>LR738711.1:42394242-42421055 GCA_902687465.1 Secale cereale
TGTTCTTGATCTGATGTGTTCTTTAGCTTTCTGATGTGAAATAACATGCTGTAAATTGAACTTTGCATGACCTGTAGATCGACGGTGATATCCACATGCATATCAACTAGATATGGGTTGATTGTTTCCTTTAGTTTTCTGATATGCAATTTTCCTTGGATCCATAGAACCTCTAGAAAACTATGTTTTCATGTTTCTGATGCAAACTTGCACACATATCCAGTTTCTTGTTTTGTACTACTACCAATCATCAGGAAAGAAAGTTGTACCAACCTTAAATAGGTATATTTTCCTTATGCAGTTATGGCTCGTCTTCCCTTAAGTGCGAGGCGTGGAAGGAGAAATGCAATATTTTTGAATCTGACCACTTCCATTATGCTTGTATACTATTATGTGTGGTTCATGTTTGCATTAGCTTATAGGAGAAAATGTTGGCAAATAGAAAGGAGAATTACAATTAGAGAGTTAAGGGCAGAAAACTTGTATCGGCTAATTGGTGAGAGCGACGCTACGTGTATAAGTCAACTTCGTATGGATAGGAGAACATTTCATATATTATGTGAGATGGTGAGAGATGTTGGAGGTCTAAGGGGTACAAGGAACACATCATTAGAGGAGATAGTGGCGTCATTCTTATATGTATTATCACACCATATGAAAAATAGGACAGTAGGAAAATTCTTCTTTCGAAGCCCGGAGCCAATTAGTAGAAACTTCAACGCTTGTCTTCTAGCTGTCCTGAAGTTGCACCATCTCCTACTTAAGAAGCCTGAACCTATACCTGAGGATTGCACAGATGATAAATGGAAGTATTTCAAGGTAAATAGCTACCAATAAAAAATAGTATTCACTAGATGATCTCAATAGTGATAAAAGATGCTAATATTTGCACATTGCTCTTTATGTTGTAGAATTGCCTTGGAGCGTTAGATGGCACACACATAGGCGTAACAGTCCCAGCTAATCTAAAAGGAAGGTATCGATCAAGGTTGGGTGATATAGATACAAATGTGTTAGGTGTATGTGCACCTGACATGCAATTCATCTACATATTACCTGGCTGGGAAGGTTCTGCACATGATGGCCGAGTTCTTAGGGATGCCATCTCACGGCCAAATGGGTTGCGTGTCCCCGAAGGCCAATACTATCTTGTTGATGCTGGCTACACAAACGCAAAAGGATTTTTAGCTCCATACCGAGGTCAAAGGTATCACTTGGGTGGTTGGACACCACAAAACCCACCTCGTAGTGCAGAGGAGTATCTCAACATGCGTCACGCTAGAGCCCGAAATATTGTAGAAAGGTGCTTCGAAAGACTCAAGGGTCGGTGGGGGATTTTGAGGTCCCCTTCCTTTTTTCCTATGAAGACCCAATGTCGAATCATCATGGCATGTGCACTTTTGCATAACCTTATATTGCAAAAGATGTCTGTCGATCCACTTGATATCAACGATCCCCCAATTACGCAAGAAACATTGGAATACATGGAGGGAGAACTAGATCAACCAGAATTCATTACTTCTATATCAGCTTCAAACGAGTGGACAAATTTTCGGAATGATCTTGCTCAAGGCATGTATAATAGACATAGGGCTGCTAGAGCGCATTGAGGTATAAGTTGTTTTAATTCGTCACATTTGCATTCGTTCACTTTCAATTATATTCGGAAGCTACAATTGCATCTCATTTACATTTGTTTCCTCTCATATATATTTGCCATCTCATTAGTGCTCATTCTTACTTCTGCAGGTATGGACCGCGTGGATAGGTCAAGCACATCCCGTGGAAGAGGCAAGAATAAAAGGAATTGGACTTCCGATGAGGACGATGAGCTTATTAAAGTCTTGTATGAGTTGTCTTTGGATCCGAGGTGGAAGGCTGATGGTGCCTTCAAGGGTGGATATTTGGTTTTATTGGAGAAACATCTTGCTGAGAAGTGCCCAGGTCGTGGTATCACTGCAACCCCACACATTGAATCAAGAGTGAGACACTTTAGGAAGAAATTCAGTGCTCTTGAAGTGATGCTATCCAAGAGTGGTTTCACATGGGATGGAAACCGGAAGATGATTCAATGCGAGAAGGCACAATATGAAGCACGTTGTAAGGTAGATCACTTCAACCACTAAAAATGAACTGCTTGCTATTGTTTCTGCTGCTATTTTTGTTTGCTTTTGTTGTTGTATGTTGAAAATGATATAGTAACTCTTTTCCATAGTAGCATTTACTCTAATAGTTGCTCTTGTCCATAGTAGCATCTATTCTTGTTTAAATGTATTAATAAAAATAGTCCATGGTACTTGTTTTCTAGATGAAAAAGATCATGTATTACTAGTGTTTGTGAAAACTAACTTTCTTCTTTTATAAAAAAACTTGTAGATTCACAATGAAGCAAAGGGATTGTATGGTGTCTCATTTCCATACTTTGAGCAATTGGCTGCTATCTATGGCAAGGATATTGCAACAGGGGAAAGTGCTGAAGGCTTTGGAGAGGCGGTGGGAAACTTGGAAAAGGGAATTGCTATGGACGAAGAAGAAAATGAAGAAGATGACATGATCTCAACAGGGACAGCTAGACGGTCCACTGACACCCAGTCTACTGAAACAACTAGTTCCAAGAGGCAGAAGAAGGAACCAAGGCCAAAGAGGGCGACGAGACCAAGCGATCCTTTTGCAGCCATGCTTCAAGATGTCAACAGCCAGCTGAACAGCGTGACGCAACATGTGGGTACAATGGCAACTTCATTCACAGCAGCACTGGCGCGAGAAGCAGCACAAGAGGACCCTCAACAGAAATCAAGAGAAAAAGCCATTAGTGAATTGAGTAGGCTTGCCTTCACGGGGAGCGAGATCGTTGAAGCTGCAACCATATTTGCTAAAGCTCCAGAGCACATGAACATGACGCTTGTGCTACCGGATATTCTGAGGAGGGACTTCGTCCTTAAAATGCTATCTGGTATCTCTTTTGCTAAACTCTCTTTAATAATATGCACTATCTTGGGATATAGTTTTTGTTTTCCCCGACTGTTGGTTTGTGATATAACTAGCTAGGTTGCTGAAATAAATGAACTGTAACAAGGTGCAAATGTTGAGCAACTCATGTGTGACCACATTTTTCTATTATGTGATATCTAGACTGCCATATAAATCTGTATGATAGTTGATAAATTATGCCCCTATGTTACATCACTGATTTATAACACATTTTGTTATTCTTGATTGAACTTATTCGTAAACCTTGGGGGTTGATAGCATCCTGACATTTATCACCACGAGTGGCTCAAGTGAACTAAAATTTCACTAGTACAGAGTGGCATATATAAGCAAGAGTGGTTATTTGTAGTATATAAGCCAAACTTGTAGTGACATAGTGCTATGGTGTTTTTGGTTGGTCATATATAAGCCAAACTTGTGCTGAAGTATTTTTTTCCTTATATATAACTCGTGCTTATTGCACCTCATTGGCAGATGAAAGAAAGAAGCAAGGTTAATGGGAAAGGTCCTTCTTCAATAATGGTGTGACATGACTGGTGTGTACAAAACCCACCTCATTTTACTATTGTTATATGTCAAAAGTGTTCAAATGCATGGAGTAGATCTCATCCTTTTCACCATATTTTAGTATGTGTTTTTGGAGTGTACACCATTGTTGTCTTTGCTACCTAAGAGAGTTCTTTTCATTTGATTGGTCTTGCATAGTAATCCATATGGATGCATTACACCTGAGAAGGGCTGATTTATATTTGTCCATTTAGTCGACGACAACAACAATAACCTACTTATTATAGTCGTGTGTTATAGTTGCTAATTATTTCTTATCCAACCCATGCTTATTGGCAGATGAGAGAAATAGGCTTGGTTGATGAGAAAGAACAATCATTTTCCTATTGTTATCTTTGTCAAGGTGTTGAAACGCATGGAGCAGATTAGCACCTTTTCCTTGGTCAAAGTGTTTATGAGAAACAACAATCATATTATAGTTGCTATTACTTCTTTTATTATTGGTTGTCTCTTGTGTGTTTCTTTATCCTCATTTTTACTCATGCTTATTGGCAGATGAGAAAATAAAAGGTTCATTTGAAAATGGGATCAATGGTGTGGCGTGGAAGATGAAGATCAATGGAAAAGCTTCTTTGCAAGATTGTGAACTTGGCCTTTCTATTTATCCTGTAATATAAAAACAATTCTAGGGACTAATTATGTAGTTTATTTTGAAGTGTCGTCGAATTCCTTGTTTGTATCATTTTCATTTTTAAAATGTGTAATGTCGTTAAAGTGGAGCCAAATTCTGGTTAAAAGTTGTCTTTGCATTGGATGAATGCAAAAAGATTTGTAAATTATGTGCTTGTTTGAAGCATGTGAAAGCCCATTTTGTGTACTGTACGTGGAAAGCTGGCTGTGTCAAACCAAACACTGTTAAGGCATGTGTTTACTTTACCCAGCCGAACCAAACAGAATCTGGTTTATCCAGTCCGGAGCTATTACACTCTGTTATCTGATTCCATTTACGTTTACGTTACCACTTCTCAAAACAAACACCTTAATAAAGGTATAGTATGCATCCGCCAGCTCATCCTTGATTTAACTTCCGTGCATGCATGTTGAGGTTGCACACATACTACTCCCTCCGTTCCTAAATATTTATCTTTTTAGAGATTTCAACAAGTGACTATATACGAAGCAAAAATGAGTGAATATCCACTTTAAAATATGTCTACATACATCCGTATGTTGCAGTCTATTTAAATGTCTAGAAAGACAAATATTTAGAAACGAAGGGAGTACACACTAGCTAGCTGGCCTGTGGTTTAGCTTCATACGACCCATGCAAGGACACGGCAGCCAGTACGTACAAGTACGTACCTGACCCGTATACTGGCCGGCAAGTACATATACATATCTCTCTGAATACCCGCACACCAGCAACCACGCATACGAACTGGAATACCAAATAGACCTCACAGCCAAACCTATCATCTAATACCTGAGGTCCCAACCAGGACGCCTGCCGGGTATGGGCACCCATCAGTCCGGCGTGCTCCTCAACTAGGACGCCTGCCGGGAACGAGGCCGCCACAGCCACCTGCCACCAATCCATCTTCAGAGTTGTACGGCTGCATCTACCTTGCCCGGTCTAGCTGCTGCCGACGCCACCATGACGCCAGACAGCATCGACCTCCTGCGCGTGTCCATCACCACACATCTGACGTCAAGCCTCCGCTGCTCCATGCACTCCGGTGAAAATACAAGATCTCTGATCGAGCTATATTGATGCGCACCTGAGTCGTGTCCTCGCTAAAGGTGGTGGACTGAAGCTTAGCTTTGGGTATGAGAATCCGTAGTCCAACCTTATGGTGGACTCGTCATCATCGGCGCATGTGCAGCGATTCCTTCTTGAAGGCGCATCCTAGGGGTTGTGTATTTTTAATTACTGATGTGTCTTGTAACATAGGGCTAGTGGCAATCTGGGGGAGTTACTGTCGCGAGGTATACGACCTCAGGGTTTGTTTTCCACTATTAAGGAGTGCCTGGTTTGATTTTTACTAATTACAAAGTGTTCTGTTTTTGACGTGTTCCATCGCAACCATCTCTTTCAAGAGCCTCAAGTCGTGTATATTTTCATATGGTTTCGTGTGAATGCCATCTTCGTGCACCATTTGCATACCAGATCTGCTACTAATTGGAAGATGGAGCTAAGTAAGCTTAGAAGAATTACTTTTGTGCTAATTTTTTTTAAATAATATAATTTTTTTATTAATTTTCATAAATATTACGCTAAATAAAAAAAATTCAAAAATAATACACCGTCGGCCCGCTGAATAAAAAAATGTTACTGCACGTTTCAAAAATTCCAGTCAGCCTACAGCTGGCCGACTGGCTCCTGTCTGCCCACTGTGAGCTGACTGGGTCCTGTTGGCCCACTGTGGGCCGACTGGAGCTAATTGGCCTGCCGTGGGCTAATTGTTTTTTGCAAAAAAAGTAGGCATAAAAAATATATGTTTAAAAAAATATTAATCATGTAAATAAAAAATGTTAAACGTGTATAAAAAATGTTCCTGATGTATACAATAAATGTATAATATATATGCAAAAAAGTTGACTAAAAATATGTTTAATCATGTATTTAAAAATTGTTAAATGTTTGTATAAAAAATGTTCCTTATCTATACAAAAAATATAGAATGTGTATGAAAAAAAGTTGACACCAAAAAATGTTTGAAAAGAATGTTAATCATGTATTTGAAAAAAATGTTAATCATGTATTTGAAAAAATGTTCCATATCTATACAGAAAATATAGAATGTCTATGAAAAAAAGTTGACACCAAAAAAATATGTTTGAAGAAAATGTTAATCATGTATTTGAAAAAATGTTTAACGAGTACACAAAAATGTTTCATGTATTGGAATGAAAGGTTAAACGTGTATAACAAAATGTTCCAGCTCCGGATCCAGTATGGGAGCATCACGGACCTAAGTATGATTGGTTGCTCTTTTTGTATGGAACTGGAATATTTGTTTCAAACATTTTTTTTGGTGTCAACTTTTTTTCATACAAATTTTATATTTTTTGTATAGATAACGAACATTTTTTATACACACATTTAACAATTTTTAATCATGTATTTGAAAAAATGTCAACTTTTCAAACATATTTTTTTGGTGTCCACTTTTTTTCATACACTTTCTATATTTTATGCATAAATAAGGAACTTTTTTATACACACATTTTACACTTTTTAAATACATGCTTAACACTTTTTTAAACATATTTTTAGTCAACTTTTTTGCATATATATTGTCCATTTTTTGTATAGATCAGAAACATTTTTTATACACGTTTAACATTTTTAATAACATGAATAAATTTTTTTATCCGACGTAATATTTATGAAAATGAATAAAAAATGTATTATTTAAAAAAAATTAGCTACTTTTGTCAACGCTAGTTTTGCACGTTGTTTTAATCTTCGGCTCGTTTGAGGAAAATTCTGGAGTTCATAACTGCTCCCTGGGCCTCCCGCTCCTGTGAGTTCCTAAATCTCTTAAATTTTTCTCTCATCTAATCTTAGTCTAGTATGTTTTTTATTTGCCATGAATTCTCAGTGAAGTCTATGTATAGAGCTCTGATCCAGTCAGATGTGCCAGTTCATAATAATAAGAAGATTTGGAAGATGAAGATACCTCTTAAGAATAAAATCTTTGCGTGGTATCTTCGTCGCGGAGTCATTATTACTAAAGATAACCTTATTAAGAGGAATTGGCTTGGAAGTACGCAATGTGTATTTTGTCCGCATGATGAGACAATAAAACATTTGTTCTTCCATTGTAAATTGGCTCGTTCTATAGGGTAATCCGCATCTGAGCACGGGCTCATCTGCACCCGCTCAGAAAAAAATTCAAAAAAATACTATAAAGATTCAAAAAATTCCAAAAAAAATTATGTGGTAGATCATTTGATGCGTGAGGTCCGCTCCAAATTTCAACTCATTTGGACATAGCAATTCTGGGCAAAAAAGACAAATCGGGTCAGAAATAGTACCTGAACAGTACACTGTTTTACAGACCCCGATTTTGTCTTTTTTGCCCAGGATTGCTCAGATGTCCAAATGAGTTGAAATTTGGAGCGAACCTCACGCATCAAATTATCTACCACATAATTTTTTTTGGAATTTTTTTAATCTTTTTAGTATTTTGTTTGATTTTTTCCATGAACGCGGGTGCAGATGAGCCCGGGTGTAGATTAGCCGCACTCCGTTCTATATGGCTAGTCATCCAGGTAGCTTCTGGCTTGTATTGTCCGTGTAATGTTGCTAATATATTTGGCAACTGGTTACATGAGATTGATCACAAATTTAGAATTTTTCTCAGGGTGGGAGCGCTTGACGTGATTTGGTCGCTTTGCCTATGTAGAAATGATAAGGGTTTTAGTGATAAAAGTACTTCCCTTATGCAAGTTATCTACAGATGTACTGGGACACTTCGTTTATGGTTCTCTCTACAGCGTGTGGAGAATCAAGACCTCTTTACGGAGGTGTGTACACGATTGGAGGCTGCGGCGAGGGGTACTTTTACCCAACATGGGTGGCAGCATCATCTTAGGATTGGGCCTCCCACCATTTAGGTGTCATACAGATATTCATCTTTGTATTTCGCCTTCTTCTTTTATTTTGGCTTGTCGTGAGGACTTTGTTGGCTGTGAGCATCTTAGTTATGCAGAGACTGGGTGTAATGCTTAAACCTTTTAAGTAATATAAAGCGCCTCTTTTCGAAAAAAAATACAGTGCAAGGTGAACCTTCATGTCTACAACCTGATCAAGAAGCGGTGGTATATGTAAGCAGAAAATAATATTCCCTCGACCGACGGTAGATGACCTCTTAATGTCTGTTGTATATATGTAAAAGTCAATTCACTATATGAGTAATGGTCTTGCCGAACCCTCTGCCATTTCTTGTGGGGAAGTTAAATCTCTTAAATCTCTACTCCTAATGAAGCAGTTGGTAGTCTTTGTTCCAGGTTTTTTTCGTCCTACCTCCCACTTCGTCTGATTATATTTCGCTTGGTTAATTTTTGTCCGGTTTATTTTCGTCTCGCATCCCACCGCCATATCTCCTCATGTTGAGTATATGGGTTGTTCCCATTAATCTCATGTTGTACAACTTATATTATTAAACAACAATAACTCAAGGGAATTCATGACATACACCTGCCCGCATTTTGAATTCCGTCACCTCTATATATGTCACTCTTTCTTCATGACAGTCGATAATATGATGTGTATGTGGTTCCACCAGCTCAGTTTATCTAGTAGCTAGTGTCCATCACATTTTTTGAAAAAGGAGGATCACTCCGGCCTCTGCATCAGAACGATGCATGCGGCCATAGTAGTGTCCATAGAAAACGGTTGATACATGAGAGAATTAAACCAAAGAGACAAATGAACACACGGGAATTGGAGGCGTCGGTAACCAAGGTGGAGCTACAAAGCTGCTTGTCATGAGTCTGAACTAACCATCTTGATGAGTCTTGTTTCCAAAGCGATTGAGATGCCAAAACTTGATGGATGGAATGCTCGGAAGGATGATTACAAATTATTTTTTCACCTCGTTGACTGTCCTAGCCAGTCTAGGAGGGCCTCAAGGACGGCAGGTTCAACCTCCTCCGTGGTGATCTTGCATAGCTCGTCTTGTCCAGGGTACTAAGCCTGCCAATCCAGACAAGCACCGCTTCTTCTTGATCAGGGACAATATATGCTGATGTTTCACCACTAGTTACCACAGTGATGGATGGTTTCAATGTATGCATATTTGCATACGGGCCAACGGGTCGTGGCAAAACATTTACCATGGAAGGAACTGAAAAGAACAGAAGAGTAAACTATAGAACACTCGAGGAGTTGTTCAAGATTGCTGAGAAGAGAATAAACAATTTCGACTACAAATTAAGTGTTATCATGTTGGAGATCTACAATGACGATATAAGAGATCTCCACTGTAATGACCAAAGCTATGCATAAGCAAGGGAAAAAACGCGACCAGATCTGCTATTTGCAAGCTATCCGCACCAATCATCTGATAACTTCATACGGATGGCAAGATTCTTCAACAGTAGCGCCTATAAGAAAGGAGCAATGCTTAATCGTCGTTGTTACTGGATCCAACAACCAAAAGCCAGAATCTAGGTTTTCACCCAGAAGAACGTCCGAGCATATCCGTAAATTCCTTCAACAAGATAATGACGTAAAACATCGTTATTGCCAGGTAACCAACGGGTCACGCCTAGGCTTTCAAATGGTTCAAAGTGAAATATCGAGGTTGCCGTGTAGTCGTCGATATCCTTAGGCTCAAGAATTATTTGGTCTATAATCAAGGGACCTCCTCGCTCTGTTCATCTCCTATAGCCGTGTGATGTGTCATCAGTAATCTGAGTGCAGGAGGCGCGGAGGATGGTGATGGTTTAATTAGCAGCGGGCCATGGACTTGGTGATGACGTACGTGCGTGCATGTGAACAGGGGTGAAGCTAGCTAAATTTGTCAATGGAGTCATCGTCACATATTACATGGCTTCAGCTATAACTACAATTGGATTAGCATCAATTTACTACATGATTTACATATAAATCGTGCGTGTGAGTCTACACTATAGTCTCCTTGACATACGGTTGGTGTTTCTTGTAACCATACTACTCCCACTGAAGAACTGTTCTACAACACTACACATTGAACAAGCTGCCCCCCGAGCTTCTTAGTTACTCAAACTCGGGGACTGTCTCGTAACTATACTACTACTACATTATTTGTTTTGAAACCCATGTTTTCATGTAGAAAAAAAGTAAAATATATTTCCACATCAATTTCAAATGGTTTATCGGAACAAGGGTAATGAAATGACATTGGAAAGCTGCCGTAAATGCACTCATCTTTCATCTAATTTTTTTTCTCGAATTCACTATGGTTTCAAAGGCATATGAAAAATTGTTGAACGTTTTTTACCGAACAAGCAAGATCATATTTTTTTAATGTTAGTTGCAGACACACTTACGCATTGATCCAACGGCCCAGGGTTCGTTAAAAATATATTGCTTTTCTTGATGTTAGTTGCAGACACACTTACGCATCAAACTCATGTGCATTGGTCTCAGGATAGAAATAAAATGAATGCTTCACCTACCTTCACTTTTCCTAATAATGGTTTGGTTTTATATAAAGAGAAGCGCCCTATCATCCCTTGAATATAATGAACTTATTGGTTTTCACTTTTACCAGTTGAAAATTGTCGATGGTGACAAGCAGATGGGAGAGGAAGAGAGGAGATAGTAAAGATCTTGAGAATGGGAGGCATTAGGAAGAATGGAAGATGTACCGTCGATCGCCGGATAAGACGTATCCCATAGTCTCGAAAGCAAAAGCATCCTGAAATATTGTCAGTAGATCATCCAGGGCCTACAATATTGACTAAGCTAGATCTACTGACAAGTTAACCAAGCAAAAGCACACAACATGCATGTTATCTACTCCTGTCAAAAGTGATGGGTATATATACAGGGGGAAATCAATATTTATAATGAATTCTATCAAGTTACAAATTAATTAATGGTAATCTATAATTAGTATAGGTTGTACACATCCAAAATCCCGGTCTCCACGTGACAACAGGCTTAGCTCGGCCTATAACTAAATTGATAAAGAGAACGAGTAAGAGGTGCTAGGAGGACACATACTAAGAAGACTAGGCCCGTAAGGGTTCGATTTTTCTGGATTTGTTGGAATTTTTTTACGGTGTCCTGGTAAAACGACGTGTGTAACTCTTCTAGAGCTATCTGCATTTTTCACATTTGATTTATCGTATGCCACGTAGTCTTCACGTGTCCGTGCGTGCGCTCTCTGGAAAACTCAGGCGAAATCATCCACCGCTTATGGGCCTATAAAAAGCCCGCCTCACCACAAGCCCTGGCTCCGCGAACCACCTCTTCTGTACTGCCTCAGGCTTGCGAATGATCACATGAAAAAAAAAAACATGGCCGCCGCCGCCTCGAACTCGAGGGTGTAGAGCCCCATGGCTCCGTCGAGGGCTGCGGGGAGGGGAGCAGCTTCCTGCCGGGGCAGCCGATCTGGGAGGACGCCGGCGGTGGCGCTGGGGTGGGCAACGGGAGAAGGACGCCGACTCGCGGTCCCGCACCTGCTGCTCCGGTCATCGACCACGGCGTCGCACGAGAAGCCGCCGCTCGACGCCGTCAAGTCTCACCACCGAGCACTAGCGTCGTGATCCGCTTGGAGAGCCCAGCCGTCGAGCAAGATCCCCTTGGCGGCCTCCTGCTCCTCGCCGGCGAGGCCCTCGGACGAGCAGCCAAATCCAGGTAAGATTCTCTCCCTTCTCTCTTCTGTGCGTCCCTTCCTCTGTCCGGAGTCGATTTAAGGCGTGAGGCAGAGATGCAGCTCGGTATTCATCTTCATTCTGTTTGCTTGCTACTTTTGTGGCTCCACAAAGAGTACAAGAAGCCTAAGCGTACAAATTCTTCTGCTTCATTTCAATTTTGAGCTGTTTATATTTTCATATAGATCACTTATTTGAGCAGAGATATGACAATTTTTGCACTGGAAAATGCTGTAATCTCATGCAAAATTGAGGAATCATGTATATGCAGAAAAATATCACTGTTTGATTTTTAAATTTCAGAGTGTACTATTTGTGTAATGTATGCGCACCCATAAACTGCAGCTACATATAAATTTTATCTGGCCACAATTGTGAGAAAGTTTAGGGTAATGAACAAACAAACAAAAAGTACGCAGTCTTCAATTAGCAGGAATACTTCTGAAAATTTGTACATTCGGAAAAAGAAACAATTTTAATCATGCAGCTTGCCATGCTTTATTGCAGGATGGACACGGCTTTTAGAGTTATTAATCGTAGTTTTTATCGCTCGACAGAGCTTGTGCATATCACCATGGATTTGAGTATTCAGAAGCCAATAAATAGAGGTACTATTCGAACTCAATTTTGTCATGGTTTACAGTCAGGTTACATCTGACCCACAACTTATATTGTGCCGTGTTGTATTCAACATATACTCAATAATTAGATCCTGTCAGTAATTAGAACGTATCAACAGGGAACTATCATGGATGAAATGGTGCCAATGCACCGAATTAACAAGTTCAGGCACAAACTGAAAGAATGCTTCATCTGGTGATTGCATGTTTCCCTTCTCGATGCTAGCGGCCGTCAACACCGAAGACCAGCAAGGTAAATAAACACCAACCATCGATCTTGGCACACCCAGCGGGCAGAATCTTGGGAGTACATTGAACTGAGCGTCTATTCTTTTTGCAGATTTGATTTTGGCCAGATGGACAGGACGTCGATCCCGGGGGACACGATCGACTACGTGAAGGAGCTGCTGGAGAGGATACAACGGCTGCAGTTGGAGTTAGAGGAGTCACGCTGCTGTGGGTATGGCTGCGGAGTGTGTTCCAGCAGCAGAAACCCAACGAGATGCTGGCCACGAAAAGCTCCAAGGTGAGGAATTGAAGCCACCCACTGTCGCCAGAGGAGAGCCGCCTCATTTTTGCTATAAGTTGAAAAATAGTGAGAGCAAGATACTTTGAGTATCATTTTCTGTGCGGAATCAATGAGTAGCAATTTGATTAGTTTGGTAGGTGTAACACACATATTCACACAATTCTGAGGCAAAAAAACACAGTTAGCTCGCAGACTCTTGTTTGCTAAAAGTTTAGAATGAAAGACCGGCGAGTTGATTGTTTGAACAAAGTATGGTTAATTGATTTGATAATGTGTGAAATATATTTGAAAAGGATTTTGGACAAACATCCTGGTGATGGTGTTGTGTGTGTGCCGCTACTGTTTTGTGTTACGTGCTACTACTTCCGTGCCGCTATGTGAGGGATTCAGAGAGATTCAGAGATGAGAGAGGCTACTGCTGGGATATGGATTACTACTACTAATTATTTGCTGCTCTGAGTTGTATGTTATTGCTGTCTGATTTGTGTGTTGCTGCTTGGGTGAAGAAGGACTGTGTTGCTGCAATATATGGAACAAAGTACTAGATATAATGATGCTGCTACTAATAGATTGTTGCTATTTTTACCTTTTGCAGTTGCTAATTCTGCTCTGGGTCATGTAGTTTGTATTAGTTATATCTTTTACCAAGTACAAATTATTTCGAAAGCATGGTTGATTTGTTCCTTCTTTTGTGGCCCCTTTTGCGTTGATATGACTTCATATTTTGATTCCATCTTGTAGGCTATTAGACATGCTCATTTGAAGATTGAGTTATCAATATCAATTATGGTTACCTATCGGCGTCTAATCAGGTCTGCAAGGTAGTGTTATTTCTCTTCTATTTTTGTAAATGGTACGCGGTTATAGCTTACATATGGCAGAAAATTGTATGGTCAGCTTATATCATAAATTCCATAAGGACTACATGATATCATATCATATGATTCTTATATCAGCTGTATTGTGTTTTCCATTATTTGTCTAATGTAAAAAGCTACTATTGTGCACAAATGTTGGTACAGTAGACATTCTTTCAGGTGTGTGTGTATGTGTTCCCTTAGTTCCAGTGAGTATATATCTGAACCATCATTCCATTTTACTGCTGGAAATATTGGTCCCATTCCACATAATCAGTCTAAGCCTAATGTATTTTTCCTAATATTTATTGTAGTATTAACCCATGAACTGTGAGAAGGGTATATTTCATCTTTACAAGTTCCATCAGTTAGTTCTCCAGTTTACATAAAAAAAGTTGTAAGCGTACAGACAGAATACATCATCCATATGTCTAGAATTGCAGGATCTTGTATACAAATTTCAAGTAATTTCTCTTTGATGAATACGTTTCACTTAAAAAATGTGAATGGAAGGTGTGTAATATATTATCACCCTTTTGCATACTTATTTTGAATATCCCAGATGCGGCGTCGGTGCCCATGTACATGGATGAAGGTAGTAAGCAGATGCCATGCTGGACTGCCTGGATGAAGGTAGTAAGCAGATGCCATGCTGGACTGCCTGTGTATACTTGGGATCAGATTGTTCCTGGTCGAAGTCGATGGCTTCAAGGTGAGAAACTGAATGGAAATTCCTTCTCCTTATAGATATTTGCATCCTTGGGAAATTTTTCTAACAAGCGACCAACCAGCTCATGGATAATTATTGTATTTTTTATTTAACTCAAGTTTTTTTTACTTGCTTCTACTGGTTCATAGTGAGCATATCCAAGATATGCATCATTTATCCATTTGTTTTCTTTTAAGGTTCTGATGCTGTCCCTTGGATTTTTTTTTCTTCAAAATTTGTATCCACAATATTCCGGACATTAAGGTGAACATGTTACATGTACAGAGCATTTTTCTGAATTTGTATGTGTAGAAGTGTTTCTCATCAAGTTCTGTCGGTGTAAGGTGTTCGGATTTATTTATACCACAGCTCTATTGTGGTAGCTATACATGTCAATATTCCGAGCCTACTTATGGAGACTACCTTCTATATGTGGTACAAGTTAATTCAATCCAGCTCAGCCATTGTAGGCATTCTGGCCGAGTTTCAAGCTTTGCATTGATTTCTATTTGGTTTGCTGCACTTATGTCATCTACAATTTGCAGATATTCTCACAATTTTTTGTGTTATGATTAGGAGTTGGGTCGGGAAGCATACAAGTGTCCTGAAGTAAGCATTGCACAGGCCGTTCAGGGTACCACACTACTCCCTCCGTTCCAAAATATAAGTCTTTGGAGATATTTCACTATAAACCACATACGGATGTATATAGATACATTTTAGAGTATAGATTCACTCATTTCGCTCTGTATGTGGTCCATAGTGGAATCTCTCCAAAGACTTATATTTAGGAACGGAGGGAGTACTATTTTGCTTGCATGTTCATACGAGTATTGATGAATGAATATAGCTTCAAGAGTGCCTCTTCTATAAACAGAATATCAAATTGGATGTTTAATGTGCTCCTCTGTAATTAGTAAGTTAATCATGTGTTAGCTAAATGTTTGCATTGTCAAGTGTACTTACTTTTTCTTCTTTTGATAATGGGCTGCAAACATTTCCAATTTTGATGTCCTTCTATTTTGGGAAATTTCCTCATCAAATGCACTCTATTTTTCTCTATGTAGATTAATCTACCATGAACTCTCATGAAATTATTCTATTTAGCATCGAGCAATAGGTAAGTCATGGTTGATTGTTCCGTATGGAATTGCTACTAAGTTTTATCCATCACATTAAGAGGTTGATGATCTCTTCCTATCCATGAAGCAAATTACTTCCTCTGTAAAAAGTAATATAAGAGAGCTTAGCAGTTTTGTATCAACTAGCTACTACCACTATGTACCGTAGTACCATAGATTTCTTATGCATGTACCCACAAGATGTACTCTTCCTCTGTATAAACCACTTTGCTACAAATCAAGTCTTTGCACGAACTACCAAATCTTACAAAAAAAAGGAACAAATATTTTACAAATCCTTATGGCGCGGGGTGCAACCGCAAAACTACAACGCTCTGAAGACAATGTAATGCTCTGAAGACAATGTACAAGAGTTGCTCAGCCGCACAAGAATGGAAAAAGAATTAGAAATACAGAACAACAAAAAGCAAGCCACACAATGACCAACGAAGAAGAATTAGAAATACAGAATAACGAAAAGAGAATGGAGCAAGACCAAGGAAGAAGAATTAGAAATACAGAACAACGAAAGGCAAGCCTTCAGCAAGAAAGGTCAATGCAAACAAGGATCCTGCAAAAAGTTTGTCTACACAGCAAACAAACCACCAAGAAAGAGTAGAAGAACTAGCTTCATCTCTCTACCACTGCATCACATAGACAAACTCGGCTGGAGGATCAACATCCCAGGTCTGAGAAAAGAACAACAGCTTTGCAATTATATGCATCCAGTACCCACTATCACTACATGTTGTAGATCACTTCTACATGTACCAACTAGATGTACCTTTTTCTTGCATCAACTACTTTGCCATGAATAAGTCTTGAGATGACTTACCAAATATTAAAAAAAAAACTAAATAGCTTAGTAATCCATGTGGGCGCGGCGTGCCGCCGCGCACTACACACTAGTGTGTTCTATTGTCAGATGAATACTTGCATTACTTGCCACCAGAAAACCATACCATGTACTCTAGATCGTGCATACAGCTAGTGGTCTGGTCGGATGGGTATGTTGGTACTCTAGCTAGCTGCAACAGCCATATAAATATGAAAGTCGAACAGCCATATAAATAGATGGAGCCGGGGGCTATGCAGGATCGAAGTTGATATGCACTGCCCCAACAGAAATTAAATAAAGAGAAAAAACAGACTGAAAATCTAAACTCTGTCTGCAACGACAATTCCGATCCAGTGGGTCTTGGCCAATGGTCGCGTTACTCACAAAAGGAGTAAGTGAAGTGGTGGCGTGCCAACGACTAGGACGAAGGAGGATGGGGCTCGAACGAGGAGGGTTTGTGGCGTGCCAATGTTCTTTAAGTAGCAGGTGCATGTGCTAGCAGAGCGATGCCTGGTTGTGTCCGCCTAGAGGTGTCTTCTCATTGCGTGCACCGGTGTGAATGTTGGGCAGGAGGACGAACGTTCATCCTCTTGAATGTGGTAGGAAACCGTCCAGTCTGTACGTGCATGCATGTGGTGCGAGCGGTTCCCAGAGCAGCTCTGGATCGGCGTGGCTAAGAAATCGTGCGCGAGGTTGTGGTTGCGGCAGCCCGCGAATGCGGATGCAGTAGCCGTAGTTGTATGCGAGCAAGATGTTGCGGCGGCACACACATATGAGGTCGTTGTTGTGGCCACACACATGGGAGAGGCCGCGGCCGGTGCCGCACGCGCCGATGTCGCCGTGGATGCCTCGATCAAGGTGCCACGGGCTTACAAAATTGTCCAGGACTTGATCTATGTTGACAAGGACATTTCCAAGAAAGGATATTTCATGGAGATATGGAATATTTTAACGCCAATGCCATTGACCCCCGGGGAACTACCAACAGTGGCGAACTCCGACTATGAGTATTTCAACCACTACTCCTCCTCCGACGAAGATGAGTAGCTCATCGGTATCGATAGATAATGTCCATAGTTTAAGTAATTATGCAACAAGATATGCAATATGATGCTGAGTTACCTATGTAATGGATGTTTAGTTCGATTATGCAACGATGTTGTTAGTACATGTTGTTGCTCGGAACACTAGAGTGTCTTACTTTCCAGACAAAGCAAGTCACATTGCACATGATCAATGTTGAGGATATCGCTTATCGTTATCGTCTCGGTCAGCTCGGGATTAGAGATTAATTGGAAATCGGACGATTAATCGATTTTATCGGTCGACTATTTATCGGCCATTTTTTTCAAATCCTAGGTTCCCAACACTAAATAATGCTATATTCAAGACCAAAACAATATTGAATAGAAGTGTTACCTTGAATTATAGCCTTTGAATCCTGATATAATGACAAACAAAATAAAAAAACATTACATATTGCGTAACAAGGTCCACAAAATATAAATAAACATAGTTCTTGCAAACATAGTGCTACGAATATGCCCG
This sequence comes from Secale cereale, assembly GCA_902687465.1. Classification (NCBI taxonomy): domain Eukaryota; kingdom Viridiplantae; phylum Streptophyta; class Magnoliopsida; order Poales; family Poaceae; genus Secale; species Secale cereale. The sequence continues at coordinate 42,412,336 of LR738711.1, forward strand.
GTTTATCGGTAGATTCCCGATAAATCGCTTGTCATAGCGATAAATCGGCCCAAATGATAAATGATGAAGATAAGGCATAATCTTATCGGTCACCCCAAGAGTAGCGATAAATCGGACGATAAATCGCTGAATCGGAAGATTTCTTGAGCAGTGCACATGATCCACATGACAAAATCATGAGCGGTGTGTCCCAGTATCACACACATGTCCTTTACACAATTGTGTGCCCCATAGAGCACACAATTGTCACCACACAATCTTATGAATTGTCATCAGTTATCGCACATGAGTTGTCGTCAGATATTACACAACGCGTGTGATGATTGCAATCATCAAAAACAATTCTTATATTAAAATCCTTTGCCAATGAACAAATACGATTAGGAATTCTAAATTTCGTTTATTATTATGGCTGATCGCACACGCAATTTTATAATTTACTGTATGCCCCTTATCTTTCAGGATTTGCATTTTAAAATCGCACACATTTCGTTTCCTGGCACACAAGTGTATTTTTGTACCGTCTACAATACCTGCTTTGCACACAGTTTCGTTCATGGTGGCTCGGTACACGTGTCATCTTAGCCCCATTCTTCACTAGTGCATGCTCAGGGACATGGAATGCTACCTTTGATTTAACAAGGAAGGCCCGGATGACTAGAAAGAGAAATCAATTTAGGGCACACTCTTGGCTCTTGCGGACAGTAAACTGCTTTCTACTTAGCAATGAAAGAATCCCCAACATTACCCATGTTCCTGACGCCTCTGGTTCCCAAATGTTTCTTCAACTCTTGAGTTCTTCTCTTGCATATCCTCCCCATTTTTATGTGATTTCCCATTCACGATGTACTATGCTAAAAGGTACTCCCTCCGTCTACGTGTGTAAGTCATATTAGGCTGACCCCAATGCAGGGAACTTCAGCGGGAACTTCGGGTCCAACTCAGCAAAAAATACTACGTGGCATTGATTTAATGAAGAGAGAGAGTTTTAGAGGAACTTACATGGTTACCGGAACATTGCACCAGATACAAGAAATTTTAGTGCTGATTGGTCACGTGTGGGCCGGCCGGAACATAGGGCTGCGTACGGGGTATTTTTAATGCTAATTGGAGAATTTTTTAATGCTAATCTTTGCTGAATTGGACCAAAGTTCCTGCTGGAAGTTCCTTTGCATTGGGACCAGCCTTAGGAGTAGCAGCACGACCTAGGTGACTGTAGATTGGACGAGGAAGAGCACCGGGACGAGCAAAACTTTCAATCACAGCGTTGTTACAAATTGAAGCAAAATCTGCAATTAATACGTAGTTATTAGGATGCATTTTCGCCTCTCCAAGTAGCCCAATCAACGCCCTGCCACGATGCATGCAGTGGTGGTTCTCGTGTGTGCGCCTCATCAAGGACGGCATGCAGAATCTTTTCACACTTGGGAATAGAAAAAATTGAAGGGAAGAGGTTTCCACGGGAGTGCATGCAAATTGGTTTCACACTTGAGAAGAGGAAAAACGGAAGGGTAGTCGCTGGCTAACGAGGCTGGGAGGGGATCGAGAAGGAAGTTAAATGTTCCACTCCTAAAGGTTTTGGGAAAATCTGATTTTCATAAGGTGACTTATACACCTAGACGGAGGGAGTACCAACAAGTTTAAACAAAGTGAAATAACGTGGTGTGATATCTATGCTGGTGAAGGCCATATATAAGATGGATGGTATATTAACATAAGTGGACGTTGGTGGAGCTTTTGCTTCGTGTGGGTAATTCCCACAAGTTACGATAGTTATGTCTTTAATAAATATGAGCTGGATGCTCGAGGTAATGCATAAAGTTGGGTAGGCTGGGAAGTTTCTACTTTAGAGCAAGTATAATAGATCCTAGTCAGCAGGCTATAAGCCATTCCAAGTCAGCAAATTCCCATCTGGAAGAGAGAGAAGGGAGGAAAGAGAGTGCAGCCGGCGCTTCACTAATCGCCCGGCTGTAGCGCAGTGTACGAGAGAAAGGAGCTGCATGCAGCCCTTAAAAGCTGGCGCTGGTTCTCCTCTCCAATCAGATGCGTCTCCCTCCTTCTTCATGCATGCAAAAATTAATTACAATAGCCGATGAGCCGCTCCTCTACAGCCAGCCCTATTATATCAAACTTTTTCTTTGAAGACTATAGGTGACATGGCATTTGTATAGAGCCCGCTGCCGGCTCTTCTATTAGCCATGCTCTTACTCCATGGGAGGTAATGCTTAGAAGTAGGACACAGCCAGGTGAACAATGGATTGACAGTAACCTGCTGCCTATATTTATAGTTCTGTGTTTCGTATATGCAATGCTCTAAACAGTAACCTACAGGGCATGGGTAATGTTGTTCGAGCCACTCCGTCCATGCTTTGCCGAGTACATGTTTTGGGCACTCGGCAAGATATTTGCTTTTTGCCCCATTTAATGAAACCATTTTATGCCAGTTGACTAAAATTATGTTCGGTATACCCCAAACAGAACTACACCAGTTTTAAACCAAAACCACGACAACAAGACATGATTTTATTTCGTAAACCACGCCACCGGTCCCAAGTTGCCGATATACAGGCGATATACCTGTGCATGTGGGTTTACTTTTTCTGTGTGCATATGATTTCTGAAAGAGTAGATGTCATCATTGTATGTTGGCCAAGTGAGCATTATCATTTCTGAATTGGTTTAAATAAAACTCCTCCATTTCTAATTGCAAAATAAAAAGGAAAGAGTAATATGATGTGAGAGTCCATGGAAATGCACCTTCGGATGGGAACGGAAGGTGTATGGATACCCGCGGTCACCCTGCAACCGAAAAAATTAGCAGCACCATTCGCAAGTAAGCAGCACAGTCCTAGTTCTCCATTATTTTCCTTTCATGACTGCCCCGTTCTATCCCTTCTGGCCACTCCAAAGTAGAACAGCAAACTCAAATGCCGAGAGGGAGATCACAAACATGTCCATTACACGGTGCGAGTAGTAATATAGGATCTTGCAATGGGATTGTCGAAGCACTCCGCATGCACTTGCACATAGAGGTCTGCTCCTGTGCTTTCCCAAAGTTTCTTTGCTTGAAGATTAAAACAAATCCGTAGTTGTAATTATACAGGAGCTAATCCAGCAACCTGGTTTAAGGAAAGGGAAATTTTATCACTGTACAGTAATTATTCGGCCACGTAAGTGACACCAATCTAACATCATGTATAGGTCTCGGTTGCGTTGGAAGCCAAGCCGTGTATTCGACCTGCGTTGGACGCAGTGCACAACACATGCATGTTCACCAGACCATGGCCAATGGAATCGTCCCAATTGTTGCTAGCCAATCTATGTATGTTCATCTTCCAATGAACCTTATCTTAGCTAATTTAAATCAACCTTATCTTTTTTTTTTGCGAGAAAACTTCCGTTCTATTCATCTTCAATTATGGCAGCACAACGAACACCAGAAATAATAAAGATTACATCCAGATCCGTAGGCTACCTAGCGACGACTACAAGCACTGAAGCAAGCCGAAGGCGCGTCGCTGTCATCACGCCTCCCTCGCCGGAGTCGGGCCCAACATGTTGTACTCCCTCTGTAAACTAATATAAGAGCGTTTAGATTACTAGTTTAGTGATCTAAACACTCTTATATTAGTTTACGGAGGGAGTAGTAGACAGTCAGGAAGTCGTCGTGCTAAGGCCTCATAGGACCAGCGCACCAGAACAGCAACCGCCGCTGATGAAGAATAACGTAGATCGAAAGGATCCAACCTGAAGACAGACGAACATAGACGAACAATAACCAGATCCGAGCAAATCCACCAAGGATAGATCCGCCGGAGACACACCTCCACACGACCACCAACGATGCTAGACCCTTATCTTTGAAACTATAGAGTCGTTTTTGAAACTTTTAAATATGTTTGGACTCTTGGTGTCAAGAACTTTAGAACTAGATCAATTTTGGATACATTTCAGACAGATTTAAATTTCAACGTTTCACAATTGATATGTGAAAAAACCTATTTCACTAGAAAAATCTGAAACAAATCGATTTCACTAGATATATGCGAAAATAACATTTTTCACATAAATCAATTTTACCAAAATATGAAACTGAAATGTCAACTTGTGAAACTAATTATTTGGAAATGTGTAACATTTTATTTCAAAAGAGTGAAATATGTTATTTCAAAAAATGTGCAATTGAAATAGATGTGATTTTTGAATGGCATCCACTGTACCATCTAACTTGCAGAGAAGTATTACAGTGTATTTCATCTGAAAAATGATTCATGGATTATATGTTATTCTTGTTAGCGCCGCCTCCTCTCGCAGCGCCGCTCTTCTTCTACCTCGCACACAACTCTCACTTGTAGTTTCTCTCCTCTCTCAAGAACACACATGCGGTGGGAAGACTCAACACATACACACGCACACGCCAAGGAAGAAACCAGCATCAGCTTTGCCAAGAGCTCTCTTCCTTGGTGATACAAACGCTACATTTTTGCCCAGCCCTCTCTGCCTTTTTCATTCTTACTAAATCAAAGGTATTTATACACGGCCAGGAGCCAACGCATGCAACACGCACTCACTACCGTTAGCACTCATCCATCATCTCCTAGAATCACTCCAGGTCCAGATGGCTCGGCCACTAACTTGACCGTCCATCATGCACTAATTAATCCTAGGGGCTTGCTTCGGTAGACCCCTCCCCCCCCGCCCCCCCAACAAAACGTATAAGGGTAGAACGGTCATACGGAAGAAACGTATACCCACCTCGTATTATACAGTTGCATTCCCCATACCCGCATACGTATAGCACGCAAAAAAAAGGCAGTTGCACGATCTACGCCCGCCCCATCTACTCGCCAGCCCCATCTGTTCGCACGCCCGCCCGCCGTTCCAAGTGGCAGATCGCCGCCGCCGCGGATCGCCGCCGTCCTTCCCCCGTCCGCCGCGGCGGATCGCCGCCGTACTTACCCGGTCCGCCGCCGCCCTCGCCGTCCCAACGTCCTGGCCGCCGTCCGAACGTCATCGCCCGCCCGCTGTGCAAAGTGGCCGATCGCCGTCGTCCTTCCCCCGTCCGCCGCCGCTGATAACCCGTCGACGCCGCCCTCGCCGGTTGCTCGTCGTGCACGTCGCCGCACGAAGTCCATCGTCGAACGCCGGCGACGTCTACACCGCGGGCCAAGGTTTGTCATCTAAACCCTAGCGGGCATGAGGCGGACATGATGCATAGAAGTTAGGGCTAGTTCATCCATGTATTGATAAATGGTTTAGGGCTCATCAAAACCTTCCGCCGCAGCGCCTCATGTACGTACTAGACCTAACACACGATATTTTGCAGTTCTGTGAGTTAGGCGTGTTGACATGGACGAAGAATCCGCATTTGGGAGGGATGAGAATGATACTGATAAGGTGACTAAAACTGATAACGATAATTTGAACGAAGATGATGACAGCAGCAACAATGATTCCGTCTCGTCATATGATATCTTACCTCCGGAGGATTTTGATAATAATGAACATGGCGCAAATAGTGAAAACGTAAGTGGCATAACCGTTGATTTTATTTTTGAGTTTGCAAAGTATGGCATGGCTAACTATTTATTTTTGTGTATAAATTTGCAGGAAGATGTGGATATAGACAATGTGCAAAATAGTTTTCAGGAATCATTCACAGATAACTTGAGCCAGGTTAGTTCATAGTTGATGTATATCGATCAACAACATGAATTAAATGATATTAATTGACATATATATTTTCAACTGAATTTTGTAGGAGGAGTCATATGATCCTAGTGGTGATCAGGATGAGGGAGGGATCGACATTCAGGAGGCTCGAAGGCAGCAGAAGATGGTGGAGACACATTGGAAGGTCATGGCTATGACCTTCCGATCGCAAGGGGATGCATACATATTCTACAACAATCACGCTAAAGAGCACGGGTTCAGCATCAGGAAACAGAAGGTCAAACGAGGTGCTTCAGGAATGATTCGGTACCGGCGGTTTCTTTGCTCCAGGGCAGGGAGAAGGCAGAGCAAGTTCATAACCATAGAGGGCCGCAAGCGGAGGCTTAGACCGGAGACTCGTTGCGACTGTGGTGCACATATGGTGGTGAAGCTGGACAGAGAGCGTGGCGTTTGGTTCGTCGCGTCATTCGTTGATGATCACAACCACATGATGGCTCGGCCTGATGAGGTTTGTTTTTTGTGGTCACACCGACGGATTGGATATGGCACGAGGGCTGAGATATTGGTGATGGAAGCGGCCGGGATAAGAAAGCATATAATAATGGACAATTTCATCAGCAGATATGGTTCGTACGATAAGTGTGGGCTTATCAGAAGGGACATTTACAATTTATGTTGCAGAGAGAAGATGAAGCTTATTGCACATGGTGATGCTGAGACAGCAGTTGGCATAATGAGGAGCAGAAAGGAGAAGGACCCTGACTTTTTTTTTTGAGTATGTGCTTGACAAGGAAGGGCGACTGAAGAGTATGTTCTGGTGTGATGCACAGTCGCGGAGGGACTATGAGGACTACGGAGATGTGGTCGTGTTTGATAGCACTTATAAAATGAACAGATATGGCATGCCGTTCGTCCCCTTTGTTGGAGTTAACAACCACCGTTGCACCACAGTGTTTGGTTGTGCTATCATTGCTGATGAGACAGAAGAGACATACGTTTAGCTGCTGCAGACTTTTCTGAAAGCAAACTGTCAGGTGAAGCCAAAGTCCATAATCACAGACGGTGACGCGGCAATGATCCGGGCTATTCGGTCTGTTCTTTCAGATGTGATACATCGTCTTTGCTCCTGGCATATTGAAAAAAATATGCAGCGGCACCTGCACTACAAGTCACTGGATGAGTTTAGATCGCTCTTGTACTATGCCACCTCTCAGGCAAACTTTGAGCAGAGATGGACCGCTTTCTATGTTAAGTGGAAGACGGAAAAAAACTGAAGAGTGGCTTAACAGGATGTATAGAAAGAGAACACTTTGGGCAGCTTCATATCTTTCAGATGGTTTTTTTCTTGGTATGCGAAGTAACCAGAGAAGCGAAAGCCTCAACTCCTGCCTTCACCTTCACCTGGACTACGGTATGACAATAGTTGATTTGGTAGTGCATTATGAGAACTGTATAGTTCGCCTCCGTGAGAACGAGGCGTACGATGACCACGAGGCACGTCAGAAATTACCGCCGTCGGTTACTGAATATAAGGCCCTCGAGGAGCATGCAGCCAAAGTATTCACACCTGCTAATTTCTACATACTGCAAGATGATTTGCATAAGATGGGTCAGCTGGAGATATTTGAGACGCTCGTGGGAATTGAGCGTCAGACATTCATGGTGACATGGAAGGACAACCGCAAATTCAGGTACAATGTTGTTTATGAACCAGGTAATTCAGAACAAACTATAACATGCAGGTGTCTTAGGATGGTTCGTAAAGGGCTGCCATGCAAACACATTCTATTTGTTCTTCATCATCTGAACATAACTGAGATACCAAAATGTTGTGTCCTACATCGGCTGTCGAAAAATGCGAGAGATGGGTTGCCTGTGCAACGGAAGAGTGATATGTTTGGATGGGGTTGGTCAGGACCATTGGAGAGAGAACGATATAGTGAAATAACCATAAAAACCACAGAAGCTGCTCATGTTGCAGCAAATGATCCCTTCTTGTTTGACGAGTTGATGAAGGCTCCGGACTCCATAATTGCACAGAAAAAGATTTCAGAGGAGGAACTTATAGGAAGTAGGAGGTACGCTAAGCTTAAGAAGGTGGCAAATCAGGCGCAACAAGTTCAACCTGGTATTGGTGATCCTGAAAAAGTTTCGACGAAGGGTGCACCTAAGAAGGGGCGGTCAAAGGGGGGGCCCCGATATTACGAAGAATGGTAGGCCAAAAGATTTTACAGAGAAGAAAAGTGGTCCTTTATGTAGTCTGTGTGGTCTCCCAGGTCATAACAAGGCTACATGTAAGAAGAATGAGAAGTGAGTTGCAACTTTCTTATTTTTGTTATCTTGCCAATTTGATTTCACCGAATATATTTTCTCACTCATATTGTTCATATTTTGTTCAGGAATTGGGCATAGAGAAGAAGCTTGTAAGTGAAAGAAAGATTCTCAAGATCATGGAGAACAAACGAGTCTGAGGATGCGGTGTTGGCTATTATCTGCACGAAATAATGGGTTGCCGTTGTCGGTACTAGATACAATTTTCTTCATAGTAAGACATCTTTTTATTGTAATGCGGCATGGTTTAGCATGTTCCGCAACTAAATAAACATGTCGTGATCGGTATTTGCTACAACATTTATGTGGGTGTCACTCCTGTATGCATCATTGGCACTGATTTTTAATATGGTTTTGCTATGTGCTGTAATTTGGACGACGGCTTTTTTTATGTGAAAAACAAAGCTTACGTATATTTAAAAATATAACTTAAAAAAAATATGCCCAACCATCGCAGCCGGGCCCACAGTGGCGACCAGATCACACCCAAATCAAGCCCGAAGGCGACTCGGGCTGCTGATAGAGCCGCTAATGGGCCCGAAACGGGGTCCAACGGGGCTGCGGGCGGTATAGGAGAGGAGCTCGATGGAGGGGGCGGAGGCAGCTATTTAAGCCGCTCGTCGCGTCCCCCGGCTTCCGAGGTGGGACTAAATTTCCCTACTCGCGTCGCGCCCCGCGCTGCACGCGGTCACCAGGCCGGCCCCTCCCCCGGCCAG
>LR738711.1:42435140-42450026 GCA_902687465.1 Secale cereale
AGAGAGAGAGAGAGAGAGAGAGGAGAAAGGAGAGACGGAGGCACGGCGGTGGGGTCCTGCTGTCTGCTCCCGGCGAGGTCAGGAAGCGCTCGGCGGCGGCGGCGAAGTAGGAGGGGCAGGGGAGGAGGTGGGGCTAGGAATCCTAACCAGAGTGAGGGAATCGTGGGTCGTTCGAGGGCACTATGGAGGCCTCGTTCGCTCGTGCGTGGGGGTCCTGGATTTTTCTTTGTAGATATTTTTTTTCGTCCGGTTTTCTGACGTGGGTTGAGGACGAAAATAAACCATTTCTACTAGGGCGAAAATTGACCGGCGGAGACTACCAACTGCTCCATTAGGAGTAGAAACACTGTCTCGGTTTCACCCGTTTGACCGTCTCCCTTCGCCATTCCTACCATCCGAGGATTTAATGCTCAGGATCACTTCTCTCCATGCTCATAGTTACTTAGCAACCACAACCACTAATGATGCGGAAGGCCCTGCACCATAGATCAAGGTAGATATGTTGATCAAGGGAACGTCACCGCCACACCACTGAGGGACGTTGCATGCCTTCCATGATAACGGAGGACATATTGGCATTTCAATTTTAGGTATCCTCCGTAAAATCCCCAAAAAATACTGAAATCCCCCAAGAAATAATAGTGTCATTCATATCTAATATAAAAACATTTTTGGGGTTCGTTTATTAGACACAAAGTATAGAGTCGGCCGTAAAATGAGGGGCAAATTACTTTTTCATGTAATTTTGACTACTTTCTACAATCCATATTTACTGACGCACACTTGGTATAACATTAGTACTTGGTACGCAATCCGTAGAGAGGTCATGGTTTCGTTCTTCTTATCGAGGGATTTTTCATGAATGATTCGAAGCACTTCATCAACGATCTAAACCTACTCTTTCTCCGCTGCAACTCGAAGTTGGTAACATTACGATCTAAACTTATATGCATCTTCATTGTCACCCGGGATCTTGAATGTGTTAGATCCTTCGGATCGTGTAGGCTAGATATTCCGGCACACCTACCTTCTGCCTGTCCAGATGAACTTGATCCGGCCGCCATGGTGTTGTTGTGGCGGCGGTGATGGCAGTGCGTGGCGAGGTGGTGGCGGTGCTTCCCGTCACTACTGCGAAACCCTAGATCGGCAGGGATTGTTGGTGGGGTGTGCGGCTTGCGACGAACCTCGTGTGGCGAGCCGCCGGCCCCCACATCTTTATATAGCGCAGTGTGACAGGGGCCCGCCAGCCATAGTGGGCTGGGCGCCCCCGATCAGGGCACAGATCTAAGGGCCCGGTGGGCCCACGCGGAGGAGATCAATCTAACACAATGTAGTGTGAATTCTTTTTGTGCGCTACTACTTTTCCCAACATATATTTGTTCAACGGCACGGCTGCCTGCGTCAAACTGAAACAACACGCGCTGAAAGAAATGATCGAGCTAAGATAATTTCTCGATCACATACGAACCATACTAACTAGCAGCTACCAAATTAACTTTACTACAATCGATGCATGCATAATACAACCTTGAGGTTTTACGTGCGCGACCATAGGCCATCAGGCGCCCTACTTCAACGATTTTATAACATCTCCGGCGGCCAGGCTAAGGCTACAAGTACCCTATGTTGTGGCCAGTCTTCATGGAAGCCTCACCTTCAATCACCACCTAAATTCCAGGGTACTCGTCTGGCGTGTGGACATTGAAGTCGACCTCCGGATCATGGGAGCCAGTGACATGTCGCGGCGCACTTCGGACGCAACGGCTGTGGCGAGCAGAGCCAGGCCCTGCAGCGCTAGCTCGTGGCACACATTCAATGCAACGTTCGTGGCGAGTGCGAGCCCCGGCAGTACTAGACATGCTTGGGGAACCGGAGAGAAAGAATACAAATGGTGTAAACCATCAAGCGAACAATAGGCATGACAACGACATGTGTTTTGGGCGTGTGTGTACTGGTGCTGAAGTTGACATATCTATGTAGTAACACGGTCAGCATAACTATTCATACTTGTGTCGTGATCTTGTTGTCTTGCTGACATACTAATCTATGGTGGTTGCTCATGGCAACCAGGATTTAAGTCCATGTCCTAGGCAACTTCGGCCGATTATGCCAGGGGCATTGTTGTGACTTGCGAGGTTTTATATCCCTTCCTGAAGACGTTGCTGAGGAAGAAATCGACTTAGTCGTAATTATTTTATTCATATCTTTTTTCATGTGTGCATCGTAATGATGCAAGGGCCGGTTTTGAACATTATCGAAAAAATATGTTTATAAACGAGACAAGGTAAGATCCCATGTTGGTAACTGAAATTCAAAATTTCAAAAATTGTCAAAACATAGTGTTTTCAAACACGTGGATCGCCGGTTCCCAGGTTTCTGTTTTTAGTGTTGAAACTAATGAACTCGTCGTATTTCTCTTTGGTGTTTGTTGCTCTCACAGAAGTACTTAACAGGCAACGGATAATGAATGTTCTACTCCTTCTGCACCATCACTAGCACCAACAGTATTCCCTCATGGTTGATTGGTAGCTCGTTAGTGAGTACTGCAATTTACAATTTCGTCTCTGGACCCAGAGCAAACCATGTATCTCCCACAAGGATTGATTTCACAAAAAGAAAAAGATTCCGTGGCTCGCCCGCTTCTGCACTCCAACTGGAGACACCTTCGTCACTCAACATGACTGCCATTTCAGTCCTACTGCAGACACCTTCGTCACTCTAACCTGCTTACTGACGCATCCTATTGCCGGTGGTATGACTTTTTAAATCTTTCGCTTCTCTCATGTATCCTTTTTCGTTTATATGGTTACTGTCTAGTATATTGATTAAGCGAAAGCACACAACATGTTATCTACTCCTGTCAAAAGAGATGGGTATATATACAGGGGGAAATCAATATTTGTGATGAATTCTACCAAGTTACAAATTAATGGTCTGCTATAATTATTATAGTTTGTAAACATCGAAAATCCCAATCTGCACGCGACAGCAGGCTTAGCTCACCCTATAAATGAATTGACAAAGAAAAAGAGTACGAGGGGGTGAGCAGGACACATGTGTTTACTGGTCAGTTGAATACTTGTATTGCTTGCCACGAGAAAACCATACCATCTACTCTATGACATGATAGTGGTCTTGTCGGGTGGATACGTAGCTACTCTAGCTAGCTGCAACTTTGATTAATATGAAAGTGGAACAGCCATATAAATAGATGGAGCCGGGGAGTATGCAGGACGGAAGTTGTACTGGGAGCATGCAGGAGAGGAGTTACTTGTTGAGTTAATAAAAGCACTCTTCATCGAAAAATATTCACACACGTGGACTTGGCGTGGCAGCTCTGACGCTGGCAAGCTTCGGCTAGATGGTTGGGTCGGAGGAGGTGCAGCTTTTGTTGGCCTCCTTTAATTTTTTTTTCACTGGATCGAGCAGCACGCGGGTCCGGCAACACCGGACCGCAGAGACTAGTCGTCTTCGACTCACAAGACCACGCCGCTCTACCTCAGGACCCCTCCAGCCAACACATGCACCAAAAAAGTCGATGCCCCATGAGAGAAAACAGTGTCGCGCACCGCCGTTGTCCGATCCGAGAGACGTAGATCTAGGATTTCTGCCATAGCACCGTGGGCGAGAAGACAACCACTGCAGTAACGACGCCTTCAATAATGAAATGACGCAGAAGCAGTTACTGCAGCAACAATGTTGATAGGAAACGACACAAATGTATGACGACCACGTATGCCCATGTTGACTTGAGTGTCATGATGCAAATGCGGTTGCATTGTTTTAACTTGAGAGTGCCAATGTTACGTATGCCCGTCTTATATACATGTGGCCTTCACAAAATTAGTGCATGTATCTTGTAACTAGAACAATGATAGATCTAGTGACTAACCACTACTGAACGGTGCGACCCGAAACGACAGCGGTCGTTCTAATAGACCAAACAAGTTGAATAGTTGACTATTAAACCTCAAAACTCTACAAATGATGTCAATTGGATAATACAAGATGCATAATTTTGAATGGCATGGCTTTGTTTATGCTCATGAAGTTTAACAGTCAGTAAATAGAACCAAAACGAGGCTAGAATGGAAATCAGGGCAACCAAAAAATCTTGAAACGAGGCATAAGTGAAACATATTATAAATAATATATAAAGCCATAAAATAGACGTTGGCCATGAATAATTCTTATGTGTTTATCTGAAAGCCAGAAAAAAGCCATACCATGATCATTTAGGTAGACGAAATTCAGACTTTTTTTTCCCTGTTTGTTTTCTAAAAATTCTATATTATTTCTTACTTCTTTGATATGTCATCACATGTGTGAAACTGCGTATGGGTCATCCTGAATTAATCTACTTGCAATTGTTCGAGGTATGGGGTGCAAATTTTTTTGTTTGTAATTAATGAACCAACTTATTTTGTTTTGGAGCCCGGTGAACTCGGCTCACGAGCATTCATCCCATTATGAAAAAACTGAATGCTCCAACAACCTTCACTTGTTTGAATAGGAAGTTTCCATTTATATATGAAACTATCTTCACCTGACTGGATAGGAAACTCAACTGCGCCACTCCACTTAGACAAGCAATCATCACTAGTGAGCGTAGTAGGCAAGTAGTTGAAACTCATATACAAAGATGACGAGGGGTTGGGAGTTAAAGAGAAGGTATGTAGAAAACAGTGGGCATGGGAGACAAAGGGAAGAATGGAAGATCTAGTGATTAGGAAAAACTAGAACGGAACTGCAATTGTTGATATTCTCCCTGGCCGTGATGTATGGGTTTGCACGGGTTTGCATACTTGAATGGGTTTTAGTTCAAAATGCATGGCATGCTCTATCTGATCTTAAATCCACATATTGCATTTCCAATGTCTGTTATCTTGGCAATTTTTATATTTTCCTAAAACACATGACCTACCTTCTCTGATATAAAATGTATGTATTTTAGGATATGACACCATTCTCCGATATATAATCATTCTTTGTCGAAGTATGCTTCATAATAAAATCGACCTGAACGGTGTCGAGCCTGAAGTTGCTTTCTGCGCCATTGATATAGCCTCCTCAAGCTCAAACCAAGGGCGATCTATTGACTGGAATCACGGCTGGAGCTCCCCATTTGGCTCTAGTATGTGGTTTGGTAACAAACTTATGAACAAGAAAGGCGAGGAGCGACGTACGAACTTGCCAAAATACCAGTGGCGGAGCCAGAACTGTTATGGAGCCTAGGCAAGTTTGAACCTTAGGGTGAAAAGAAAATTGGGTGTTAGGAAGTGCAATATATAAATAGGCACCAAATTTTCGAACCACAAATTCTAATTGGTGTGTTGGATACTAGGAGGATACTCACAATTTTTTTCCTCTTTCCTAGAACATGCTCAACTCGTATTTCAGGGCGGAGCCAGAACTCTATTGTTTCCGGTTACACTGTATTCACATTTGGAGTGCTTGGTTTACCCCAAACCTCCTCATCTATGTATTATATGATTTATAATTTGAATTAACATAAACTATTTAGAACAAATCTTTAGACAAAAGACTACGATCATGAAGGATCATCACTAATGACCGATTGCCCACACCCTAATGATAAAATTGAAGCCCTAACAAGTCTCTCCATCTTAAAGTTAGTTAGCAATCTCATCTAATTATGAAAGAAGGGATAATCAGACTATGATGCAAGCCGTTCCTCGGAATATCGGACAGATCCGCTATCGCTCCACCCCAGGAACACACCCTGTAGCCTCCACTCACGGTTGATCCGTATCCATATCTCATATCGGCCGAGGATGCCGCTGCCTCGAACGGTAATAGCCGAATAGGCTGGGCCATGGAGAGGTGGACTGATCGACGGATTGTGTCTCATTTGGATTAAACGAGTTGTGCTAAAACTATGTGTAATTACGAGATGAAGGGAGTTAGGGAGCGATTTGACAGTGTTTAATTGGACATTAATGTGGTGGCCGGGCCACCCTGAAATTCAGAGAAGTGGTTTGGTTAGTGTGGAAGCAAGTTTCGTCTGCTCTAAAATAAGTACCGTGATTTTCGTTCAAATTTTAACTAAAACCACGGCACTTATTTTGGATCAGAGGGAATAAAAAACCACTTTTTTACAGCCAGTAAAACCTTATATTTCTTATTTTCGTCCGTCCTAAAATAAGTGTCGGGTTTTTAGTTCAAATTTGAGCTAAAACCATTGTACTTATTTTCGAACGGAGGGAGTAAAAAGCTTACTTTTTTTAGAGAGAATAAAAAGCTTATGTAGTTTTTTGTAGATTAGGAAAAGAATGCTTATGTAGGGTTTTTTGAGGGGAAAGCTAATGTAGCTTGGTCTACCATTTTTCCGAGTGAAGAGAGCAGCAACTGATGAGCCGAACAGCATGTCTTACGTAAACCATGATCAGCCCATTAATCTATTAAATATTAGGCGAGCTACAGGTTCCACGATGGCATGCAGCTGCAATGGTATGTCTTGCCAGCGGTGCGAGAGGCGCAGGAAGAACCGACGACATCACACCATGATCTCCGCCCGCATCCGGAACTGCACCTATATCAGATAGTGTTGGCGGAGCAGTCGCTAAGCATTCACTCCTCGCCAATTTTGGCGAGCTCGCCGTCCATTTTGTACGCAGAATTGAATAAGACCATCTGCCACACATTCACAGACGGTTGTTTTGTAGAACTATATGTCACCTGGTGTAACAACTCAATATTTTTTAGCCACATATGGAAACCTATCTTAATTTGCCTTTCTAGTAGTGAATATTCATTAGCAGCACACCAACACAAAAGTTACACATCAAGATGGGACCATCCCATCTCTAGTCATCCCCTTTTGTTGTTACTTCTCTCAATCGATCGTATTAAAGTACTGTATTTTTGGCATATGGGTTGTTGTTATCATTAATCTCATGTCGCGCATCTATGCATGTTATGCAGTGAAGCAGCAAGTTAGCAAATTTACCGCATCAGCTGCTGCTTTCAGTACTATATGTACTACATATATTAATTCACGATATAAGAACAATAACTCAATGGAATTCATCACATACACTAGCCCCCATTTTGTATTCAGTCTCCTCTTATATATGCCACTCTTTCTTCGCGACAGTAGATAACATGATGGGCACGTAGTTCCATTGTTTTTGGTAGTTTATCTAGTAGTGTCCATCACGTGAACAACGATGATACATGAGAGAAACCAAACAGAAAAATGAACACACGAGAATAGGAGGCGTCGGTAACCGGAGCTACCAACCTACTTGCCGGGAGGCTGAAGTAACCATCTTGATGAGTCTTGTTTCCAAAGCAAGTGAGATGCCAAAACTGCATCGATGGAATGCTCAGAAAGATTATGATTACAAGTTATCTTTGCACTTCGTAGTCTGGCCTAACCATTCTAGCAGGACCTCAAGGGCGGCAGGTTCAACCTCCTCCGTGGTGATCTGGCGTTCCTTGTCTTGCCCACGGTACTCAACTCGCCTATCAAGACAAACACAACTTGTTCTCACGGGATTCAATCCCCGTGTCCTTGTTTTTGTCCTCTAGAAAACAGATTCAAAAGGATTTGCAGCAAACAACAGTAGTGTTTGGACATGACGTCACATGAAAACAGTAGTGTCCTCAGGCATCTCTCTGTCGGGGCTCCTCTCGCGACACCCCTCCTTGCACACCTAGGCGGCCGCCACGGCCCTAGTCCCGATCTCCTACTCCTCCTACGTCCCTCGTCGGCCACTGTCACGCTCCTCCAGATCTCTCTCTCTCTCTCTCTCTCTCTCTCTCTCTCTCTCTCTCTCTCTCTCTCTCTCTCTCTTGTTGCCGCTACCAGAGGACGCTGGCGGACAAGGCCGTGTGGTGCCCTTGAATGGGGTGGGAGAGATCTGATCCCGGTTGTCTTATGGGCCACCGTCGTGGGATGCTTTCCGTGGAGGTGGGTGGTGGTCGCTGGACCATCGAGTGCGGCAGCCATGGCAGAGTCCCCTGGTAGGGCGGTGGTGGCGGTTGCCTCCAATGCCACATGATCAGCAGTGATCGATCTCCGGCGCACTCTCAAAGGCGGCAGGTTCAACCTCCTCCGTGTGTATGTTGCTGGTACTAGCATGAGCGCGTATGCATGATTAGTTCTTGGCTAATTACCCTAGGTACGTTGTCAATGGTCCACTACCTACAAACCTAATTACTCCCTCCGTTCCTAAATACAAGTTTTTGTAGAGATTTCACTATGGATTACATACGGAACAAACTGAGTAAATCTAAACTCCAAAATGCATTTACATACATCCATATGTCGTCCATTGTGAAATCTCTACAAAGACTTATATTTAGGAACATAGGAATAATATGTGAAATTCGGGCCTCCACTAACAAAGATTACATGGTAAGGATTTCTCCTCGATTGTTTATTTCCATTTTCTTATAATGGACTCCCTTTCTTCCTCAGAAAAATAAACTTCTTTTCTGCTATTTCTTTTTGGGCTATTTCAACTATTGAATATTTGAAACCCTAGTTTTGTTGAATCTAACTTGCACCCTTGCGAGCTAAAACTTCGCAGCAACAATGCGGGCGGGGTATTATTTAGTATACCTGATCATCCCCTACTATCTCTATTATATTAACGTGCACACATGCCACCGCATCAAATTTCCAGCACAACATGCATGAGAAAAAAACCATTATTAGCTGATGACATCCACACATCCCACCTCATCATACATGCCACCTCATCAAAGGTACACTCACACATGCATTGAAATTTTTCACCACCTTATGTTCAAAATATTTTTTGAATATACAATAATGAAATAAAATATATAATATCCATATTTATTTTTACTTCATATATTATGAATTCAACTATGCATGTTTCATATAATCAAATCACTAAAACATATTTGCAATTAGTTCCCGCAACAACATGTGGGGTATTCTCTAGTGTCAGGAATATGTGTGCCCATTTCCCTACCAAATTTCATGATTGTTAATTCCTTGTTTGAATGGAGTTGCCATAATATAAAAGGGGACTAAAGGTGTGTTAACGCACGAACAACAAGGGGTGAGGGAAGATAACAATACACTAGCGCAATATCAGACATATTTTGCCAGATGGTCAGCGATAGTGCAGTCATCACTGATGGGGAGCTATTGGCAGGAAAGTGGCATGTTATGGTTGATAGTTTTTGGCTGGTCGGTGTTTATTGATAGTGTAGTAACTGATGGCTGATCACAACTCACTAATTCGTAGAGCTGGGGCTGGAGTTGCATCATGACTACTACGAGAGACAAGTAGCACAGACTGTTTTAGTGCTATCAGTGCTGCACGGCGGTGCCGGCGTCATCCATTGGTTGAGTGAGGAATTTGTATGTCTTGTTGCTGAATACGTTGCCATTGTCTAGGTTACATGCACCTAAAATAAACCTAGCTCGCCCGAAAGCGGGCGCTAGGAGAAGATATTCATGGACTATCATGTATATTGGTTGCCGCACGCAAGGACCAGCTACCTAGGTCGGAATGGCATAGCATCTGAAAGATGTACGTACATGCTGCATGTGGTGCCTTGGTAGCACTCCTATACCTATCCTTGATGTGCAGTACTTGTGGACTATTTTTATGTTGTTGATATGGAAGTAGCCACTCCCAAATAATATGGAGTAGATGCAGTTTCAAAGCACACTTTTATTATTACAGCTCATGGGTATTCACATCCTGAAAATTAATACTCCGCCAGCCATCGCTTGGGGAAATAATTTCTTCCCCTCATACATATACAAGTCCATGTTTTGTATCCTACATATGAATTTCCATCATCTCACTCCCATTTACATGGAAGTGCCGCAACCTTATTACATCAAGTAAGAGGCAGTCACATGAATCAATGAGAGTATTATTGTAAAATCAAAGAGATGCAATAACAAGTGGGACTGGGAGACATTGGGACAAGTGTAGGAAGTAGGGTGATAGATCATTGTACTGAAGTACATGGTGTCATGGTCTCTAGGACCCTCTTCATCTCTACCAGTGTTCCTCATAGTACTGAACGTTAATGTGTACATACAAGAGTGTCATCCTAGGTTGCTTCAGTTACAGATAGAGTTAGATTGTTAGGTTGTTTCAGTTAGTTTTTCTAACAAACAAATCATGCCATTTGGTTAGAAATTTAGAAAAACAGCCAAATCAAAAACAGACAAACAAGAACATATTTTGGCCTTTCACGATTGTAACCACATTTTGGCCTTTTCGTGTTCAAATTCTGGCACAACTTGCATATATTTTTGTTGCCTTTCTGAGAGCTTCTTGGCTTTGCATCTTTCTTGCCCTTCTTACTACTCCCACCTTTCTGAAACCATGCCTTGTATCTACTCTCTTTCAATTGGTAATACAAGGCCATTAAAATTTTGTAAACGAATTTAAAAAAATAAGGATGTTTGCGCTTTAAAAATGTTCCTGGTTTTGAAATAATTCTACATAAATACAGAAAATGTTCAGGGAAATTGAAAAAATAAATAATTTGTGTTCCTATTTTTCTTACTTTTAAAATTTCTAATCAGTTACTTTTCAATCAATTACGAGAGGCATTCGCTTCTGTTATATTTAGTAAGCGGGACTTTTTCCAAAAATATCCGTATTCAATATTTTGTTTGCTCTTTTCTAGAAATGTTCTCGTTTTGACATCCCAGGCAATATTTAAAGGCATGAACATTTTATTGATTTTTTTAAGAATATGAATATTTGTATTTTATGAAAAAAAGTTGAAAGGCAAACATTATTTGAAAATTTGAACAAAATTTTGAAAGCGTGAGCATTTTTAAAAAGAAAACAAACTGGAAAAAGGTCTGTACGACAATGGGCTGGCCCAGTAAAAACATGTGCTTCCACGAACTTAAGAAGAAAAGAAAAGAAAATGTCAATAAGCACTGGTGTTATGATGTCATGGTTAGTCAGTGCGATCATCCGAATGAAGAGGTCTTGAGTTTGATTTATATCGTCCACCCTCTTTTTTGAAGTTCTATAGAAAATTGGGCCCTGAACATACATCATTATGTTCCGGTGGGCGGCCCGCCATAGATACTTAACTGGGTACGATTTGCCAAAGGTCCATAATGCCCTTTGTACGTTTAGTGGAGGGGGTTGTAACAATGTACCTTTCTCATCGTAATCCCAGAGTTGGTACATGCTCATGATACGAATATAGACACAGAGATTTATAGTACAAGTTAACTGATGCTTGGGATATTTAAAATAGGAATATTTATGGTGTTAAGGAAAAAACTTTTATATTTCACTTTGCTCACTGGAGGTATGATTCCTTGCTCTTGGCAACCTCACTCACACATAGTCTCCGGAGAGATGGACATACACAACGTACAAGTTATCCACCAAGCAACTGAGATACACATTCACGCACTCGCTTGTTGTAGTAGGGTGGTTCACTTGGATTTTCATATCTAATGGGCTCTTTCATGATCTAAATGAACTATGAATGATCGATACACAACCAAGTAAAATACAGTTTAGATATAAAGGGGAGATAAACTATCGGCTGCCGTGTTGGATCGCACACTCCATTAGATCAGCGGCAAATTTGGCAATGACGCGGTTTATGTAAGACCACATAGAGCAAAACATGTCGTGGTGGTGTTGGAGGCGGTTTCGAATACACCACGGCTGGAGGGGCCACAACAGTTCAGGTGATCTAGAAGGCCAATGGCAGAACAGACCCAAGTCCGGCCATCACTTCGCGAAACCATTGTAATCTCGGCATCTATCGGAGTGATGAGGACAAAATTTCCAGCTGTTGTCTTTCCACACCATGAAAAGTGCTAGCATATGTCCATGTTCCTGATACCTCCTATTCTCGTGTGTGTTCCCAATTCTTCAGTTCTTCTCTAACAATTTGTTTTCTTTATTTATATCTCCATAGATCAAGTATTATGCTAGGTTCTATCCTACTAGTTTTGTCGGGGATGGTGCAAAGATAACGTTAAACAATGTAGGATGATATCTACTCTTGTAAGGATGTGGAGAAGTATAGCAAGTATTATTGAGGCACGTGAAAAGTTGGAGCATCTATTGTCCTGTGGCCTATGCACATGACAAGTTGAGCAGACAACTCACCTAGGTTATTCAATCAGGGTAATGAGTAATGAAATAACAAGTCAAAAAATTGTGAAAATATTTTGGAAATAAAGTTGATGTTCCATTGTACACGTAAAAAAGATTCCACAAAAGAAAAACCCACGTTGACTTCAAAGCAAAAATATATTTTTCGGCCAAAATAGTGTGAATAGTGACTTGTACATAGCAATATTTTTTTGGCCTGAAGTCAGCGCTGGGTTTTTATTCGCGAAATTTATATACTACTGTAAAGGAAAGTCAAAATTATTCCAGAAAAACTTCTGAACTTTTTCGAAACATTTTTGTAATTATTAAAAAAAAATCATATAGGATGTATACACACACAGAAACCAAGCGGTATTTCCTGCGGTACCACACAAGTTCCTAGCTATGTTCAGTAGGTGTGAGAGAAGCCAGAAAGGGATGCACATGTGATGCTGAGATGAGTTGTTGATGGTCAAGCAGGCATGCTGGACTGCAGAAACACGAGTCTGAATTTTGTGGACACGTGAATTTGAATATCTACTCCAGGTCATAAGTGAAAGTGAAGACATAGGACCAGCAAATATAATTTAATCTCGTAGAAAAGGTCATGCATGGGAAATCCCCTTCCAGCTAGCTATGTAGTAATCCCTCCGTACCGTATAGTTTGTTCCAACTACAAGTATTTCAGTATAGAGGTAGTACGTCTCTTTCACCCATCTTACGTTCCTACCAACAAGAAGAATGTAAGCATGTTGTGCAGCTACAACGGATCGAGGGTCGAGTAAAACAATGGATATAACAGTAACCTCATAACTACAGTCTCTCAGTAGAAGATATGCACGCTGCACCGTGCTCGTCCCACGAAGATGTAAGTGTATCTAGTGCCACCCCTAGTTGGTTTTGGAGTATTGACGACAAACCTGGTTGAGGGACTAATGTGTTTGTGAGAATTGCAGGATAACACAGGTAGTAGTCCCTCATTGATTCGGTTAACCTACCGGAGATGACACCTAAAAATGTATGAAGACATTGATATCAGTGATGGTATATGAAGATAATCATATTGAAGACTATGACATGAGAAGACATTTTGTGAAGACTATGGAAAGCGAAGACGTAGAAGTTTCGATATCTCCTTTTCTTCTTTGTTGAGTCATAGGAACCACCGTACTGTTAAGTGGGGTCCAAGTGAACTAAGTCAGAGTGACTGAAGTGATGCTCAACCAAAATTCTATGTCTTCGAGCGAAGACTATGAGAGCAAATCTTATCCAGAGTCGGATGAGTCAGCTTTACTTGTAGCTCAAGTAAAGGTTCCGCGTGTGTTTGAAATCTGACCGTTGGAACACGTGTCAGTTTCTTAGTGACCCAGGGTCACTTCGGACAAATCAGGTCGGGTTGGCCAGTGGCTATAAATAGCCCACCCCTACACCATAAATTGGTGGCTGCTCAGAGTTATTGCACGGCTTTTGTCGTTTGAGAGCAACCCACCTCCGAAGCATTTGAGAGAGAAATCCTTGCGAGGACAAAGCCCAAACACCCAGAGCCAAAGAGTGTTAGGCATCACTGAAGTCTTCCTATCTGTGTGACCGGAAGACTTATTACACTTGAGGACTGTGTTTCCTCCAGCCGGTTAGGCGTCACGTTCTAAGAATCCAAGAGTCATTGTGGATCGCCGGTGAACGAAGTCTGTGAAGGTTTGGAATTCTACCATGAAGACATACCAGAGTGATTGGGCGAGGACTAGGTGTCCTTAGCTCAAGGGGAACAAGGTGAAGACGCGGTCTTCTGAGTTAAATCTCAGCCTCCCTAACCAGACGTACAGTTCTCACAGCAACTGGAACTGGTCTAACAAATCACTGTCTTCCCGAGCTACTGGTTCTATCCTTTCCTTCCCTTTAATTACTGCTCTATGTTGTGAAGTCATTGCATGCTTGCCTTATCTGATTGACTTCACTGAGTATCTATTTGTTGTGATTGGCTTCATTCCTTCTTCCATTATGATCCCTACTGGTTACGTTTCGGACTCGCTCCCGCTCGTACATGGCTCGCCCTCGCTGTGGTCGGCTCTCCTCATGTCATTCCCATCTTCGGCCTCATGCAAAGCAGAAAGTAATGACACAACAACAAAAATTCAGACACAATGAGATTTAGCAAAACCGGTAAAATCAAAGAAGTGGGCGATACTTGATTCATACACATACTTCACATCACAAATTTATCATACATCAATCATATGTCAAAAACTCATTTGAACAATTATTTGATTAAAAAAATTAAAAATTATTAAGATCGTCTTGAAGGTCAAAACTCATCTCTTCATCATACGTTCGGGCGTGTTCGGATATCAAAAGGGCGCCCAGCAGGCTCCCAAAATTCAACCGTCTAGATAGTCCATGCTCCCCTGAATCTAGACCATATGTGGAGGACAAATATAGTTGTCCAGAGACTATCTACATTGTCATCTCCAACATGTGGGCCGAACATAAAAATCACCCGCTCCTCTGACGTAACATTCATTGTTCCTGTCGGACCCTCTCCTTCCTGCTCGATTTCTCGTCGTAGCGGAACATTTCTCGCTAGAAGACTCTCCTTTAGAACTGGATAATGTCCACCTCACATTCACCCTGGCTCCATCTCTCCTACACACCGTACTTTCCCACAAACACCGGAGGATCCCTCACCAATCGCCCGCCTCGATCCCCTCCGCATGTGTTCATGTCGATACGCCACCGCAATCCCGTAATCAGAGCGGACAAAGCGTGTGCCGCCCAAGATCCCCCC
>LR738711.1:42459345-42477698 GCA_902687465.1 Secale cereale
CAAAAAAAAGCTAAAAAAGCCGATATGATGTCTCCTGAGCCATTGCCACATTGTAAAATATAGTTGAATGTTGTGCATTACCAACAATTGCAGCAAGCACCACTAATGTCGTAGCTACCGACTTGTAATGTCGTTGTCTATGTATTAATATATCGTAAGCAAAAAAAGGTTGCATACCTTTAAATACATAAAGGAGATAACCATAGTGTTCTAGCTGAGGGTTGTATAAGAGATCCTGGAGCAGCCCTAGTGCATGTTCCATTTGAAAAAAATACATAACTATCTGATCATACTACTTGCCAGGAAATTAATCATTTGCAAGATGGGAATTAGCGCAGAGAGAACCAGATGTATGGATGCTTTTGTCGAGATTCAACTTAAAAACAAGTGAGAAGAAATATCATCAAAACACATACTGATCTTCGTTCTAATTTCACATGTTATTCCATGGATCCTATAAACAAAAGAAGAGGTCTGCAAAATAGCCGGAACCACAAAATGCAGAACTATATCACATCTCACAGGCGAGCATGTGAAAATCCAATGGGCTGGAACTATCAAGCAACATAGCAGAAAAAGCTTTGAGAATCCATATGCTAAACTAATCAGAAGACATGCTAGCATATTATCTGTAGAAGTGGCTGTGGCACGTTGTATGAACAATCTGATAGCAGACCACCTGTAGTGCAATTAACGAACATTTATAGTTATTCCATTGCTTGATTGGCTCACCAGCGAAAGCAACAATCTGCTCCCAGGTCATACGAGCAAGTTATTTACTATATCATGATAAAAGATCTAATAAAGTTGTGAAATCCTCAACAATCAAGGCTCCTTTCATATGCTACAACAGGACTCACATATATTCAGTATCCACATTAGACAAAGAACTCGAGCAGCTATTGGTCAAGACGGAAGAATGCTACATTTATATTAATTCAAGAAATCCAAAAGTTGAATTTCACATGTTATTCTGCTAAAGATCAACTTGCTCGATATAACTTATGAAGTGTAGACAAAGCTTGCAGTAGTGATTAATTCCATGCCGTTGCCAATCTTCTGCTCCTAACTTCTGCTCCTCGTGTCACCACAGCGTCCTCAATCTTGTGTACATCGCTGTGGTGATCTCCTTGTACTAACATTTTTTGCCTTATCAATGCAGTGATACGCCATCTAGGCCCATTCGAGAAAAAAAGAAGTAGTCCTGCATATTACAGAAGAGCCTCATGCTAATGCAACTGTAGTTAGAAAACAAAGTCCTGGAGGCATGACGCAATAAAACATAAAGCATAGAAACAAATTACAACACGGTAAAGAGACCAAGAGATTTTCCATTATTTTAAAAAAGTGTTGAGGGGCGACAGATGGCGTCAACTTCGGCAGCCAGCAATCCCAAGGTGTAGCATGGTGGAGTAGGTGATGACGTGCAGCCTCGGCTAGCGTAGGGCAGCGGCCGGTCGTAGTAACAGCAGGCAGAGCTCTTGACTTACCCGTAAAAGAAATCGACATCATATTGACATCTAAACTGCACAACACTAATATATGTGAGCCCGTGGAAAATAAATGTAAGCAGAAGTATCAAGAACTTTGAAGTTTGCTGCAAGAAAATTGATAACACAAAATGGAAGTTCCCCTAGAAGGCTAGAAATGTGTTAAGTTTTGGAGTGTTAATATCGAATGTAAAAGGTCCCAGAATATACACAAGTGGGCACTGGCACACCAAGAAACATTGTCATTAGCTAAAACCCGAAAAGATAAACATCCTAGGGAAAAGGGGATTTTTAATATCCTAATATTAGAAATATGATGAACATTGATGCAATCCTCCAAAAACCGATTGACACCAAATTTTGAACGGATGCATAACTGACACCTTCGTTCCATTATGTTGGCAAAAAAAACGGCATAGTGGGAAAAATTGATCAGGCTAAGGCAGAAGGATGCAGAGGCTGCTACGGGATTCAGAAAAAATTATCCTCACTGAGGATTTTGCATAATTTTCCATACATAACTGGATTATCTCTATATACTATTAAAGGCGATAAAAAATTTGTTTCTATGACAACAAATTCAAATCCAGCTGGAGAGGATAGTGCACAAACCAGTGAAAACCAAGATTAAGAACACAAATACTAAGAAAATGAACTAAAGCATGAGTAGGTAGTTGATGCCCTGCTCGGCTTGGTCTATCTATTTGAAGGAAATATGCCCTAGAGGCAATAATAAAGTTGTTATTTGTATTTCCTTATATCATGATAAATGTTTATTATTCATGCTAGAATTGTATTAACAGGAAACTTAGTACATGTGTGAATACATAGACAAAACATAGTGTCCCTAGTATGCCTCTACTAGACTAGCTCATTGATCAAAGATGGTTATGTTTCCTAGCCATAGACATGAGTTGTCATTTGATCAACGGGATCACATCATTAGGAGAATGATGTGATGGACTAGACCCATCCGTTAGCATAGCACTATGATCGTTTAGTTTTACTGCTATTGCTTTCTTCATGACTTATACATGTTCCTATGACTATGAGATTATGCAACTCCCGAATACCGTAGGAACACCTTGTGTGCTATCAAACGTCACAACGTAACTGGGTGATCATAAAGATGCTCTACAGGTGTCTCCGAAAGTATTCGTGGTGTTGGCATAGATCAAGATTAGGATTTGTCACTCCGAGTGTCGGAGAGGTATCTTTGGGCCCTCTCGGTAACACACATCATAATAAGCCTTGCAAGCAAAAGACTAATGAGTTAGTCACGAGATGATGTGTTACGGAACGAGTAAAGAGACTTGCCGGTAACGAGATTGAACTAGGTATAGAGATACCAACGATCGAATCTCGGGCAAGTAACATACCGTTGACAAAAGGAACAACGTATGTTGTTATGCGGTTTGACCGATAAAGATCTTCGTAGAATATGTAGGAGCCAATATGAACATCCAGGTTCCGCTATTGGTTATTGACCGGAGATGAGTCTCGGTCATGTCTACATAGTTCTCGAACCCGTAGGGTCCGCACGCTTAACGTTTGATGACGATCGGTATTATGAGTTTATGAGTATTGATGTACCGAAGGAAGTTCGGAGTCCCGGATGAGATCACGGACATGACGAGGAGTCTCGGCATGTCCGAGACATAAAGATTGATATATTGGACGACTATATTCGGACACCGGATGTGTTCCGGAAAAGTTTCGGATTTAACTGGATTGCCGGAGGGGGTTACCGGAACCCCCTACGAGGGGGGATGGTCCATAGTGGGCCTTGAGGAAAGGAGAGAGGCAGCCCATAGAGGCTGGCCGGCGCCCCACCTAGGGATCCTAGTTGGACTAGGATTGGGGGGGGGGCGCCACCTCTCCCTCTTTTCCTTTCCCTCTCTTCCTTCTTGGTGGACTCCTACTAGGAACAGGATTGCAATCCTATTCCTAGTAGGATTGCCCTAGCCGCACCATAGGAGGCCGGCCGGCCCTCCCCTCTTGCTCCTTTATATACGGGGGCAGGGGGGCACCCAAAGACACACAAGTTGAATTGTTCCAGCCGTGTGCGGTGCCCTCCTCCACAGAAACACACCTCGGTCATACCGTCGCGGTGCTTAGGCGAAGCCCTGCGCCGGTGAATACATCATATCCGTCACCACGCCGTCGTGCTGACGAAACTCTCCCGTGAAGCTCAACTGGATCAAGAGCTCGTGGGACGTCATCAAGCTGAACGTGTGCTGAACGCGGAGGTGCCGTACGTTCGGTGCTTGATCGGTTGAATCGCAAAGAAGTTTGACTACATCAACCGCGTCACTTGACGCTTCCGCTTCCGGTCTACGAGGGTACGTAGACACACTCTTCCCTCTCGTTGCTATGCATCTGGTAGATAGATCTTGCGTGATCGTAGGAAAATTTTAAAATACTACGTTCCCCAACAGTGGCATCATGAGCCAGGTCTATGCCTAGATGATATGCACGAGTAGAACACAATGAGTTGTGGGCGATACTAGTCATACTGCTTACCAGCATGTCATACTTTGCTTCGGCGGTATTGTGAGATGAAGCGGCCCGGATCGACATTACGCGTACGCTTACGCGAGACTGGTTTCACCGTTACGAGCACTCGTTGCTTAAAGGTGACTGGCGGGTGTCTGTCTCTCTCACTTTAGCTGAATCAAGTGTGGCTACGCCCGGTCCTTGTGAAGGTTAAAACAGCACATACTTGACGAAACATCGTCGTGGTTTTGTATGCGTAGGTAAGAACGGTTCTTGCTAAGCCCGTAGCAGCCACGTAAAACTTGCAACAACAAAGTAGAGGACGTCTAACTTGTTTTTGCAGGGCATGTTGTGATGTGATATGGTCAAGACATGATGAGTTATACGGTTTTCTATGAGATGATCATGTTTTGTAATGTTATCGGCAACTGGCAGGAGCCATATGGTTGTCGCTTTATTGTATGAAATGCAATCGCCATGTAATTGCTTTACTTTATCACTAAGCAGTAGCGATAGTCGTAGAAGCAATAGTTGGCGAGACGACAACGATGCTACGATGGAGATCAAGGTGTCGCGCCGGTGATGAAGGTGATCATGACGGTGCTTTGGAGATGGAGATCAAAAGCACAAGATGATGATGGCCATATCATGTCACATATTTTGATTGCATGTGATGTTTATCTTATTATGCTTCTTATTTTGCTTAGAACGACGGTAGCATTATAAGATGATCCCTTACTAAATTTCAAGGTATAAGTGTTCTCCCTGAGTATGCACCGTTGCGAAAGTTCGTCGTGCCGAGACACCACGTGATGATCGGGTGTGGTAAGCTCTACGTTCAAATACAATGGGTGTAAGCCAGTTTTGCACACGTAGAATACTCGGGTTAAACTTGACGAGCCTAGCATATGCAGATATGGCCTCGGAACACTGGAGACCGAAAGGTCGAGCGTGAATCATATAGTAGATATGATCAACATAAGATGTTCACCATTGAAACTACTCCATCTCACGTGATGATTGGACATGGTTTAGTTGATTTGGATCACGTGATCATTTAGATGACCGGAGGGATGTCTATCTAAGTGGGATTTCTTAAGTAATATGATTAAATTGAACTTTAATTTATCATGAACTTAGTCCTGTAGTATTAGCATATCTATGTTGTAGATCAATAGCTCGCGATGTTGCTCCACGTTTATTTTTTATATGTTCCTAGAGAAAACCAAGTTGAAAGATGTTAGTAGCAATGATGCGGAATTTGTTCCGTGATCTGAGGATTATCCTCATTGCTGCACAAAAGAATTATGTCCTTGATGCACCGCTAGGTGACAGACCTATTGCAGGAGCAGATGTAGACGTTATGAACGTTTTGACAAAAGCTCGATATGATGACTGCTTGATAGTTTAGTGCACCATGCTTTACGGCTTATAACCGGGACTTCAAAAACTTTTTGAAACACCACGGAGCATATAAGATGTTCCAAGAGTTGAAATTAGTATTTCATACTCATGCCCGTGTCGAGAGGTATAAGACCTGTGACAGTACTTTGCCTACAAGATGGAGGAGAATAGCTCAACCAGTGAGCATGTGCTCAGATTGTCTGGGTAGTACAATTGCTTGAATCAAGTGGGAGTTAATCTTCCAGATAAGATAGTAATTGACAAAGTTCTCTAGACACTATCACCAAGTTAGTAGAACTTCATGATGAACTATAATATGCAAGGGATGACGAGAGTAATTCCCGAGCTCTTCACGATGCTGAAATCGGCGAAGGTAGAAATCAAGAAAGAGCATCAAGTGTTGATGGTTAACCAGACCACTTGTTTCAAGTAAAGGGCAAAGGGATAGAAGGGGAACTTCAAGAAGAATGACAAGCAAGTTGTCACTCCCGTGAAGAAACCCAAAGCTAAACTCAAGCCTGAAACTAATATCTTCTACTGCAAAGGAAATGGTCACTAGAAGTGGAACTGCCCTAGATATTTGGCGGATAAGAAGGATGGCAAGTGAACAAAGGTATATTTGATATACAGATTATTGATGTGTATTTTACTAGTGTTCATAGCAACCCCTCGGTATTTGATATTGGTTCAGTTGCTAAAGAGTAGTAACTTGAAATGGGAGTTGCATAATGAACATAAACTAGTTATAGGATGAAGTGACGATGTGTATTGGAAGTAGTTCCAAGATTGATATGATCATCATCGCACACTCCCTATACTTTCGGGATTAGTATTGAACCTAAATAAGTGTTATTTGGTGTTTGTGTTGAGCATGAATATGATTTGATCATGTTTATTGCAATACAGTTATTCATGTAAGTTAGAGAATAATTGTTGTTCTGTTTACATGAGTAAAACCTTCTATGGTCATACACCCAATGAAAATGGTTTGTTGGATCTCGATCGTGTGATACACATATTCATAATATTGAAGCCAAAAGATGCAAGTTTAATAATGATAGTGCAACTTATTTGTGGTACTGCCGTTTAGGTCATATTGGTGTAAAGCGCATGAAGAAACTCCATAGTAATGGACTTTTGGAATCACTTGGTGCTTACGAACCATGCCTCATGGGCAAGACGACTAAAACTCCGTTCTCCGGAACCGTGGAGCGAGCAACAGAGTTGTTGGAAATCATACATACTGATGTATGCGGACCAATGAGTGTTGAAGCTCGCGGCAGGTATCGTTATTTTCTAACCTTCACTGATGATTTGAGCAGATATGGGTATATCTACTTAATGAAGCACAAGTCTGAAACATTTGAAAAGTTCAAAGAATTTCAGAGTGAAGTGGAGAATCATCGTAACAAGAAAATAAGAGTTTCTACGATATGATCGTAGAGGTAAAATATTTGAGTTAGCGAGTTTGGCTTTCAATAAAAACAATGTGAAATAGTTTCACTACTCACGCCACCTGGATCACCACAGTGTAATGGTGTGTCCGAACGTCATAACCGTACTTTATTAGATATGGTGCGATCGATGATGTCTCTTACCGATCTACCACTATCGCTTTTGGGGTTATGCATTAGAGACAGCTACGTTCACGTTAAATAGGGCACCATCTAAATCCATGGAGATGACACCGTATGAACTGTGGTTGGACGAGAGACCTAAGCTGTCATTTCTTTAAGTTTGGGACTGTGATGCTTATGTGAAAAAGTTTCAACATGATAAGCTCGAACCCAAATCGGAGAAGTAAATCTTCATAGGATACCCAAAAAGAAATTGTTGGGTACACCTTCTATCACAGATCCTAAGGCAAGGTATTTGTTGCTAAGAGTGGATCCTTTCTAGAGAAGGAGTTTCTCTCGAAAGAAGTGAGTGGGAGGAAAGTAGAACTTGATGAGGTAATTGTACCTTCTCCCGAATTGGAAGGTAGTACATCACAGAAACTCGTTCCAGTGATTCCTACACCAATTAGTGAGGAAGCTAATGATGATGATCATGAAACTTCAGATCAAGTTACTGCTGAACTTCGTAGATCAACCAGAGTTCGTTCCGCACCAGAGTGGTACGGAACCCAGTTCTGTAAGTCATGTTACTAGACCATGATGAACCTACGAACTATAAGGAAGCGATGATGAGCCCAGATTCCGCAAAATGGCTTGAGACCATGAAATCTGAGATGGGATCCATGTATTAGAACAAAGTATGGACTTTGGTTGACTTGCCCGATGATCGGCAAGCCATCGAAAATAAATGGATCTTCAAGAGGAAGACCAACGCAAACGGTAATGTTACTGTTTACAAAGCTCGACTTGTTGCGAAAGGGTTTCGACAAGTTCAAGGAGTTGACTACGATGAGACTTTCTCACCCGTAGCGATGCTTAAGTCTGTCCGAATCATGTTAGTAATTGCCGCATTTTATGAAATCTGGCAAATGGATAACAAAACTGCATTCTTTAATGGATTTATTAAAGAAGACTTGTATATGATGCAACCAGAAGGTTTTGTCAATCCTAAAGGTGCTAACAAAATGCGCAAGCTCCAGCGATCCATCTATGGACTGGTGCAAGCATCTCGGAGTTGGAATATACGCTTTGATAAGTTGATCAAAGCATATAGATTTATACAGACTTGCGATGAAGCCTGTATTTACAAGAAGTGAGTGGGAGCACTACAACCTTTCTGATAAGTATATGTGAATGACATATTGTCGATCGGAAATGATGTAGAATTTTCTGGAAAGCATAAAGGAGTGTTTGAAAGGAGTTTTTCAAAGAAAGACCTTGGTGAAGCTGCTTACATATTGGGCATCAAGATCTATAGAGATAGATCAAGACGCTTGATAAGACTTTCGATGAGTACATACCTTGATAAGATTTTGAAGTAGTTCAAAATGGATCAGTCCAAGAAGGAGTTCTTGCCTGACTTGTAAGGTATGAAGTTGAGTAAGACTCAAAGCCAGACCACGGCAGAAAAATATAGAGAGAATGAAAGTCATTCCCTATGACTCAGCCATAGGTTCTATAAATTATGCCATGTTGTGTACAAAACACGTTGTGTACCTTGCCATGAGTTTGACAGGGAGGTACAATAGTGATCCAGGAGTAGATCATTGTACAGCGGTCAAAATTATCCTTAGTAATTGGATGACTAAGGAAATGTTTCTCGATTATGGAGGTGATAAAGAGTTCGTCGTAAAGGGTTACGCCGATGCAAGCTTTGACACTAAATCCAGATGACTCTAAGTATCAATATGGATGCGTATTGAAAGTGGGAGCAATTATCTAGAGTAGCTCCATGCAGAGCATTGTAGACATAGAAATTTGCGAAATACATACGGATCTGAATGTGACAGACCCGTTGACTAAACTTCTCTCACAAGCAAAACATGATCACACCTTATTACTCTTGGGTATTAATCACATAGCGATGTGAACTAGATTAGTGACTCTAGTAAACCCTTTGGGTGTTGGTCACATGGCGATGTGAACTATGGGTGTTATTCACATAACGATGTGAACTATCGGTATTAAATCACATGGCGATGTGAGCTAGATTATTGACTCTAGTGCAAATGGGAGACTGAAGGAAATATGCCCTAGAGGCAATAATAAAGTTGTTATTTGTATTTCCTTATATCATGATAAATGTTTATTATTCATGTTAGAATTGTATTAACAGGAAACTTAGTACATGTGTGAATACATAGACAAAACAGAGTGTCCCTAGTATGCCTCTACTAGACTAGCTCATTGATCAAAGATGGTTATGTTTCCTAGCCATAGACATGAGTTGTCATTTGATCAACGGGATCACATCATTAGGAGAATGATGTGATGGACTAGACCCATCCGTTAGCATAGCACTATGATCGTTTAGTTTTACTGCTATTGCTTTCTTCATGACTTATACATGTTCCTATGACTATGAGATTATGCAACTCCCGAATACCGTAGGAACACCTTGTGTGCTATCAAACGTCACAACGTAACTGGGTGATCATAAAGATGCTCTACAGGTGTCTCCGAAAGTATTCGTGGTGTTGGCATAGATCAAGATTAGGATTTGTCACTCCGAGTGTCGGAGAGGTATCTCTGGGCCCTCTCGGTAACACACATCATAATAAGCCTTGCAAGCAAAAGACTAATGAGTTAGTCACGAGATGATGTGTTACGGAACGAGTAAAGAGACTTTCCGGTAACGAGATTGAACTAGGTATAGAGATACCAACGATCGAATCTCGGGCAAGTAACATACCGTTGACAAAAGGAACAACGTATGTTGTTATGCGGTTTGACCGATAAAGATCTTCGTAGAATATGTAGGAGCCAATATGAACATCCAGGTTCCGCTATTGGTTATTGACCGGAGATGAGTCTCGGTCATGTCTACATAGTTCTCGAACCCGTAGGGTCCGCACGCTTAACGTTTGATGACGATCGGTATTATGAGTTTATGAGCATTGATGTACCGAAGGAAGTTCGGAGTCCCGGAGGAGATCACGGACATGAAGAGGAGTCTCGGAATGTCCGAGACATAAAGATTGATATATTGGACGACTATATTCGGACACCGGAAGTGTTCCGGAAAAGTTTCAGATTTAACTGGATTGCCGGAGGGGGTTACCGGAACCCCCTACGAGGGGGGATGGTCCATAGTGGGCCTTGAGGAAAGGAGAGAGGCAGCCCATACAGGCTGGCCGGCGCCCCACCTAGGGATCCTAGTTGGACTAGGATTGGGGGGGCGCCACCTCTCCCTCTTTTCCTTTCCCTCTCTTCCTTCTTGGTGGACTCCTACTAGGAATAGGATTGCAATCCTATTCCTAGTAGGATTGCCCTATCCGCACCATAGGAGGCCGGCCGGCCCTCCCCTCTTGCTCCTTTATATACTGGGGCAGGGGGGCACCCAAAGACACACAAGTTGAATTGTTCCAGCCGTGTGCGGTGCCCCCCTCCACAGAAACACACCTCGGTCATACCGTCGCGGTGCTTAGGCGAAGCCCTGCGCCGGTGAATACATCATATCCGTCACCACGCCGTCGTGCTGACGAAACTCTCCCGTGAAGCTCAACTGTATCAAGAGCTCGTGGGACGTCATCAAGCTAAACGTCCGCTGAACGCGGAGGTGCCGTACGTTCGGTGCTTGATCGGTTGAATCGCGAAGAAGTTCGACTACATCAACCGCGTCACTTGACGCTTCCGCTTCCGGTCTACGAGGGTACGTAGACACACTCTTCCCTCTCGTTGCTATGCATCTGGTAGATAGATCTTGCGTGATCGTAGGAAAATTTTAAAATACTACGTTCCCCAACACTATTCACGCTAGAAATTATGAACATAGAAAATAGACCCACAAAGTAAATTTGTTTTACTTAGCTTTCAAAAAAAATGTTATACTTCCCTAGATCGTAAGCACCCAGTTTTACGACGACCATCTCCTGTAAAATTATGTGCTGCAAGTTCACCATGACATGGTCCAATTAACGCCACTTATTGTCCTTATTCTGTTTCTTATCTGGCAAACCACCTCATCTCCCAACTGACTAATATCTGCAAACAATAGGCAGCAGAAATTATCACCGCATGACATAGGCAGAAGAAAACACATAACTTGGTCCTAGTCGATGAATGGATGAATGTACATGGAGGTTCGACGCATGGATGAATCCAAGGTGGCGAAAAAAATTAGTCAAGGTGGAGTTTGTTACAGTTTTGTCGAATATTATTGTACAAGGTAGGTTACAGTTGGACTTTGTTTTAGACTGTGTGCAGACAGGATAGAAGTTGTGTCCTGATAGGAAACATGTATCCTAGACCTCTCATATATAGGGGTAGACACACGATGTAATATATGACAACATAATAGCACGGGCACGCGGGGGAGCTGGCGCCCGGGCGGCCGGAGTGCGATATTGTGACGGTGTCGAAGGGAGGAGCGCCCGTAGTCAGGCCCCGGGGATTTAGCCATATCGATGAACCTTGTTAACAAATCTCGGTGTTGTGCTTGTGTGATTGATTGGTCCTCGGTAGATTGACAATGCGCCTCAGATTTATTCTAACACTTTACATACCATTACCTCCCTAACCATTCAACCACTTGTTATTTTTGGTCCGTCGATCAATCTATTAATTCACTATATTTACTGAATCATGACTCACAACATGTGTGTGCGAACATAGGCAAATTTTAACATGCTCTCTCTTACCCCTTATTTTTACATATGAGGTAAGAAGATAAGAGTTAATCCGACCACTAATTAATGTGATCAACGGCTCAGATCTACTACATACTCTTACATCTCACGTGAAAAGAGGGGGTAAGAGGGACCATGCTAAAACTGCTCGCGAACATAAGGATGCGAGAACTAAAATTTTATTGTCTACTTTTCGTTCATTAGAATTTAGATCATTGCCCTCTACTAGTATGTTCCAGATTACAGAGGGAGTTGCTTCGACACACCCGTCTTTAAAAATCAACCGTGGAGATTACAATATACATCCTTGGTGAGAGGGTACGGCCAGAACTCTCATATGTCTTCTGTGGTATTTTATGTCACTTCGTAAATTGTAATTAGACCCATTTAGGTTGAAACGTCTATTTCTAATACTCAGCCCATATTAAAACTATACACATTAATTAGAATGTCATATTTTCATCTCTACTTCGTAGTGTAGTCGTCCTTGAGCTACAGACATTGCACAGCTGCCCACGGCAAAATCATCCACAACTCTACATCACATGTCATTTTGATCAATCTGAAAAGCAATTTAGCATAACGAATGTGGCATACCGGTGGTACGGGCGCGACCAGCGTCACATGCTAGTAGAAACAGCGAAGTGACACTATTCAACCTACGTTCTCTCCACCAAACAGAGGGACATGTGTGTTCGTCATGCCCATGGATCCGGTGGCAAAGCACCGACCACATTGAGAATTGATGCACAGCACATAGTACATGCTCCTGTGTACCATCTCCCATGTCTCCTATGAACTCCACAACCACGGCTGGGGCAAGGAAGAGGCGAGATGGCGTTTCCGGAGTTGGAGGAAGCTCAGTTTGAGTGGTGTAGCATGTCGGAGGAGTACCTGCCGGAATACATTCGTGGCCTGAGCGCTCGGTTCCTAGGGCGGTGTGTATGTAGGTTGTGTGGCGAGCCCATGATGGTGGACGCCTTGGAGAAGTGTTCAAACACGTCCATGTCGAGCCGGCTAATCAGAGTTCTATCTTGCCAAGCTTTTCCATTCGTGCATGCACAATTTCAGGAACTCTTGCTTCTTGCTAACTACCCGGCACCTCACACTCCTACTCAAGGAATCACATCAGGGATTTTATTTTGTATTCAGTTTCAACGGTTGGGGCTGCGAGCGTGCGTGGGTGCCTGTGTGCGTGCGGGGTGGGGTGGGGGGAGAGGGAGACCAGTGAAGTGGACGGCAAATGGTGATTCTTTTTAAAGACATTAGGTTGAAGAAGTTTGCACGAGATCTTGAATATCAGCCACAAGACTGGTCTGGGGGCGCGTCTACATGGCATACACCTCGAACACGAGCATCATAATTGTAGGACTACAAAAGGACAAAATGCCACCTACATGCATTAATTTGGGAGTTATCGGCTCATTAGCTCGGGAATTGGCAAATTTGGTCAATCAAACGCGAACGAACGCGTCCGTTTGAAACTGACCGGTCCCGCCTCAAATTTCTCTTCTCACAAACGGACACCTCAATTAGCACACATTAATATGTACAAATTCATGCAACTACGTAAAGAAAAGTGGCATCTTTAACCTACATACTGGCTATGGAGAAAATCATCAATGGATGTCCTTGCCCTTTACGCTGCCCTTGCCGTCCTTCTCGCAAAAGTAGAGGTTAAAGACGCAGGATGGATGGAGCTCGATCTGCTCGTCGCCGGAGTTGTCTGGCCCGTCGTTGTCATCCGTCTCCTCCTTGGCGCGCAGTCCAGCCATGGCACGGACTATCCGATTCTGCTCTCGGGCGCATTACAAGAAGTATGTCAACTTCCGACCATCATTATTGGTTGCTGAATGGTCACTGTTTTTCATTGACGACCTTTTTATGACGAAAATAATTGGTCAAAAGCTGACTGTCTTTAATGAACATTAACGACCTTCTCTATGATATGGTCGTGAAAGGCAACGACCAAAACAAAAGGTCGTTGGTTCAACAACCAATTGTTTGGTCGCTGGTTGTCTACCCAGGCCACGTCGGATCCAACGTGGCAAAATGGCGACCAAATGAAAACATCGTTGATTAGAATCATCCCAGTCCATTTCGGTGTCTATATGGGCCAAGCCCATTATTTTAGCCCATTTATATATTTTTTCCTGCCCATTTGTATATATATTTCCTGCCAATTTTGGTCAGCTACATAGGCCAAGCCCTACAATTTGGCCTTTTAATTTTCTTGGCCATGGCCCTTTTGCGGATCATTCCATTAAGCTTTTTTGTTCAGGTTTTCTAAAAATGCACAATGTTCCAGTCCACTATTATTTGGGCCGTAGCCTTTTTTGAGCCCATATATTATTTTGTCCAATAGAACATTTGGTCTTATTATTCACTAATTTCCAGTTTACACATTTGAATAGTAAACACTCAACAATTGTATCCTTTTGTACAAGCACATATGAATAGATAACAATTTTGGTACAAATGAGCAACTCCAAATGAGGAGGAAAAGGGTTGTGTGATAAATAGCTTACAAACTTGACAATCTCTCGGCACATTTATAAACCAGATATTAGTATGAGGAAAAAATAATATTCTCTTGCCACGATCCACTCTTGTAACTGTTCTACGCAGCTCTATATGTACCATGTACTGAGCACTAAGGAAGTAACAACTTCAGTTCTGGTAAAACTACAAGAACACAAATTTACCATGAAATGCTTGGGATTTCTGGTTCTCTGGAAACACCAGACTAAACTGGGCAAAACAAAAAAAATCTGTATACCCTTGAGCAAACGAAAATCTCAAGGCCAATTGCACAGAAACTAGAGTTTGTGGTAGCTAGAAAAGGTAGGCGCGCAAGCCCACACTAGTTAAGAGGGGTGCAAGATTCCAAATGAGGAGTACATCGCCAAGTTGCTCCTAACAATCTCAACACTTGTATTTTTGCTTGCTGCAATCTTAACTATATCACCACAAGTTCTATGATGCATCCAAACTTGTGAAATTCATGCATAGATACGAGTATGATACTAAGTGGGCAGGTAGAATCACCTAAGCATGGAGACAAGTGTCTCACCTGTGGCAACTGACCATGAGCGAAGTTGAGCATGGCCGGGGCAGGAGCAGCTGGAGTAGCACGGCCGGCCTTGAGGTCCGGGGCATCCACAACCTGCCTGACATCGGGTGCCCGGAGCCAGGGGAGCATCGGGGCATGCCTGTGCCTGCATGATGAAGGAAAGCAGCATCAGAGAGTTAAAGACTAAAGGACATGTGGTAGCAAAAGGAATATAAAACTGCTGTCATTACCTGACTGTAAAGTTAAGGAACCTCTTTAGTCTTTATTTGCAGAAAAGGGAGCATGTGGGTTCATGATAACTAATATACTAGTAGACAAGTGGTAAATTATAAGATCCTCTTCACAATGAATGGGAAGATCCATCCTTGAACCCACTCTCATGGCTCAAAAAGATTAATCTCAAACAACAACCAAATTCCAGAGTGCTCATGCCCAAATTCTACAAGACGTCTGAAGTACAGTAATATACAATACATCATAGCAAACTGACTGGAAGAGTTTAGATTGAACAACCCACCAAACAATTCAGCAATAAGAGCATACAACTATAACAAAACAAAGCATAATTCTGTTCTAATCTGCACGACTGAAACTACTCCAATTTTGGTTTTAATAAGTATACAATATGCATCATAGCACTAGTGCAAAAAGGGCCATTTGTCCCGGTTCGTAAGGGCAATTTGTCCTGGTTGGGGAACCGGGACTAAACGGTCGATACAAATGCCCTAGACCATTAGTCCCGGTTCTTATACCAACCGGGATAAACGGCCCTCTACGTGGCAATTGCGGCTTGCACTGGCAGGGGGGCTTTTGTCCCGGTTGGTAGCACCAACCGGGACAAATAAGCTTGATTTTTTTTCCATGGGGCTAGGGTTTTTGTTTTGTTTTTTTCTGGAGGGGGGGGGTTTGTGGGTTTTGTAGGGTTAATTTAGGGGTTTCATATATTGTGTTAGCTAGCTAATAGAGAGAAGTGTCCTCTCTTATCTCCGTGCATGCTCATATAACAATGCATCATCATAATTAATAATAAATCATCATCGTCGTTGTCATAATAAAAAAGTCGTACCTAGCATCATCGTCGTCTCACAACTTCTACTCGTTGTCATAATAACAAGTCCTGCTCATCATCATCATAGTCATCTAACAACTTCTTAGCACATTATCATAAGTAGCCAGACTTAATTAAGTACACCCTCCCTAAGGTGAAATAGCATAAAACAAGACAGGCCCTGACTCTCCATTATGGAGAATGCAGATTATCCCGTCTCCAATTCTTGGCTTTCGCACAATGTCGCTTCCATGTAGCTCCCTACGACTGACCATACATTTCTTCCAATCTTTGATTGTCATGTCTTCATTGGATTTAGAAATCCTGTATGGACAGTTATGTGTAGAATGATGACCCGACGAGTACGGTAATAAGCTCATAACATTGAGGTGACCTTTCTGAAACATCAGATGAGGCACACAATCCGAAGGGATTTTCTGTTGAAAAGCATAGTAATAACTTCGTAGTTAGTAATGCAGTTTAGTTTTAGAAGAATTTATGCAAAAGATGATCGGCCACAAATCTTACCATGACATCTCCATGGATGTTACCGTAGTTCAACACGTGCACTAGTGGCACGTATTGACCATAATGTGCAGGAGTTTTAGAATAGGTAGTGTAACGCTCAAAATAAGAAAGTAACGAGACAAGATGATTTTTCTTCTGACAAGTTAATTCTGCATGATCAGTGTAGTGGGTTCTGTCTACCATCTTCCGTACATTTCTTGAAGAATGGAAATAAGCTGTTAATGGAAATAAGCTATCAATTATTTTGAAATAAACAATATAAATTACTTAATAAATATGTTTGAGAAACTCACATAGAGGTAGAACTGGAAGCGTATCAACAAGGACCCACATGCCATCGTCATCATCACCAAGGTCAAAGGTGACATACATACCCTCGTGAAAATCATATGCCTTGCACAGTGCTCTCCAGTTCGAGCAACCAAAATGGGTTACGCTCTCCGAATTGTATAGCTTTACAAGAAAATCATAATCTTGATGGGTCCTGAGATGAATTTGATTTGTTTCCATACTTTCGTGATCTTCGAAATCCAAATGCTCCAAGACAAAGCGTCTTGCATCGCATGGGATAAGCTAGTCGAATTGTAAAAGACGAAAATTACACGTTGAAAAGAAGGCATAAGTCATGCTTAGTTACCAAACAAGAATTGTCGTGTTTCATACCGTCTCAAAATCGAAGGCCTCATCGAGCTTAACACTGAAGCATCGATCGTCTACCAGGTGTGGCCTTTCGCACTGACCTCGGTGATGGTCCTCTAACCCCTCGTTGGTAACCCCAAGTGGAAGGTGAAAGATGCAGTGTTGTGGAAGTGTTTTCCCTTAGCAAAGATGCCAAGGATCGAATCCCCAGAGACTCCTAGGTTCAACAAGTAGGTGTCAACTGCTAACGGCGCAAATTAGCAATCAACGTGGACCTGCACACAGATACAAATAACTTTGCTCCCAACGAGTACAGAGAGGTTGTCAATCCCTCCGGCCTTGTAGTTCACAAAGGATTAAACGCAAAATGATAGTAGTGATAGATAGTGTTTTGCAATAGTAAATAATAGCGAAAAGTAAATAGCAAATGTGATTAATGATGGTAATATGGACCGGAGTCACATGATGTTCACTAGTGATGTCTCTCTCCCAAAAGACGATAAAACAACTATGTGAGGTAAACGAATTACAGCTGGGCAATTGACAGGACCACGAACGCAAACCAATGCTGACTACATTGCAAGAAAGGTTGAGGTTCAAAGCATGGGCGGTACGCCAAAGTAAGTAAACCGAAATCCATCAATATCTACTACTAATCATCCACCTTGAGATATCTATCCAGAACATCTCGCTGGTATTAAGTTGCGAGCCCCACCCATAGTGTAAACTCAAAGCAACAGACAACTGCATTAAAAGAACTTTGCGTAAAGTAAACAATCCTTGCACCCGCGGGCACAAACACCGTTGTTTTCCCCCTTGTGGCAACAACACATCCCCTAGACTCATGTTTCTGTAGCTCAAGCTAGTCATCGAGGGGCATGAACCCAAAATCAAGCATAACGTTCCCTCTTGGAGTCACTACCTACTACTCGGCCAAAGCAATAAATAACAACGGAGAACATGCAAGAATTACTTATGAACATAGATATAAAAGAGGTAAATCAAATATATTACTCAAGATCAATCTGAACATAATCTCATAATCCATCGGATCCCAGCAAACTCATCATAGCAACAGCATAAGGATTACATATATATGTGCCTCGATCATTTAGGGCAGCTCACGAGGACTAATTAGTGAAGCACAAGAACGGGAGGAGAACATCACATAGCTACTGGTCATGGACTCATGGTCCAAGGGAGACTACTCACGAGTCATCCGGGAGGCATCCATGGTGGTGAAGAAGCTCCCGGTGGTGATCCTCCCCTCCGGCAGGGTGCCAGGAAGAGTTCTCCTGGTGCTCCCGATCTTGGAAGCGGCGGCGGCGGCGGAACAGAGATGGGATCGCGAAAAGAAGTTCTTCCCTGAGGGTTTCGGGGGACCCCTTAAATATATGCCAAAGGGGGGCACCGGACGGGCTCCGGGGGGCC
>LR738711.1:42490146-42574451 GCA_902687465.1 Secale cereale
ATTTTTTTTTACGGACCGGACGAGTATACGGGCTCTGTTCTAGCCAGAAAATTGGGCTGAGCCCATATGCTTGCCTGAATTATGCGGGTTCGCGGGATATACGGGGTCTGCTAGAGATGCTCTAAGGGCCCCAGCACGTGATGTTTTGTTCACGCCACACACAAATGTCATGTGAAGTACGCTTCAAAAGTTGGCCCGGAGACATCCAATCCAATATAAAGGCTAGAAGGAATAATATGGATTGCTCTACATGAATTATGAGGATTCTGATAGAGTGTTTTTTTTTCAAGATCGCAATATTATCAATTATCATGGCTATTGGCCCATTGTGGCGGCTCTGCTTAGAATTGACCTTAAGCAATCCCATTAAACTAGGATGTTTATTTTATTTTATTTTCTCTAACTTTTGACAGCAACTGTTAAATAAAACATGGCTAGTTTTAGGTGACCAAGCAAACCCAAATGATCAGAAAATAGGCATGCGCCCCACTCTATAAATAAAGTACATATCTGACAATCTGGAAGTCTAACTCTGGCCGTAATGGTAGTATTATATCTAGTATCATGCCATCGGTAGAAAACAGACCTTACGTTTGGATAGTTAGCATTGGTTTGGATTCGGCCTGGGACTAATGTGACCATTAGTCCCGGTTCCAACGGCTAGTCATTAGTCCCGGTTCATTTTCTACCTCTATTCCCGGTTTGTGATACAAACCGGGACTAAATATGTTGATGCCTTAGTCTCAGTTGGTGTCTCCAACCTAGTCTAACCTTTCCGGGACTAAAGGGTTTGTTTTTCCATTTGTTTTCTGTTTTTAGTTTCAGTTTTAAATTGTTTATATCTTTTAGGATATTTGATGTTTTTGAGGGATTCTTTTTCCATTAGATTCAAAATTTTGTCTAGTTTTTGTTTGCGCCATTAGTTTTCAACTTTAAATGGTTTAAATATGTTTTTTTTCAAATTTGCTTTAAACTATAGATTGTCAATAACTTGAGTTTAAAAATAGTTTCTTATTTAATTCTTTGCTCCTAGTCACATGTTAGATTGTGTCATAGTAAGATTTATTTGATTATTTTTAGAATAATCAAAATGAGGATTTTAATTAAAACATTATTGTTTTGCTTATATAGTTGTTTTAGTCATTTAATTGTTGTTTTTAATTATTTTTATTTAGTTCTTTCTGTAGATTTTAACATGTTGTAGTATGCTTCTGTTAGACAACAGTAGATAAAATTTTAGAATTAGTTAATATAAATTTTGTTACTATTTTGTATAAATAGTCATTTAGTTTCTGTTGTTTGACAATAATTTTGTTTATCTAATTAGTTAATATTTCCTTATTGCTATTTTAGTTGTTTTTATTTTTCAAACTCTACCACCCGGTATCGCCATTTCAGTTAAAAAAAACAAATGAAAATGATAAAAAAATGATGTCATATTTGGATTCCTCACATTTTCTGATAATAATGGATATACTATTTGTCAAATATTGATTTTCAGAATTAAATATATAAATTATGCCATATGAAATTAATAAATGGGAAAATGAATAAAATAATATTATTACTTATTTTATTTTCATTGAAATTTTATATAATTATTACATATTTTATTTTAGTAATTGTTTGGAATTCAAAAAAATAATTCATGTGACATCAAGACCTAAGAGTTAAAATGGTTGACAACTTACTATTGTCAGGAAAACAACAAGTGCAGACTTGGAAAATAGGGAAATATAACTCAGATGTTTAGCGTGCTTGGACTGGAGTATTGAGAGGATAGGTGATCGGTCGGGAAGTTAGATGATTTGGAATCAGTGCTACACGCTGCATCAATTAGGAGGGGTGATTAGAGATTAAAATGTCAAATAATTCAAAGATTTTAAAACAAAAAAAATCCAAAAAAAGAGAAAAAATATTTTTTCCCAAAAGAATTGGTAGAGCCTTTAGTCTGGGTTGGTAACATCAACCAGGAATAAAGGTTCTTCAACCTCGCTCTAGACAGCATCCACGTGGAGCATCTTTTGCCTCGGTTTGTAACCAACCGGAACTAAAAGTGAGGGCCTTTAGTCCCGATTGCTTAGTCCCAGTTGGAAAAACCTGAACTAAAGGCCCTTACGAACCTGGACTAAAAGCCCGTTTTCTAATAATGTGAGTGCCAACTAGACAATTTTGATGAGGTGTCATAGAGTTAAATGAAGAAAGAGAAGATTAGAGATTAAATTGTCAAATAATTTAAAGATTTGAAGACTGGAAAAAATTCAGAAAAAATAAAAAAATAGAAATTTTTTTCCAAAAAAAATTGGTGGAGCCTTTATTTCAGGTTGGTAACACCAACCGGGATTAAAGGTCATCCAACCTCACTCCAGACAGCAACCACGTGGAGCCTATTTAGTCCCGGTTTGTAACCAACCGAAACTAAAAGTGAGGGCCTTTAGTCCTGATTGCTTAGTCCCGGTTGGAAAAATCGGGAATAAAGGCCCTTACGAACCGGGACTATCAGCCCGTTTTCTACTAGTGTGCGTGCCAACTAGACAATGCTGATGAGGTGCCATAGAATTAAATGAAGAAAGAGAGGGTTAAGTATCATATCATATCATGATACCGTATAATAATAAAAGCTATATTACTATGGGT
This sequence comes from Secale cereale, assembly GCA_902687465.1. Classification (NCBI taxonomy): domain Eukaryota; kingdom Viridiplantae; phylum Streptophyta; class Magnoliopsida; order Poales; family Poaceae; genus Secale; species Secale cereale. The sequence goes on from LR738711.1 coordinate 42,492,784, forward strand.
CATGCATGGCAATAAATAAAGTAGTACATGATACTAATGAAGGAAATATGCCCTAGAGGCAATAATAAAGTTATTATTTATTTCCTTATATCATGATAAATGTTTATTATTCATGCTAGAATTGTATTAACCGGAAACTTAGTACATGTGTGAATACATAGACAAACAAAGTGTCACTAGTATGCCTCTACTTGACTAGCTCGTTAATCAAAGATGATTAAGTTTTGTAGCCACAGACATGAGTTGTCATTTGATGAACGAAAGCACATCATTAGAGAATGATGTGATTGACTTGACCCATTCCGTTAGCTTGGCACTTGATCGTTTAGTATGTTGCTATTGCTTTCTTCATGATTTATACATGTTCCTATGACTATGAGATTATGCAACTCCTCAATAACGGAGGAACACTTTTTGTGCTATCAAACGTCACAACGTAACTGGGTGATTATAAAGATGCTCTATAGGTGTATCCGATGGTGTTTGTTGAGTTGGCATAGATCGAGATTAGGATTTGCCACTCCGATTTTTGAAGAGGTATCTCTGGGCCCTCTCAGTAATGCACATCACTATAAGCCTTGTAAGAAATGTGACTAATGAGTTAGTTGCGGGATGATGCATTACGGAACGAGTAAAGAGACTTGCCGGTAATGAGATTGAACTAGGTATGATGATACCGATGATCGAATCTCGGGCAAGTAACATACCGATGATAAAGGGAACAACGTATGTTGTTATGCGATACAACGTATGTTGTTATGCGATTTGACCGATAAAGATCTTCGTAGAATATGTAGGAGCCAATATGAGCATCCAGGTTCCGCTATTGGTTATTGACCAGAGATGTGTCTCGGTCATGTCTACATAGTTCTCGAACCCGTAGGGTCCGCACGCTTAACATTCGATGACGATTTGTATTATGAGTTATGTGATTTGATGACCGACATTTGTTCGGAGTCCAGGATGAGATCACGGACATGACGAACAGTCTCGAAATGGTCGAGACGTAAAGATCAATATATTGGAAGGCTATATTCAGACATCGGAAAGGTTCTGAGTGATTCAGGTATTTTTCGGAGTACCGAAGAGTTACGGGAATTCGTATTGGGCCTTAATGGTCCATACGGGAAAGGAGAGAAAGGCCTCAAGGGTGGCCGCGCCCCTTCCCCACGGACTGGTCCAAATTGGACTAGGGAAAGGGGGCCCCCCTTCCTTCCTTCTCCTTCTCCCTTCCCCTTTTCCTATTCCATGTGGGAGGAGGAATCCTACTCGGACTAGGGAGTCCCAATAGGACTCCACACTTTGGCGCACCCTATTAGGGCCGGCCTCCTCCACCCTCCATCCTTTATATATGTGGCCAGGGGGCACCCCATGGACACACAAGTTGATTTTAGCTGTGTGCGGTGCCCCTCCCCACAGATAGACACCTCGGTCATATCGTTGCAGTGCTTAGGCGAAGCCCTGCGCCGGTAGCTTCATCAACACCGTCACCACGCTGTCATGCTGACGAAACTCTCCTGTGAAGCTCAACTGGATCAAGAGCTCGTGGGACGTCATCGAGCTGAATGTGTGCTGAACGCGGAGGTGCCGTACGTTCGGTGCTTGGATTAGTTGGATCACGAAGACGTTCGACTAGATCAACCGCATCACTAGATGCCTCCGATTTCGGTCTACGAGGGTACATGAACACACTCTCCCCGCTCGTTGCTATGATTCTCCTAGATAGATCTTGTGCGATCGTAGGAAATTTTTGAAATACTATGTTCCCCAATAGTGGCATCATGAGCCAGGTCGATACGTAGATGATATGCACGAGTTGTGGACGATAATAGTCATACTGCTTACCAGCATGTCATACTTTGATTCGGCGGTATTGTGAGATGAAGCGGCCCGGACCGACATTACGCGTACGCTTATGCGAGACTGGTTTCACCGTTACGAGCACTCGTTGCTTAAAGGTGACTGGCGGGTGTATGTCTCTCTAACTTTAGTTGAATCAAGTGTGGCTACGCCTGGTCCTTGTGAAGGTTAAAACAACATATACTTGACAAAAAATCGTTGTGGTTTTTGTATGCGTAGGTAAGAACGGTTCTTGCTAAGCCCGTAGCAGCCACGTAAAACTCGCAACAACAAAGTAGATGACGTCTAACTTGTTTTTGCGGGGCATGTTGTGATGTGATATGGTCAAGACGTGATGAGTTATACATTATTGAATGAGATGATCATGTTTTGTAAGGTTATCGGCAACCGGCAGGAGCCTTATGGTTGTCTCTTTATTGTATGAATTGCGAAGGCCATGTAATTGCTTCACTTTATCACTATGAGTTAGCGATAGTAGTAGTAGCAATAGTTGGCGAGACGACAACGACGCTACGATGAAGATCATGGTGTCTAGCCGGTGACGATGGAGATCATGACGATGTTTTGGAGATGAAGATCAAAAGCACAAGATGGTGATGGCCATATCATGTCACATATTTTGATTGGATGTTATGTTTATTTTATTATGCTTCTTATTTTGCTTAGAACGGCGGTAGCATTATAAGATTATCCCTTACAAAATTTCAAGGTACAAGTATTCTCCCTGAGTATGCACCGTTGTGAAAGTTCATCGTGCCGAGACACCACGTGATTATCGGGTGTGATAATCTCTATGTTCAAATAACGGGTGTAAGACAATTTTGCACATGCATAATACTTGGGTTAAATTGAGGAGCCTAGCATGTACAGACATGGCCTTGGAACACTTGAGACCGAAAGGTCGAGCGTGAATCATATAGTAGATATGATCAACATAAGATGTTCACCATTGGAAACTACTCCATCTCACGTGATGATCGGACATGGTTTAGTTGATTTGAATCACGTGATCATTTAGATGACTAGAGGGATGTCTATCTAAGTGGGAGTTCTTTAGGAATATGATTAATTGAACTTTAATTTATCATGAACTTAGTCATGGTAGTAGTAGAATATCTATGTTGTAGATCAATAGCACGCGATGTAGCTCCTCGTTTATTTTTATATGTTCATAGAGAAATATAAGTTGAAAGCTGATAGTAGCAATGATGCGGACTTGTTCCATGATCTGAGGATTTTCCTCATTGCTGCACAGAAGTATTATGTCCTTGATGCACCGCTAGGTGACAGATCTATTGCAGGAGCAGATGCAAACATTATGAACATTTGGCAAAGCTCAATATGATGTCTACTTAATAGTTTAGTGCACCATGCTTTACGGCTTAGAACCGGGACTTCAAAAATGTTTTGAAATGCCACGGAGCATATAAGATGTTCCAAGAGTTGAAATTAGTATTTCATACTAACGCCCGTGTCGAGAGGTATGAGACCTCTCACAATACTTTGCCTACAAGATGGAGGATAATAGCTCAACCTGTGAGCATGTGCTCAAATTGTCTGGGTACTACAATTGCTTGAATCAAGTGGGGGTTAATATTCCAGACAAGATAGTAATTGACAAAGTTCTCTAGTCACAATCACCAAGTTAGTAGAACATCGTGATGAACTATAATATGCAAGGGATGATGAAAGTAATTCCCGAGCTCTTCGCGATGCTGAAATCGGCGAAGGTAGAAATCAAGAAAGAGCATCAAGTGTTAATGGTTAGCAACTTATCAGTCCCGTGAAGAAACCCAAAGCTAAACTCAAGCCTGAAACTAAGTGCTTCTACTGCAAAGGAAATGGTCACTGGAAGTGGAACTATCCTAGATACTTGGCGGATAAGAAGGATGGCAAAGTGAACAAACGTATATTTGATATATAGATTATTGATGTGTACTTGACTAGTGTTCATAAAAACCCCTGTGTATTTGATACCGGTTCAGTTGCTAAAATTAGTAACTCAAAACGAGAGTTGCAAAATGAACATAGACTAGTTAAAGGTGAAGTGATGATGTGTGTTGGAAGTTGTTCCAAGATTGATATGATCATCATGGCACACACCCTATACTTTCGGTATTAGTGTAGAACCTAAATAAATGTTATGTGGCATTTCCGTTGAGCATGAATATGATTTGATCATGTTTGTTGCAATATAGTTATTCATTTAAAGTCATAGAATAATTGTTATTTTGTTTACATGAATAAAACCTTCGATGGTCATACACCCAATGAAAATAGTTTGTTGGATCTCGATCGTAGTAATACACATATTCATAATATTGAAGCCAAAAGATGCAAAGTTGATAATGATAGTGCAACTTATTTGTAGCACTACCGTTTAGGTCATATTGGTGTAAAGCGCATGAAGAAATTCCATGCTGGTGGGATTTTGGAATCACTTGATTATGAATCACTTGGTGCTTGCAAACCATGCCTCATGGGCAAGATGACTGAAACTCCGTTCTCCGAAACAATGGAGCAAGCAACCGATTTGTTCGAAATCATACATACTGATGTATGCAGACCAATGAGTGTTGAGGCTCGCGGCGGGTATCGTTATTTTCTAACCTTCACGGATGATTTGAGTAGATATGGGTATATCTTCTTGATGAAACAGAAGTCTGAAAAATTTGAAAAGTTCAAAGAAATTTCAGAGTGAAGTAGAGAATCACCGTAACAAGAAAAATAAAAGTTTCCGCGATCTGATCACGGAGGCGAATATTTGAAGTTACGAGTTTGGCCTTCATTTAAAACAATATGTAATCGTTTCAAGACTCACGCCACCTGGAACACCACAGCGTAATGGTGTGTCCGAACGTCGCAACTGCACTTTATTAGATATGGTGCGATCTATGATATCTCTTACCTATTTACCACTATCGTTTTGGGGTTATGCATTAGAGACAGTTGCATTCATGTTAAATAGGGCACCATCTAAATCCGTTGAGACGACACCGTATGAACCGTGGTTTGGCAAGAAACCTAAGCTGTTGTTTGTTAAAGTTTGGGGCAGCGATGCTTATGTGAAAAAATTTCAACCAGATAAGCTCGAACCCAAATTGGATAAATGTGTCTTCAGAGGATACCCAAAGGAAACTGTTGGGTTCACCTTCTATCACCGATCCAAAGGCAAGATATTCGTTGCTTAAAAATGGATACTTTCTAGAGAAGGAGTTTCTCTCGAAAGAAGTGAGTGGGAAGAAAATGGAACTTGATGAGGTAATTGTACCTTCTCCCGAATTGGAAAGTAGTACATCACAGAAACTAATTACAGTGATTCCTACACCAATCAACGAGGAAGCTAATGATGATGATCATGAAACTTTGGATCAAGTTACTACTAAACCTCGTAGGTCAACCAGAGTACGTTCTGCACCAGAGTGGTACGGTAACTCAGTGTTGGAAGTCATGTTACTAGATTATGATGAACCTACGTACTATGAGGAAGCGATGATGAGCCCCGATTCCGCAAAATGGCTTGAGGCCATGAAATCTGAGATGGGATCCATGTATGAGAACAAAGAATGGACTTTGGTTGACTTGCCCGATGATCGGCAAGCCATTGAAAATAAATGGATCTTCAAGAGGAAGACCGACGCTGACGGTAATGTTACTGTCAACAAAGGTCGACTTGTTGCGAAAGGTTTTCAACAAGTTCAAGGAGTTGACTACGATGAGAATTTTCACCCATAGTGATGCTTAAGTCTGTCGGAATCATGTTAGCAATTGCCGCATTTTATGATTGTGAAATCTGGAAAATGGATGTCAAAACTGCATTCCTTAATGGATACCTCAAAGAGTAGTTTTATATGACGCAACCAGAAGGTTTTATCGATCAAAAAGGTGCTAACAAAGTCTGCAAGCTCCAGCGATCCATCTATGGACTGGTGCAAGCATCTCGGAGTTGGAATATACACTTTGATGAGGTGATCAAAGCATATGGTTTTATACAGACTTTTGGAGAAGCCAGTACTTACAAGAAAGTGAGTGGGAGCTCTGTAGCATTTATGATATTATATGCAGATGACATATTGTTGATTGGAAATGATATAGAATTTCTGGATGGCATAAAAGGATACTTGACAAGGTTACGGACCTAGGGTAGGGTCACAGGACTGAACAAGATACCCCACCCAAGGTAACTACCCAGAAGCTCAAAAGGAAAACCGATGGTAACAAGGACAGTCGACTGAGACGGCCCAAGAGGGCATCCCACTCAACCGTACACCCCCGTCTAGACGACTCAACTTCACTCGACCCATCCAAGGAACTCAACCTGTCAGGATCGGATTTTCGGGTTATAAATTTCCCAGAAAATGGCCCTTGTGCTCACCAGCCCCAGGATTACTGTTAGCTGACGAGGCACCAACTTGATACAGAAATTCCAAGCAAAGTACATAACATGTAGTACAAGACCATTATGGCCTGTGACTACAACACAAGGTTTCTAGTGGGTGATGGCGGAAGCGGTTTGTGGTTCATCGGTGTCTATGGGACTCCATTTCCCACAGGAACAGCTGACCAGGATAACTCCTATCTTCGCGAGGCTGCTATCACCATTGCGTAGGTTCCGGGGCGGTCATCGCAACGCTGCTCTCCATGCAAGAGATCTGGCCAAGACAATAGCCAGGGACAAGCCAGTGTGTACTTTGAATGTACTCGCAAACATTATGAACAAATGTACAATATAACAAAAGATAATCATGCTCTGAAATATTTCATGATCACAACGTCAGTCATGAAATAAAAATCCATGATGCACGCAAGCAGGTTGTTCATATAAAACATGAATAAGCATTCAAAGAATAAAAAAAATAAAATGAACCGATCGGGTGTCTGAAGCGACGTCTCGAAAGGATAATAAAATAAAGCATGCCTCAGTCGGGCATCTGAGCGACGTCACATAAAAGGCTTATAAAGAAAATAATAACAAACATGCCACAGTCGGGCGTCTGAGCGACACCACATAAAGGGCTTATAAGGATAAATAAATAACAGCATGCCACAGTCGGCCGTCTCAGCGACGCCACATAAAGGGCTTATAAAGAAAGTACGTAACAAGCATGCCACGGTCGGGCGTCTGTGCAACACCACATAAAGGGCTTATAAAGAAAATAATAACAAACATGCCACAGTCGGGCGTCTGAGCGACACCGCATAAAGGGCATATAAAGGAAGTAATTAACAAATGTGCCACAGTCGGGCGTCTGAGCGACACCACATAAAGGGCTTATATAAGAATAATCACAGTGAATATCCAGGAGGTAGAACTGTCCCAGGGATACTGATTAATTCAAGTAATATACATGGTTAGTCCACAATAATAATAATCATAATCATCTTATGTCACAAGTCATGATCAATGTTCTGGTTTAGTAGTTTTTCCTCCGAAGACCGAAACTAAGACCGACACTTGACCCATCCCAGACTGTAGTCCTTAACCATGGACACGGCTATTCTAATAGATATAATCTCTGCAGAGGGTGTACTCTTTACCCACGAGTAACGGATTCCTTTAGTCCATCGGGACTAATTCCGTCTACGGTCTTTTAACTGAAAAAACACCTGACCGCACACACCAGCCTAACTTACCGGTGTCTGGAATCACCCACGACACCCGTTAAGCAAAACTCTAAGTAGGGAGGCTACAACCTCGACTAGCATGGGATCACAAAATTTATAACGCGCGCAAACTAGGGGAGCTACCCCTTTGGCTCGAACCGAAAACACCCATGCCCCCGGACCAGGTGGCATGCCTACCGGATGCAGCCGGTATCTTCCACCATGGCCTCTCTATACGGTGTGTGCTAGAAAGGGGTTGACAACTTACTGAACCGTACCCTACCTATGGCAGGGACAAGTGGTAGTACGAAACAAGTATGGAGGTTACTGGAACAAGACTCGATCTATGGCCGACTCAGGAGGTTTAAGTATTCCCTGCATGATTAGCACAACAAATATATTTCAATCAACAGACAGAATCACCACCCATCATACCTCACCATGCCATACCGGACACAATTGTCTCGACGAGGAACTATGGACAAGCTCGTGTCTACACAAGACAGAGGCTTTCGCGGATTCCTTCCGGTAGTCATGAAAGGCATACGAGGGTGATTACAAATATATCAAATTCCAACAGTGCGGAATCATCAATATGCACTCATGAGTACGATCATATCATCACATAATATAATGAAAACTCTGTGTCAAGGTGGTGTTATAACCGTATCAAACAACACACAACAATATTATGCCAGGGTTCAGGATGCTTGCCTTCAAGAGTATGCAAGTGGGGGTGCACTTTTTGAAAGTTGTCTTCTTCTTCAAAATCCTATTTTTACGAAAATTTGAATTAACACATAGTTTCAAAATAGTACAAAAATGTTGTTTGGAAATTTTTCAAATAAATATGAAAATAAACTAGAAAGAAATTGAGAAACGACAGAAAAAGAATCAAATCAATTGGACTTATATTTAAAAACTTACAGCTAGTCAAAGTTTAGTCAAAATATGTTTTTAATAAAAATCAGAAAAAGAAAACGGTTCGGGGAGAAATACGTTTTCGAGGCAGAGAAGATGTACTTCTGGGTTTACGTCTTCACTTAAACCAGTGCGGGCCGTCGCTAGGTCACTGACAGTGGGTCCATCGGGCCCACTGGTCAGGTTTGACCAGTCGCCCGTGCCTTCTTCCTCCTCTGTCCAAGCGGAGCCGGAGCTCCGGCGATCGCCGTCGACGAACGGCGGCTCCCCACGGCATTCCGAGGGCAGGGATGGATCCGTCAGTCCAGGGCGGTCCTCCCGGTGGTCGACAGGCTGGCGGGGACGAAGGGAGTCGCCGGTGGCGAGCTCCGTGGCGGATGGCCGCTTCGGGAGGATTGGGGACTCGAGCTACGGTGGCTCCCAGTCGAAGCTGAGGAGTTGGGTGGCTCCGTACGGTCGAGGGGAGTCGGACGGTGGCGCTCGAAGGACTGGGGAGTCCCTGCTCGCGACGAACGGAACCGGAGTGTGGCGGCGGCCGAACTGACCGGAGACGAGGAAGAATGTCTCCCTCCGTCGATTGCTGGTTGTGGGAGCGCTAGGGAGATGGCCTGAGGTCGCCTGAGGGTCTGTTTGAGCTCGGGGGTCTCCTTTTATAGGCGGACAAGGTCGGTTCGACGGCTGCAGCGGATAGGAAGGGCGAACTGCCATTCTGTAGCTAGGGGGGCGCGTGGCGATGGCTGGCGGGGTACGGTAGGGCGAGGGGATAAGCTCGAGCTGTTTAGGGGCGAGCTAACGCGCGGCTGTGGCTCGGGGGGCGCCGTCCATTGCAGGATCCTGCTGTGGACGCCGGCGTGCCGCCAAGGGGGCTCTGACGGCGGTGCTGTAGGGCGCCAGGGTGGCTTGGAGGGTTTTGGCGAGTGGACGGGAACGAGGCGTGGCCCTGCGGGCGAGCGAAGGCCAGGGGCAAGACGCGGCGGCTCGGTGCGCGCGCGTGGAAAACGTGCGCTCTCGGCGCGCCCAGAGCACGCACGCTAGGTGTTTGGCAAAATGCCAATGCCTGCCAGGGGGCTCTAATCCACATGAGGTTTAGGAGGGTGGGGCTATAGACTAAGGTAGAGCCATGAGACATGCTGGTTAGGCAAAGCAAGCAGGTTCAAAATGCAAACTAGGGTTCATGCCAATTCTGTTCATGCATTCAAGGTGTTTGACAGAATGCTATGGTCATCTAGGCACCTCTTGGGGTGGCCAAAAACTCCAGATCATAGTCTCTTTAGATGATAAAGAGGGTGGCAAGGTTAGTTTGGTAAAACCATAAACTTGTTAGTGCAAACTTTAGAGAAAACCAAATCAAGACAGAAAATAAAGGCTATTATTGCATGGACCAAAAATATTCCAATGGGTCCAATCTCCTGGACTTAAGGGTTTGGTAGAGTGGTCTATAAGAAGGAAAAAGAATCATGGGTAAAAGGGCAAGTTAAAATATGGTTGCAGTAGAAAATGCCAAACTGGACCAGAGAGCAAAAGAGGATAATTTGCTCAAATTTTTCAAAGAACACCAATGGGTTTTTGCATAAAAGTGATGTAGGAAATTCACATGAAATCCCCAAATTTTGGTGGATTTTTTAAATAAATTTATCAAAGGGTTATAGTGCAAAAGAGGCTCCAAAACTTTTGAAAAATCATTTTAAAAGAAATAAAGCTCAGGAAAAAAAATGTAGAAATAATTCCACTGATAAAAGAAATGTTTCTTGAGAGGGTATACAAGTCCAACAACATTTTTTTAGAATTTTTCCTTTTGGAGGGAAAACTCCACAATTCAGAAGAAAAGAGTGGTTCTGAATAAAAAGAAAATCCAGAAAATAAAAATTTAATTTACCAAGGCAAAATTTTAATTAATAAATCATGGTTAAATTTTTGTGGTGTTACACGACCCCCGAAGGTCAAAGGTTCCTTAGGACAACAACAGTCTGGTATTCACTCCGCAGCGGCGATGGCGGCAGCGGCGACGGTCATTCATTCGACCACGACGGGTACATTCCCCAACCCCTCACTGCCGAGCAGAGGGACGAGCTCTGCCACCGCAATGAGGACGCACTCTTCACCCCCATCGTGGGGGATACTCCGGAGGCTCGGTGCTTGGAAGCCACACGCTTGGCCACTGTCGGGGATATACCCCGCGGCGTAACCCGGCCGGAAGTATAACCCGGCCGGACTTGACGGTTTACTTGACGGTTTACATTTGGTGATTCACTAGCGACCCGCCCTGATCAAACGGTTTACAAGCAACGTGCCTGGTTAGTATGACTTACTGGTAACCCGACGCAGGGCGGACGGATGACAAGGCCCAAGGCCCAGAAGGCCGGCTCATGTTATGGTGGGCCGGTTTATGAAGAAAGCGCAAGGAATATACTCCTACAAAGGAAGCAAGACTAGGACTCCACTTGTAATAGAGTAGTCCTAATCCTACTAGGACTAGTCATGTAACCCGTCCCTTCAACATATATAAGGAGGGGCAGGGCTCCCCAAAGAGGGACAAGTTCTTACAAGCAAGAAGAAACATTTTCTAGGGCTAGACACCAAGAGCCGGTTTACCGGCGATTCCATGAGGATCGTAATGAGATCTAGCCTCAAACAACATGTAGGGCTATTACCAGATGATGTTTCCCGGGACCCGAAGCTGTCTAAATCCTTGTCTTGCGTTGCGTCTCTCGATTCCGCTCAACCCCTCTCAAGGTACCACATAGATGCGTTGGCCTCGCGACTAAGTCCTTACCCTAGGACATCTGCCGTGACAATTCTACGACAGTTGGGGCCCACCGTGTGGCCTACGCGCGGTGGTGTTGAGTTATTGAAGGGATCTCTTCCAGGGACCGAGAGGCTATGACCCGCCGAATCAACAAAAGCCGGCGTGGAAGAATTCGCTTTAACTATGAGTTCATCACTGAAGATTGAAGAAGTTTTCAGCAAGGGCATATACAAGATGGAGATTGACAGTTTTTAGGGTTGTATATGTGCATTGCCATGCCCCAAGCCGCCGAGACGGGCAAGAAATCGGTTTCGCCAAGACAAACCGCCACCTTAGATGGTATGTTAAAACTAGAAGGTTACGTTGAACTGAAGTAGACACATCAAGTCAAACTGCGTTCGAATCCAACCAGCGAGATGCCATCTAACGAAAGTAAGAAAGAAGCCGCCTCGAGCCACAACTCTGAGTCGCCAAAGATGCGGTTATGATCTGTATTGGCCTTGTTCCTCGAGTTGTTGACCCGCCTCTGCTGCGGCGCCTCCATGGTCCACTCAACCTCAATCCGCGTCATCAAGGACCACAACCGTTCTGCTCCAAGCCGGCCGCCAAGCAGCTCCTCTGCTCATCTCCGTAAAATCACCTCAATAGCAACGGGCATGTCTCCATCATTCTCCGCCTCTGTTTGGGCCTCGAGCCGCCGTCCACCACTGGAGGACCACCAAGTCGCCGCCTTCCGAACCGCTCGCGCCTGCCGCCGGACCTACCCCGGCGTCGAGCCTCCCCTGTGGCTGTCTCCATTGCTGCGAGCCGCCTCTGCGACAAGTCGCCTGGGCCACTCTTCCTCCTCAGCCTTACCCCGACGGAACATGCTTCTGCCACGGCTTCAAGCCGCTGCGCCCCGTCCTCCGACTATGGCTCCACCTCGACCCTCGCGGGCGCCTCAAGTTACTGCCACCGCGGCCTCACCCGTCGCGTTGAGCCGTCGGGGCCGGCATCGAGCCACCCAGCCGCGTGGCCGCCTCTGCCTTGAGCGCAGCCCTACCACCGCGCGGTCTCGCTGCCGCCGTTGCCTCGCGCCTCCAGCCGGCTCCAAGCCTCGTCGCCAGATGGCCCACTTCACCGACCATGTTGCTGGCCCTCCTCGCCGCATCACCGTGCACTTCTGCGAGCCGCCTCCGCTTCACCAGCGCTTCCACGAGCGGTGGCCGCGCCGTGCGCCTCCATGAGCCACCTCCGTAGAGAGCCGCCCGGTCTTGCTCTCCTGCGGAGATTACGACCCGTTTTTTTTTACAGGGGACGGCGGTTTGATGAGGAGGCGAGGTGCAGGCGGGATGGTGAGGCCGAGTAGCTGCAAGACGCAAGACGCCTAGCTGTTGTTTCGTTCAAAGCCGAGGTGCAGGCTGTTGTGGCTGCGTTGCATCACGTCAAATAAAGTTAGATCGGTTTCAACTACTAGTACTAATGGCCGACTAGCACTCACGTGAAGGCTACAGTGCTAGTTTTTTCCTTCGTCAACTGCTACGTCCACTGTCCGTACTATCAGGTGCTATCTACCATATTTATTTTAAGCACATATTAATTCATCCGAGCAAAACTACTTTGCCCGGCTGTATTTTATTTGCAGGAGAACCATTCATTACAAAGTGGTATTATACTGCGGAGACAGGGGCATGCCGACATCATTTGGCACAAGTGGTCGTCGTTACTCAACGGACTACCCACACCGGTTTATAGTGCCGTGGCCATCTCTCGTAATCATGCCGGTTTACCACGCCGTGTCCGTCTTTCACGACCGCACCGAGCAAATCACACAAAGTTTTTGGGATAGTGGAGACACTTGCACCCAAATCACACAAAGCATAGCATTCATGATCTTTTATTTTTATTTTTATACTAGGTTCCCATTCATCATAAAGCTTTCTAGTTATAGAAACTTCCAACTCAAGTTTTTCTTCATAAGATTGCATCAAAGCATCAACTATATGTTTAGTGAAAGCTTTATTTTGACTATAAACATGCGGATCATTTAGCACAGATTGCAACAAGGAAATACAATCAATCAAAAAGCAATTATCATAATTGAATCCCTTGAAATCCATAGTGTGTTCATCACTATGCAAAGTTTTAATCTCTTCGTTCCCACTTTTAGCAATTTTAGCATCAAGATCGAAAAACTCCGAATCATGGGGACACCTTAAAGCAGAATCATCACCAATCCTATTCTCCTCAAAGATTAATAATAGAAAACAAGGATCTAATAGGAGACACATCAATAACTTTCAGATCTTCATCTTTATTTTCACGATAACTAGAAGAACACGATTTAATATAATCTTCTCTTTTAGCACGCATTCTAGCGGTTCTTTCTTTGCATTCATCAATGGAAATTCTCATGGCTTTGAGAGACTCATTGATATCATGCTTAGGTGGGATATATCTAAGTTTCAAAGAATTAACATCAAGAGTAATTCTATCCACACTTCTAGCCAATTCATCAACCTTAAGCAATTTCTCTTCAAGCAAAGCATTGAAATTCTTTTACGAGATCATAAACTCTTTAACACTAGTTTCAAATTCAGAAGGCATCTTTCCATAAGAGTTGTTGTAGGAATAACCATAATTATTAGAGGAATTACTAGGAAAAGACCTAGGATTAAAATTACCTCTATAAGCCTTGTTACCAAAATTATTCCTACCAACAAAATTCACATCCAAAGATTCATTGTTATTCTCAATCAAAGTGGACAAAGGCATGTCATTAGGATCAGAAGAATCACTCTTAGCAGCAAACAATTTCATAAGTTCATCCATCTTTCCACTCAAAACACTAATTTCTTCGATAGCATGCACTTTTTTACTAGTAGATCTTTCGGTGTGCCGGTGAGAATAATTAACCATAATATTATCTAGGAGTGTTTGGTAGCTTCTCCTAAGGTGGTTTCCATTAAAGTGCCTTCGGCGGCCGAATCTAAAAGATTTCTAGAAGCAAAATTCAAGCCAGCATAAAAGTTCTGAATAATCATCCATAGATTCAAACCATGTGTAGGGAAATTACGTATCATCAATTTCATTCTCTCCCAAGCTTGTGCAACATGCTCATGATCTAGTTGCTTAAAATTCATAATATCGTTTCTAGGCAAAGAGGAGAACCAAGTTTTAGCACGATCTCTAAGTGAAAACGGAAATAACTTCAATTTAACAATATCATTATCCGTATCCCTTTTCTTTTGCATATCACACAAATCAACAAAGTTGTTTAGATGGGTAGCGGCATCTTCACTACAAAGGCCAAAGAATTGATCTTTCATGACAAGATTCAACAAAGCAGCATTGATCTCACAAGATCCAGCATCGGTAATAGGAGCAATCGGAGTGCTAATAAAGTCATTGTTGTTGGTATTGGAGAAGTCACACAATTTGGTATTGTTTTGAGCCATAGTGACAAGCAAACAATCCAACACACACAAGCAAACAAGAAACAAGCGAACGAAAAACACACGGCGGAAGAAGTGCAAATAAAACGGCAAGGGTGAAGTGGGGGAGAGGAAAACAAAGGCAAATAAATGTAATGTGAAGAATAAGGGTTTGTGATAGGTACTTGGTCTCTGACTTTTGCGTAAGCCTCCCCGGCAACGGCGCCAAAAATTCTTCTTGCTACCTCTTGAGCTTGCGTTGTATTCCCTCGAAGAGGAAAGGGAGATGCAGCACAGTAGCGTAAGTATTTCCCTCAGTTTTTGAGAACCAAGGTACCAATCAAGTAGGACACTACAAGAAATATGTCAACTTATGACCTTTTGTTAGTGACCCTGGAAGAATTGGTCATAGATCTATGACCATTTCAGACCAATTGGTCAAAAGCTGTTCGGGGGGCTCCAAACCCTAAACTATAACGACCATTTTGGTCAGAAAGGTCATAATTTCCTTACACGAAATGGTCATAAAGCAGATAACACTGGTTCGCTGCCTTATTTCTAGCTGATCATGACCAATATAGATGGTCATCACCTTGTAAATTATGGTGGGTTGCTACGACTAGGCGCCACCTCATCAGTTTTGCCTATGTGTCATGTCCATGTGGCAGTTTTTGCCCTAGGTTGTGAAGCAACCTATATTTATGTCATTCTCAAAATTCCCCAAAAAATCTTATAATTTTTTTCGGTCATATCTTCGTCAAATATGTAAAAAACCTTCCTTGCCTAGTTCAAAAATAATTCAAAAATATTCATTTTCCTATTCTGTTCAAAAAAACACTTTGTAAAGGAAGTACCACTTTGGCATGTCCAAATGGTATCCATTTTCTACAGTGCTTTCCTATGCCCAAATAACTATCCTCCACCAAATGCCAGCTCAATCCATTCATTATTTTGAGCCCATCTTCAACATTCGTATTTATGTCCAGTGTGGTACTTTGCAAAGCAAGTACCACCTAGACTCCTCCTTTTGAGCTGAAAATTTGTGAAGACGGTCTTCTTAGTAACTGATCATCCTCAAACAAAACTCACGCCCATTAGCCATGTGCATTTCCCGTACCGCTAATCAAACACTTGGCTGCTAATTCATGTTTGAGCATCGATCGGTCTCCTCGTGAGAATCTTATGTTGTAATTTTCTTCCTAGCACCTACCTGGCGAGTGGCCAACCCACTAGACATGCCTAGGCCGCCCAGAACACATGGCAATGCCACAGTCACGCGGTGACCACGCGGCGGGCATGCGAGTTTACGCGCTCTAGAGTTGGGTGAAGGAAATATGCCCTAGAGGCAATAATAATTTAATTATTTATTTCCTTATATCATGATAAATGTTTATTATTCATGCTAGAATTGTATTAACCGGAAACTTAGTACATGTGTGAATACATAGACAAAACAGAGTGTCCCTAGTATGCCTCTACTAGACTAGCTCATTGATCAAACATGGTTATGTTTCCTAGCCATAGACATGAGTTGTCATTTGATCAACGGGATCACATCATTAGGAGAATGATGTGATGGACAAGACCCATCCGTTAGCATAGCACTATGATCGTTTAGTTTTACTGCTATTTCTTTCTTCATGACTTATAAATGTTCCTATGACTATGAGATTATGCAACTCCCGAATACTATAGGAACACCTTGTGTGCTATCAAACGTCACAACGTAACTGGGTGATCATAAAGATGCTCTACAGGTGTCTCCGAAAGTATTCGTGGTGTTGGCATAGATCAAGATTAGGATTTGTCACTCCGAGTGTCGGAGAGGTATCTCTGGGCCCTCTCGGTAATACACATCATAATAAGCCTTGCAAGCAAAAGACTAATGAGTTAGTCACGAGTTAATGTGTTACGGAACGAGTAAAGAGACTTGCCGGTAACGAGATTGAACTAGGTATAGAGATACCGACGATCGAATCTCGGGCAAGTAACATACCGATGACAAAAGGAACAACGTATGTTGTTATGCGGTTTGACCGATAAAGATCTTCGTAGAATATGTAGGAACCAATATGAGCATCCAGGTTCCGCTATTGGTTATTGACCGGAGATGAGTCTCAGTCATGTCTACATAGTTCTCGAATCCGTAGGGTCCTCACGCTTAACGTTTGATGACGATCGGTATTATGAGTTTATGAGTTTTGATGTACCGAAGGAGTTCGGAGTCCCGGATGAGACCGGGGACATGACGAGGAGTCTCGAAATGGTCGAGACGTAAAGATCGATATATTGGACGACTATATTCGGACATCAGAAAGGTTCTGAGTGATTCGAGTATTTTTCGGAGTATATGTGCCTTATTGGGTCATACGGGAATAGAGGAGAAAGGCCAAAAGGAAGGAGGCGCGTGCCCCCCCTCTGGTCCGAATTGGACAAGGGGTGCAGCCCCCTTTTCCTTCCCCCTCTCCACCTCTTTCCTTCTCTCCTACTCCGGAAAGGAAAGGGGAATCCTACTAGGACTTGGGAGTCCTAGTAGGACTCCCCACACTTGGCGCGCCCCCTCTAGGGCCGGACTCTCCCTTGCTCCTTTATATACGGGGGCAGGGGGCACCCTAGGACACACAAGTTGAATTGTTCCAGCCGTGTGCGGTGCCCCCCTCCACAGAAACACACCTCGGTCATACCATCGCAGTACTTAGGAGAAGCCCTGCGCCGGTAGATACATCATATCCGTCACCACGCCGTCATGCTGACGAAACTCTCCCGTGAAGCTCACCTGGATGAAGAGCTCGTGGGACGTCATCAAGCTGAACGTGTGCTGAACACGGAGGTGCCGTATGTTCGGTGCTTGATCGGTTGAATCGCGAAGAAGTTCGACTACATCAACCGTGTCACTTGACGCTTCCGCTTCCGTTCTACGAGGGTACGTAGACACACTCTTCCCTCTTGTTGCTATGCATCTGGTAGATAGATCTTGCGTGATCGTAGGAATTTTTTTAAAATACTACGTTCCCCAACAGTGGCATCATGAGCCAGGTCTATGCGTAGATGATATGCACGAGTAGAACACAATGAGTTGTGGGCGATACTAGTCATACTGCTTACCAGCATGTCATACTTTGCTTCGGCTGTATTGTGAGATGAAGCGGCCCGGACCGACATTACGCGTACGCTTACGCGAGACTGGTTTCACCGTTACGAGCACTCGTTGCTTAAAGGTGACTGGCGGGTATCTGTCTCTCTCACTTTAGCTGAAGCAAGTGTGGCTACGCCCGGTTCTTGTGAAGGTTAAAACAGCACATACTTGACGAAACATCGTTGTGGTTTTGTATGCGTATGTAAGAACGGTTCTTGCTAAGCCCGTAGCAGCCACGTAAAACTTGCAACAACAAAGTAGAGGACGTCTAACTTGTTTTTGCAGGGCATGTTGTGATGTGATATGGTCAAGACCTGATGAGTTATACGGTTTTGTATGAGATGATCATGTTTTGTAATGTTATCGGCAACTGGCAGGAGCCATATGGTTGTCGCTTTATTGTATGAAATGCAATCGCCATGTAATTGCTTTACTTTATCACTAAGTGGTAGCGATAGTCGTAGAAGCAATAGTTGGCGAAACGACAACGATGCTACGATGGAGATCAAGGTGTCACGCCGGTGACGAAGGTGATCATGACGGTGCTTTGGAGATGGAGATCAAAAGCACAATATGATGATGGCCATATCATGTCACATATTTTGGTTGCATGTGATGTTTATCTTATTATGCTTCTTATTTTGCTTAGAACGACGTAGCATTATAAGATGACCCCTTACTAAATTTCAAGGTATAAGTGTTCTCCCTGAGTATGCACCGTTGCGAAAGTTCATCGTGCCGAGACACCACGTGATGATCGGGTGTGATAAGCTCTACGTTCAAATACAACGGGTGTAAGCCAGTTTTGCACACGCAGAATACTCGGGTTAAACTTGACGAGCCTAGCATATGCAGATATGGCCTCGGAACACTGGAGACCGAAAGGTCGAGCGTGAATCATATAGTAGACATGATCAACATAAGATGTTCACCATTGAAACTACTCCATCTCACGTGATGATCGGACATGGTTTAGTTGATTTGGATCACGTGATCATTTAGATGACCGGAGGGATGTCTATCTAAGTGGGAGTTCTTAAGTAATATGATTAATTGAACTTTAATTTATCATGAACTTAGTCCTGGTAGTATTAGCATATCTATGTTGTAGATCAATAGCTCGCGATGTTGCTCCACGTTTATTTTTTATATGTTCCTAGAGAAAACCAAGTTGAAAGATGTTAGTAGCAATGATGCGGAATTGTTCCGTGATCTGAGGATTATCCTCATTGCTGCACAGAAGAATTATGTCCTTGATGCACCGCTAGGTGACAAACCTATTGCAGGAGCAGATGTAGACGTTATGAACGTTTTGACAAAAGCTCGATATGATGACTACTTGATAGTTTAGTGCACCATGCTTTACGGCTTATATCCGGGACTTCAAAAATGTTTTGAAACGCCACGGAGCATATGAGATGTTCCAAGAGTTGAAATTAGTATTTCATACTCATGCCCGTGTCGAGAGGTATAAGACCTTTGACAGTACTTTGCCTACAAGATGGAGGAGAATAGCTCAACCAGTGAGCATGTGCTCAGATTGTCTGGGTAGTACAATTGCTTGAATCAAGTGGGAGTTAATCTTCCAGATAAGATAGTAATTGACAAAGTTCTCTAGACACTATCACCAAGTTAGTAGAACTTCATGATGAACTATAATATGCAAGGGATGACGAGAGTAATTCCCGAGCTCTTCACGATGCTGAAATCGGCGAAGGTAGAAATCAAGAAAGAGCATCAAGTGTTGATGGTTAACCAGACCACTTGTTTCAAGTAAAGGGCAAAGGGATAGAAGGGGAACTTCAAGAAGAATGACAAGCAAGTTGTCACTCCCGTGAAGAAACCCAAAGCTAAACTCAAGCCTGAAACTAAGTGCTTCTAATGCAAAGGAAATAGTCACTAGAAGTGGAACTGCCCTAGATATTTGGCGAATAAGAAGGATGGCAAAGTGAACAAAGGTATATTTGATATACAGATTATTGATGTGTATTTTACTAGTGTTCATAGCAACCCCTCGGTATTTGATATTGGTTCAGTTGCTAAAGAGTAGTAACTTGAAATGGGAGTTGCATAATGAACAGAAACTAGTTAAAGGATGAAGTGACGATGTGTATTGGAAGTAGTTCCAAGATTGATATGATCATCATCGCACACTCCCTATACTTTCGGGATTAGTGTTGAACCTAAATAAGTGTTATTTGGTGTTTCTGTTGAGCATGAATATGATTTGATCATGTTTATTGCAATACAGTTATTCATGTAAGTTAGAGAATAATTGTTGTTCTGTTTACATGAATAAAACCTTCTATGGTCATACACCCAATGAAAATGGTTTGTTGGATCTCGATCGTGTGATACACATATTCATAATATTGAAGCCAAAAGATGCAAGGTTAATAATGATAGTGCAACTTATTTGTGGCGCTGCCGTTTAGGTCATATTGGTGTAAAGCGCATGAAGAAACTCCATAGTGATGGACTTTTGGAATCACTTGATTATGAATCACTTGGTGCTTGCGAACCATGCCTCATGGGCAAGATGACTAAAACTCCGTTCTCCGGAACCGTGGAGCGAGCAACAGAGTTGTTGGAAATCATAAATACTGATGTATGCGGACCAATGAGTGTTGAAGCTCGCGGGAGGTTTCATTATTTTCTGACCTTCACTGATGATTTGAGCAGATATGGGTATATCTACTTAATGAAGCACAAGTCTAAAACATTTGAAAAGTTCAAAGAATTTCAGAGTGAAGTGGAGAATCATCGTAACAAGAAAATAAGAGTTTCTAAGATATGATCGTAGAGGTAAAATATTTGAGTTAGCGAGTTTGGCCTTCAATAAAAAACAATCACTACTCACGCCACCTGGAACACCACAGTGTAATGGTGTGTCCGAACGTCATAACCGTACTTTATTAGATATGGTGCGATCGATGATGTCTCTTACCGATCTACCACTATCGCTTTTGGGATTACGCATTAGAGACAGCTACATTCACGTTAAATATGGCACCATCTAAATCCGTGGAGATGACATCGTATGAACTGTGGTTTGACGTGAAACCTAAGCTGTCATTTCTTTAAGTTTGGGACTGCGATGCTTATGTGAAAAAGTTTCAACATGATAAGCTCGAACCCAAATCGGAGAAGTAAATCTTCATAGGATACCCAAAAAGAAACTGTTGGGTACACCTTCTATCACAGATCCTAAGGCAAGGTCTTTGTTGCTAAGAGTGGATCCTTTCTAGAGAAGGAGTTTCTCTCGAAAGAAGTGAGTGGGAGGAAAGTAGAACTTGATGAGGTAATTGTACCTTCTCCCGAATTGGAAGGTAGTACATCACAGAAACTCGTTCCAGTGATTCCTACACCAATTAGTGAGGAAGCTAATGATGATGATCATGAAACATCAGATCAAGTTTCTGCTGAACTTCGTAGATCAACCAGAGTTCGTTCCGCACCAGAGTGGTACGGCAACCCAGTTCTGGAAGTCATGTTACTAGACCATGATGAACCTACGAACTATGAGGAAGCGATGATGAGCCCAGATTCCGCAAAATGGCTTGAGACCATGAAATCTGAGATGGGATCCATGTATTAGAACAAAGTATGGACTTTGGTTGACTTGCCCGATGATCGGCAAGCCATCGAAAATAAATGGATCTTCAAGAGGAAGACCGACGCAAACGGTAATGTTACTGTTTACAAAGCTCGACTTGTTGCGAAAGGGTTTCGACAACTTCAAGGAGTTGACTACGATGAGACTTTCTCAACCGTAGCGATGCTTAAGTCTGTCCGAATCATGTTAGTAATTGCCGTATTTTGTGAAATCTGGCAAATGGATAACAAAACTGCATTCTTTAATGGATTTATTAAAGAAGACTTGTATATGATGCAACCAGAAGGTTTTGTCAATCCTAAAGGTGCTAACAAAATGTGCAAGCTCCAGCGATCCATCTATGGACTGGTGCAAGCATCTCGGAGTTGGAATATACACTTTGATAAGTTGATCAAAGCATATAGATTTATACATACTTGCGGTGAAGCCTGTATTTACAAGAAGTGAGAGGGAGCACTACAACCTTTCTGATAAGTATATGTGAATGACATATTGTCGATCGGAAATGATGTAGAATTTTCTAGAAAGCATAAAGGAGTGTTTGAAAGGAGTTTTTCAAAGAAAGACCTTGGTGAAGATGCTTACATATTGGGCATCAAGATCTATAGAGATAGATCAAGACGCTTGATAAGGCTTTCGATGAGTACATACCTTGATAAGATTTTGAAGTAGTTCAAAATGGATCAGTCAAAGAAGGAGTTCTTGCCTGACTTGTAAGGTGTGAAGTTGAGTAAGACTCAAAGCCAGACAACGGCAGAAAAATATAGAGAGAATGAAAGTCATTCCCTATGCCTCAGCCATAGGTTCTATAAAGTATGCCATGCTGTGTACAAAACACTTTGTGTACCTTGCCATGAGTTTGACAGGGAGGTACAATAGTGATCCTAGAGTAGATCACTGTACAGCGGTCAAAATTATCCTTAGTAATCGAAAGACTAAAGGAAATATTTCTCGATTATGGAGGTGATAAAGAGTTTGTCGTAAAGGGTTACGCCGATGCAAGCTTTGACACTAAATCCAGATGACTCTAAGTATCAATCTGGATGCGTATTGAAAGTGGGAGCAATTAGCTAGAGTAGCTCCATGCAGAGCATTGTAGACATAGAAATTTGCGAAATACATACGGATCTGAATGTGACAGACCCGTTGACTAAACTTCTCTCACAAGCAAAACATGATCACACCTTATTACTCTTGGGTATTAATCACATAGCGATGTGAACTAGATTATTGACTCTAGTAAACCCTTTGGGTGTTGGTCACATGGTGATGTGAACTATGGGTGTTATTCACATAACGATGTGAACTATCGGTATTAAATCACATGGCGATGTGAGCTAGATTATTGACTCTAGTGCAAGTGGGAGACTGAAGGAAATATGCCCTTGAGGCAATAATAAATTTATTATTTATTTCCTTATATCATGATAAATGTTTATTATTCATGCTAGAATTGTATTAACCGGAAATTTAGTACATGTGTGAATATATAGACAAAACAGAGTGTCCCTATTATGCCTCTACTAGACTAGCTCATTGATCAAAGATGGTTATGTTTCCTAGCCATAGACATGAGTTGTCATTTGATCAACGGGATCACATCATTAGGAGAATGATGTGATGGACAAGACCCATCCGTTAGCATAGCACTATGATCGTTTAGTTTTACTGCTATTGCTTTCTTCATGACTTATACATGTTCCTATGACTATGAGATTATGCAACTCCCGAATACCGTAGGAACACCTTGTGTGCTATCAAACGTCACAACGTAACTGGGTGATCATAAAGATGCTCTACAGGTGTCTCCGAAAGTATTCGTGGTGTTGGCATAGATCAAGATTAGGATTTGTCACTCCGAGTGTCGGAGAGGTATCTCTGGGCCCTCTCGGTAACACACATCATAATAAGCCTTGCAAGCAAAAGACTAATGAGTTAGTCACGAGATAATGTGTTACGGAACGAGTAAAGAGACTTGCCGGTAACGAGATTGAACTAGGTATAGAGATACCGACGATCGAATCTCGGGCAAGTAACATACCGATGACAAAAGGAACAACGTAGGTTGTTATGCGGTTTGACCGATAAAGATCTTCGTAGAATATGTAGGAACCAATATGAGCATCCAGGTTCCGCTATTGGTTATTGACCGGAGATGAGACTCGGTCATGTCTACATAGTTCTCGAACCCGTAGGGTCCGCACGCTTAACGTTTGATGACGATCGGTATTATGAGTTTATGAGTTTTGATGTACCGAAGGAGTTCGGAGTCCCGGATGAGACCGGGGACATGACGAGGAGTCTCGAAATGGTCGAGACGTAAAGATCGATATATTGGACGACTATATTCGGACATCGGAAAGGTTCTGAGTGATTCGGGTATTTTTCGGAGTATATGTGCCTTATTGGGTCATACGGGAATAGAGGAGAAAGGCCAAAAGGAAGGAGGCGCGTGCCCCCCTCTAGTCCGAATTGGACAAGGGGTGCAGCCCCCTTTTCCTTCCCCCTCTCCACCTCTTTCCTTCTCTCCTACTCCGGAAAGGAAAGGGGAATCCTACTAGGACTTGGGAGTCCTAGTAGGACTCCCCGCACTTGGCGCGCCCCCTCTAGGGCCGGCCTCTCCCTTGCTCCTTTATATACGGGGGCAGGGGGCACCCTAGGACACACAAGTTGAATTGTTCCAGCCGTGTGCGGTGCCCCCCTCCACAGAAACACACCTCGGTCATACCATCGCAGTACTTAGGAGAAGCCCTGCGCCGGTAGATACATCATATCCGTCACCACGCCGTCATGCTGACGAAACTCTCCCGTGAAGCTCAACTGGATGAAGAGCTCGTGGGACGTCATCAAGCTGAACGTGTGCTGAACACGGAGGTGCCGTACGTTCGGTGCTTGATCGGTTGAATCGCGAAGAAGTTCGACTACATCAACCGCGTTACTTGATGCTTCCGCTTCCGGTCTACGAGGGTACGTAGACACACTCTTCCCTCTCGTTGCTATGCATCTGGTAGATAGATCTTGCGTGATCGTAGGAAATTTTTTAAAATACTACGTTCCCCAACATTGGGGCCCTCGACCACCGCCCAAACCTCGACGTATCGCCACCAAACCATGTATTTATGATTAAATAGGTACTTATGTAACTAGAAATGATTTTTGGAAAAAAATAAATAGCAAACTATGAGGCAGCCGCAGTTCAAATTTGACCCGCTTCCAACTAAATCGGCGGAAATTTGTCTTTTTCATGAAAGGTGGATCAAAACTTTTTACACCCAACCATTTTGTCAATTGTGCATTAAATATGTCCTAGTATTTTAGAAAATTGATTTGGTCAAATTTTGCAACAATTATTTGGGAGGTCCTTCACAAAAAAACCTCCTTTTGGGCACTCGAAAAATGGAAAATGATTTTTTCGTCCAAAGAAAATGAAAACTTCCTTAAGCAATATTGTTTGCCATTCCAAGATGCACCCTTGTGCATAATATCAGATCATTTGAACAAACTATGCTATGAATGTGGCCATAGGATTGATCATTTGGCTTGAAAGCCATGAATCTTCACGCATGATAGCTCATTTCTGAGAACATCTTTTTTAAATAATTACCGTATTACAAGTTTATTATTTTTCCTGGAAACTTGGTCATATATAATGACACAATGCGAAGGTTTTCCAATTTTTTTATTTTTTTTTAATTTTTAGGCCCGTTTCAAAATGCGGTCAAAACGGCGGGAATGACCGTTCCTAGCTAGTGGTTGAATCTTGGTATTTTTTTGGTGTTTCTCTGATTAAATAGATACTTATGTACCTAGAAATGATTTTTGTAAAAAATAAAGAGCAAACTACATGGCAGCTGCATTTCAAATTTGACCCGCTTCCAACTGAATCGGCGGAAATTTGTCTTTTTCACGAGAGGTGGATCAAAACTTTTTACACCCAACCCTTTTGTAAATTGTGCATTAAATATGTCCTAGTATTTTAGAAAATTTATTTGGTCCAATTTTGCAACAATTATTTGGGAGGTCCTTCACAAAAAACCTCCTTTTGGGCACTCGGAAAATGGAAAATGATTTTATCGTCCAAAGAAAATGAAAACTTCCTTAAGCAATATTTTTTGCCATTCCAAGATGCACCCTTGTGCACAATATGAGATCATTTTAACAAACTATGCCATGAATGTGGCCATAGGATTGATCATTTGTCTTGAAAGCCATGAATCTTCACGCATGATAACTCATTTCTAAGAACACTTTTTTAAAATAATTACCGTATTACAAGTTTATTATTTTTCCTGGAAACTTGGTCATATATAACGACACAATGTGAAGGTTTTCCAATTATTTTATTTTTTTTTAATTTTTTATGCCCGTTTCAAAATGCGGTCAAAACGGCGGGAATGACCGTTCCTAGCTAGTGGTCGAATCTTGGTATGTTTTTGGTGTTTCTCTGATTAAATAGATACTTATCTACCTAGAAATGATTTTTGTAAAAATTAAAGAGCAAACTACAAGGCAACTGCAGTTCAAATTTGACCACATTCCGGCTGAATCGGCGGAAATTTGTCTTTTTCACGAGAGGTGGATCAAAACTTTTTACACCCAACCATTTGGTCAATTGTGCATTAAATATGTCCTAGTATTTTATAAAATTTATTTGGTGCAATTTTGCAACAATTATATGATAGGTCCTTCAGAAAAAAACTCATTTTTGGCACTCAGAAAATGGAAAATTGGTTTTTTGTCCAAAGAAAATGAAAACTCCCTTAGATAACATTGTTTGTCATTCCAAGATACACCCTTGTGAACAATATGAGATCATTTGAACAAAATATGCCATGAATTCGGCCATAAGATTGATCATTTAGCTTGAAAGCCATCATTCTTCAGAGATGATAACTCATTTTCTAGAACACTTTTTTAAAAGAATTGCCGTATTACAGGTTTATTATTTTTCCTGTTAACTTGGTCACATATAATGACACAATGCGAAGGTTTTTCATTTTTTGATTTTTTTTTTAAATTTTCATGCCCGTTTCAAAATGCGGTCAAAACGACGGGCATGATCGTTCCTAGCTAGTGGCTGAATCTTGGAAAACATTTGGTGTTTCTCTTATTAAATAGATACTTGTGTATCTAGAAATGATTTTTGGAAAAAAATAAAAAGCAAAATATGAGGTAGATGCAATTCAAATTTGACCCGTTTCTCCTGAATCGGCAGACGTTTGTCTTTTTCACCAGAGGTGGAACAATGCTTTTGATACCCAACCATTCGGTCAGCTGAACATTAAATATGACCTAAGATTTTATAAAATTGATGTGGTTCAAATTTCCAACAAATATTTGCTAGGTTCTTCATAAAAATTATTTGGGGCACTCGAAAAATGATTCTCTTACAAAAAAACTCATTTATGAGAACACTTTTTTATGATCTTTGCATTATTCAAAGTTTGTTATTATTACTGAAAAGTAGGTCACACTTGGTGACACAATGTGAAAGTTTTTGATTTCTAATTGTTTTTATAAATCTCCTAGGCTGTCAAATAACAGACATGATTTAACATCTTATTTTCAATCAGTTATGACCAATTTAAATGGTCTTAACATCATCAAAGGGGTATTGCGTTCTGATTGGTCCAAAACCATTTCACGCGGATCATGGATTAAGCACCGTCGGATGCGCCCAAATCCAACGACAGCCCACACCCCCCTCGTCACTCTTGCCCCCCTCCCGAAGCATCCTCGTCCACCCAGAAAACCCTAGCTCACTTATCGCCGTCGCCGCTGCCTCTCCCGCTCCCTTTTCACCATCGTCGCCGCCGCTCCCGCCCCCTTTTCCCCATCGCCGCCGCTGCTCCCGCTTCCTTTTGCAGCCCAACTACCCCGCAGGCCATGGCGCTCTAAGTCTCCACCCGCAGCCCAACTACCCCGAACCCTAACTCCCCATGACTCAGATCGACGCCGCCGCCGCCCCTCCCCCTCCCCCTCGCCGCTGCTTCCTACTTCCTCCAGCAACACCTCTCCATCCTCGCCTCTCGCTTCGCCGCCCGCGCCCCGCGCTCGCCGCATCAGATGGCGAAGCGCCTCCGCCGTCCGAATTGGCGCCCACACGCTCTCCCGCCCGCCCCCAACCCAATCCCAATCCACTCCTCATGTAACACTGCAATGCAATCTTCCCTCAGCTCCTGAATTTTTCGGTGGATTTTGTAGGGTTCTCCACGCCTATTTTGCTTCGATTTAGTTTGATTTGTTTGGGATTTAAGCCGGGGTTTCCGATGGATCTGAGACGAAATCTCGGCTCGATTCCGCAGGGAGCGTAGGGAGGCGAAGACGAGGGAGATCCTGCACATCCAGGGCAGGGTCGTGCGGGAACCAGATCGGGTCCAGGTTCTGGGAGGTGGTGTGCGACGAGTACGGCGTCGACCCCACGGGGAGGTACATCGGCACGTCCGACCTGCAGCTGGAGCGCGTCAATGTCTACTACAACGAGGGCTCATGCGGCCGCTTCGTGCCATGCGCCGTGCTCATGGATCTGGAAGGCTCCCTGTACAAGATCAAGTTCACCTTATCCGTCAGCAACAACATCGTCTCCGGACTCTGCTACACCAATACCGTCTAGAAGACTAGCATCAAAGGTACGTAGTCAAGACCAATGAAACCAGCCGACCTGTTTTGTACTTGTGGGTTGCTCATGATGGTTTGGTCTTTGGTGGTGCAGTGGATAGCGCCTAGGAGATGCTGGGCACGTTCAGCCCCCAGCCGGAGCCGTACGCGTACGTGATGCTGGAGGAGACCACCTGTCCGGGATGTTTGCACGGGGATCCTACTCTGCCAAGACCAAGGTTCACAAGTATATCACTAGTTTTGCACAAGGGGTGGTGGATGCCAGCTTCTCGTTGTTCAAGCTAGCTGTTTCTGCCTATGGTATGTGATATCCAACATCCTGATGCAACTTATCTCTAGATCCTGCCATTTATCCATAGAAGGTGAAGCAACTTGGGTGATGGGTAACTAACATGACCAAAGTTGCTGATATAATATTCATATAGCTGAAGTGGAAACTAGTAACTTGCATATATGGTGGTATTGGTTGTCTGTTTTATTGTGATTCTGTTTCATGAATGTGCAAAAGTGTTCCTTAAACAATGCATCAGTTGTCACCTTAAACAAAAAAAGGAAGTGTTGGTTTCATACTACTCACAATCAATAGATCAATTTTAGTACTTCTGTTTGTTACTATTCATATAGCTCTAGTTTAATAATGAAAATAAAGAGACCTTGCCCACTGCAAATGCTTCACCTATCTATCTGTTTTATTTCTGAATTAGTATGATTTTGGTGCTCTAAACATAAGGAACGACACTTGTATTAATCCATTTATAAAAGTTGTACATGGGCTGCACAAAATTATTCGGTCTGTGTTAACACAGACTTGTGGTGTCTGTACATTCATCTTCGTGCCAAGTGGATTAATATATGTTGATTTCTCTTGTGAAGCCCACATCATTTGTTTCTATCAATATTTGGTCTGTGTTAACTACTGTACTAACTTAATCTGGATCCTACCAAATATCAAGTAGAGTACTACTCAATAAATCACTGGTCTGTGTTAACTCTGTACTTTGCATCTCTTCATCCTTTTCGGGAACTAAAACTAGGATGTGCTGATTTCGTTCCGTTTAATAGGGTCAAGATTGGCGAGACATCTTCGGCGCCCGTGCACGTCAGGTACGGTCCAGGCCTACGGCGGCGAGGGCGGCGCCTACTACGAGTGGAGCCCCGCGGAGCTGCCCATGCTCGGTGTCGCCTCCATCGGTGCCGCCAAGCTCTCGCTTGCCGCTAGGAGGCAGACGCGGCTGGGCATCGCGCTGGACTTGATCCAAACAAGCCCACAATCCATACTAGCCCTTAGTCACTGTGCCCTTAGTTCTTTTTTGTAGGGAGCTATGCTTATCATCAGAAACTCTTGGTGATGATGTTATTCCTCTTTTGGTTCATGTGTTGCAATTATATACCACATAATTCTACACCATGTGGTGGACTTAAGTATCTTAGTGACTTCATTTGATGTGTGTATTCCTGTTAATTTTAAGCTTCTGTTGCTGTGAAAATGTACCTCACTGACCGTCTGTCTATTTATCGTGTACTTCTTGCATGCGGAGGTGACTAGTGATGCGGCGCGCCAAGCAGCAGTAGGGGAAGGGGGTCTACTGATCAAGGAGGCGGAGGAGTAGGGGCGTGCCCAGCCGGCAGCCTTGTCCTGCTTGTGGGGGAGGGGCAGGAGGGGTCTGCTCCTCTGCTTCCATTGCGACCGCGGCAGGTAGCTCCTCCATCTCCCTCCCCCTCTTCCCGTGCTCACTACTTCTGCTGCTAAGTTGACGAATATGTGATGCACTTATCCCAAGGAATTTTAGAGGGATCTGTATGAACAAGTCATGTTTTTATTTTATTTTATTTAGGTTGTTAGTTACCAAACAGAGAGGGAAGATGAGCTCCTGCTTGGATTTTTTTCCTGCCAGCACATGATTTGTATGTATGCAATCATCATCGGATTTGATGCTACCTTGTCGTTCATGCTGTGTGCATTGATTCCCACAAACTATAACCTGATTTGATGCTACCTTGTCTTTTTTTCAATTGATATTTGTCTCATCCAGCACTCTGACTATAAATGTGTTGTTTTAATCCTGATGATGATGTCGTAGTATAAGGTGGACACCATATTCCTCTTTTAACCCAAAGTTAATAATTTTGTTTCATCATGTAGACTTGCTCTAGCTCTTCTTAATTTTCATGCATATTTCTCTCTAGACTTGATCTTACTACTAGAGAGCACCCCATCACATGTTGTTGTTGTTGTTGTTGTTATTCAACCTATCCTTGCTGTTCTGTTTTCTTGTTGGCAGATATTTTGAGTAAATTCAAGACGAAAGATGTTCAAAGAAGCTCCAAGACATTCTTATATAGCAAGTTATGTAATAATAGCTGGGTTGTCTGGGAATTTAATGTATCTTCTCTATGTTTGTCAATGAAATAGTAATTATGTATGTGATTTAATGTATCTTCTCTCTGTGAATTTCATGTATGTTTCAGAATTACAATTTCTGTTACATATGAAATAGTAATTATGTATGTGGTTTGAAAATGTGTGCAATGGAAACACGACTCATGTGACCCACTTATCAAAATAATTTGAGCACATTTGAAATTTCTGACGTATGGGACCAGTGTATAATATTATGATATTCGGGACAAATGTAAAACAGTGGAAAATAAAATGGAAAAAAATAAAAGATCATACGCTGTAAAAGGCCACATCTAGAAATAAAAAGGCCGAATTGCTGGACCAGACCCATGTAGCTAGCAAAACTTAATAGGAAAAATAAATATTAAAAAGGCCGAATTGTTGGGCTAGGCCCATGTAGAAAACCGAATTGGATCGGGCTGATTCTTGTGCCACATCAGCTTGCCACGTTGGATTCCTACGTGGCGTGGGGAGGTTGCTAGTGACCAAAACATGACAGTAGGCATATTTTGGTCATAAACGTCTATGACCTTCTCACAGAGAAGGTCGCTATAGTCAGTTTATGACGGCCAGCTTTTGACCTTATGTTTTTGGTCACAAAAAGGTCACAAATGGAAATTTGTGACCATTCAGTGACCAATATTGGTGGTCACAAGTTGACATATTTCTTGTAGTGGGAGACCACGTGCGAGTCCCTCGCACCTGCACAACACTACTAGGAAAGGTATGCTTGTGGCGCACCACTTTTGCCTACCAATGGCGCACTAGTGGTGCGCCACTAGCACCACGCCATTAGAATTAAATACTAATGGCGCACCCCTGGTGCGCCATTAGTATCTGGTGTTCTAATGGCGCACCAGGCAGTGCACCATTAGTATAGCCCACCGTGCGCCATTAGTATGCCTCCCAGGGGGCCATATGTACCCATGTGCTTTGGCATACTAATGGCGCACTAGTGGGTGATGGGCCATTAGTTTCATTTGAACAGTGCGCCAATAGTGTCTTGAGTGGTGCGCCACTAGTATGAATATTAGGGCTTTTTTTCTTTTCTGATATTTTCAAAGGATACAAAATATATTATTGGACAGAATTTAGACAACACCACACAGCAACACCAGATTCATCGAATACAATAGAAGGTTAGTCTCCGAAGACAATTCATCATATTAGTCTACGAATTCAAAAGACCGAACAAAGATAGAACATTATATTAC
Source organism: Secale cereale (assembly GCA_902687465.1). NCBI lineage: Eukaryota > Viridiplantae > Streptophyta > Magnoliopsida > Poales > Poaceae > Secale > Secale cereale. The sequence continues at coordinate 42,524,313 of LR738711.1, forward strand.
AAGTCTCGAGACCGCGAGTAGCGAGTTTGTCTTCACATTACAAGTCGATATCGATCATATAAACTACCATCACATAGAAGAGAGTTGTGGTCATCACGATGAGCATCATCGCGATGAAACTCGTCTTCATCCGGTTCCTCCAACGCTCCCTCCTCTCTCCCGCTAGATAGCGCACGTATCTAGATTCCGCCTCCGCCCTAGTGGTGTACCCTTTGTAACTGTTACCGCTGAAACGGTGAACCTGTCTCCGACACTCCTCCTAGTCGTCGTCGACTCCGGGAACCTTACCCTTGTACACGACATACGACGGCATCGCTATGCACTAGCCAAACGAAACTTTAGTACCAATTCACAGACAATACATAAGCAATATATAAGTATGCAACAAAAGGATCGGAAGAGAAAAGAAAGACATTAATAGCATCGATTGCATCTAAGTTGAACGACTGTCCAAACCAAAGAGACATACAAGTTCATTAAAGTTTAATTACAACATGAGCCCATCGATGTTTCAGAACTAGCCATAGCGTCACTACTTTCGACTCGACTCAAGGGACCGGAGCGTGGATGAAGCCGCCGTCTATCGTGGGAGTCATGAAATCGCGGGTGTTGTCAGCCTGCATTTGTAGCGTTGTGTCTATGTCACTGTTGTACGGTTGATTTCTGAGGTTGAACTGCCCCGAGGTACGAAGGACATCTTGATGGATGATTTCCGCAAACTCCGACTGGATGCGATAGAATTCTTGTCTGATGTGCGCGTCCTGGATTGCCGACAAGCTTACGGCCCAATCTTTGAGTTTATCTGGTAGCAGAAGGAGATTATGGTCCCGTACGATCGCCCGCATGTGATGGATGGCGTAGTAGGAACCCTTCTGACTGCCAGGCGGCTGCTTGACGCAGCAGAACATCGTATTGTGGGCGAACATGTGCTTTCCGTACTTACGAACTGGCCTGGTGAAGGTGCCTCCAGATTTGGCATAGCCGGGGAGAACATCATCAAGAACTTTCTTGACATTTGTGTAGTCTATCTTCGACTGACAGTCCGAGTCGAAATACGTGGCCATGGAATATTTCGGGCTTAGGAGGATGAGTGTGCAATGTGTGTCACTGCACAAAACACGGAATGTTAAAAAAACGATCGAAATCTAAGAAATCATATGTTATGGGGCGGTTGAGGGGATGACTTACTCGGGAAATTAAGGCACGAGGAAGTTATCCTTATCTCGATTTGCCAGAATGACGCCTTCGAGGTAAGAACTCGCGACTTGCCGGTCCCCAGCGCTGTCCAAGATCTTGGCACGCATGTAGAAGGGGTCGACTATCACGATGCGGGGTCTTGTCTCTAATGATCCGCATCTCCATACTCAGCAAAAATAGCCGAACGAAGGTGTAGTGTTGCGGATGAAGGTTAAACATAGCGAAAATGTCATCAAACCGCAGGACGATCGTACCCCGATGGAGTTATCCACAAAGCCCTTGCCCTCTGGCACCTTGGCCACGAAAACCGGGTATGCCACATCCTTCTCTCTGAGATGCCGCTTCTCCAAAGAAAGAACACTGTCATGCAGACTCCACATAGCACCGGTTGCAGCATTGAGCATATTAGTCGGTAGCATCGGCCTATCCGCCACATGCACCCTCCTCATTATATCCTTAGGTGAAGGTGGCCCGTCCTGAGCACGGATCATACTCGGTGCCGGCTGGCTTGCACCCTTATTACTCTTTCTTTTCCGTCCCTTCTTCTTCTCCTGTAATGGGACCGAGTTCTGCTCACAGACCGCGTTCTAGAGTGTGTTGGGGCTGATAATATTTCGCACCTCGGCTATCTGAGGCTCGGTGAAGTCGGCAGCTGGAGGCGTCTCCTGAGAACTGAACACCAGACGACGCCTGTTGCAACTTGGTTTCTCCGTGGTACCAGCTAGATCGCGATCATCTTTTGTAGGGTTCGGTTCTTGAGAAGGAGGCCCCATGAATTCGCCATCGTAGCCATGCTCGGCAAAGTACTTATCGACGTTGGCAAATGTACCGTCGTCGTTGTCGTCGTCGTCGCCCGGATCCTGTGCCATATGCATGTTAGGATCCCGTGCCATAAGGATGTCCGGCAGCGTTGCGGCGGTCTTGCCATGGCTTGGCACCGGCACGACTGGCGGTGTTGTCATTGGGGTGGTGTCCCCCGCCCCCAAACGAATCTGGCTCTTCGGCCAAAGCAGGGGGCAGCTTAGGCAGGTGCTGAGGGTCATCACATCATCTTCGTCGGCCCCGGCGGGTCAAATCGGAGGTAATAACTCGTCGCAGCCTTGCAGCACCCGAACTAGTTGAACCCTATACACGGTGGGTGGCATCGGATTACCGTGGAACATTGGGTTGCCCGGTTGAACGATTCTGCCCTTGGCGACGTCGACCAACTCGTCGTTCATGAAATGCAGGAGAGTGCACGGAACATCGGCGGCGCCCTGCGATAACATGTAGGGCATCAGGGATGCCCAGTCAAAGGCAAGGAGATGAAGTCCTCGGCCGAGAGGCTTAATTAGTTACCGTGATGATGGTGTCGAGCTCGGCTAATGTCGAGGCACCACCAACGGCGGGTGTGCAATTGACGGAGGGGCCGCTTGCTGCAGAGGTGCCGGTCGGCGTAGTGCATTAAGTTCCAATGCCCGTGCCGGCATCGGAGACACCAATGCCGCCTCCGCCGGAGACACCCATGGCCCCGCCTGCGCGTTCTGCAAGTTGCTGGTCGTCAAGATGGGAATCGGGGGCGGCCCCTGTTGGCCGCCCGCAATCCACGTCATCAACCCCTGAATAAAGGTAGGCATAATGCCGGTGAGCGTCGATCCCCATTGTTGTTGCACCTGCTCTTGGACAATCTCCGGAATCCGCACGACTTGTACCTTCAGTTCTTGAACCTCGCGCGACTGGCTTTCCGAGCTGGTCTTTTTCTCCTGTCGCCCACCAGCGTTATAGTATGACGACCATTTTGTGGACAAGCCTTGGCCGGCCACACGACCAGCTGACTATGGCTTACTGAGCTTATCCTTTTTTTTCATTACATTCAACGCCCTATTTAGAGTGGTGTCCCAAGGGGTGCTCTGAGTCGACCCCGCGCTACTGCTTTCAGTCACCTGCGGAAGGAATGTGAACCATTTAGAAATTTGGCTTCATTAATTAGAATGCAACCATATGGAGCTAATTACGCGGGGGTGTATTCCTTACCAGAACAACCTAAAGGGCCCTGGTCTTCGGATCCGTGGTGAGCTCCTTTGTTACCGGGTCCTCCTTGTACCGGGCCCTGACAAAGTTCCCGGTCTGCTTGTCACCGTATTTATCGAAGAGGGGCGGTAGGCCTTGCTCGGCACGCTCCGCGTCCTCCTTGTCCCATATAGGCTCCTCCACTCTGTAACCGCTGGGACCGAGTATGTGTTCCCCTAAGTTCAACTGCCGCATTTCTTTCCCCCACTGACTTGATTCAGAGGTTGCGCTGCTCTTGCACTTGATCTTGAACTCCTTGTAGTCATCTTCGGTGATCGAAGGATTTTTCTCCTTGATCTTCTCATAACTAAAACCTTTGTCAATCATTCTCTTCACCGAGTTGCTCCAAGTAGACAGGGCCGTGCTCATCCTCGTGAGGGCGACAATGTTGATACGTCCAAAATGTATCTATAATTTCTGCTTGCTCCATGCCACTTTTGGGTGATATTGCTATGATATTCATACACTTCCATACACTTTTGATCATATTTGGACTAACCTACTGATCCAGTGCACCCCGGTGCCAGTTTCTGTTTTCGGCTGATTTTGTATTTCAGGTTTTCACGTTACGAGAACTGTCAGGAAAAATCCAGAAAAATTATATAAAAAATCAGCGTTCCGGAACCGACCTTGCGCCCGAAGTACAGCCGGGGGGCCACCAGGGCTCCAGGCGCCCTGTGGGCGCGCCCCCCCTGGGCCGCGCTGGGGGGCGCCTGGGCCCCCCGAAGCCCGTCCGGTGCCCCCCTTTGGCATATATTTAGAGCTTCCCTCGAAATCCTGGGAAGAGGAACTCTTTTCGCGATCCCATCTCTGTTCCACCGCCGCCGACGCTTCCAAGATCAGGAGCACCAGGAGAACTCTTCCCGGCACCCTGCCGGAGGGGAGGATCACCACCGGGAGCTTCTCCACCACCATGGACGCCTCCCGGATGAGTCGTGAGTAGTCTCCCTTGGACCATGAGTCCATGACCAGTAGCTATGTGATGTTCTCCTCCTGTTCTTGTGCTTCACTAATTAGTCCTCGTGAGCTACCCTACATGATCGAGGCACATATGTAATCTTTATGCTGTTGCTATGATGAGTTTGCTGGGATCCGATGGATTATGAGATTATGTTCAGATTGTGATTGAGTAATATATTTGATCTACCTCTTTTATATTTATGTTCATAAGTAATTCTTGCATGTTCTCCGCTGTTATTTATTGCATTGGCCAAGTAATACGTAGTGACTCCAAGAGGGAACCTTATGCTCGATTGTGGGTTCATGCCCCTCGATGACTAGCTTGAGTGACAGAAACATGAGTCTAGGGGATGTGCTGTTGCCACAAGGGGGAAAACAACGGTGCTTGTGCCCGCGGGTGCAAGGATTGTTTACTTTACGCAAAGTTCTTTTAATGCAGTTGTCTGTTGCTTTGAGTTTACACTATGGGTGGGGCTCGCAACTTAATACCAGCGAGATGTTCTGGATAGATATCTCAAGGTGGATGATTAGTAGTAGATATTGATGGATTTCGGTCTACTTACTTTGGCGTACCGCCCATGCTTTGAACCTCAACCTTTCTTGCAATGTAGTTAGCATTGGTTTGCGTTCGTGGTCCTGTCAATTGCCCAGTTGTAATTCGTTTACCTCACATAGCTGTTTCATCGTCTTTTGGGAGAGAGACATCACTAGTGAACATCATGTGACTCCGGTCCATATTACCATCATTGATCACATCCGCTATTTACTTTTCGCTATTATTTGCTATTGCAAAACACTATCTTCACTACTATCATTTGCGTTTAATCCTTTGTGAACTACAAGGCCGGAGGGATTGACAACCTCTCTGTACTCGTTGGGAGCAAAGTTATTTGTATCTGTGTGCAGGTCCACGTTGATTGCTAATATCTGGCACCGTTAGCAGTTGACACCTACTTGTTGAACCTAGGAGTCTCTGGGGATTCGATCCTTGGCATCTTTGCTAAGGGAAAACACTTCCACAACACTGCATATTTCACCTTCCACTTGGGGTAACCAACGAGGGGTTAGAGGCCCATCAAGGAGTATTTTCTGGCACCGTTGCCGGGGACTCCACTCTTCAGGATAGGGGAGTTGCATGCTATCTTTTACCTTTGCTTTTTAGTCTTGTTAGTTTACCTTTCAGTTTTTGCTTTAGTACCTTTTTATCGAAAATCACAAAAATAGTTATCTTGCTTGCTTGCTACTATGGGTTCCACCGAGAACACCAAGTTGTGTGACTTCACTAGTCACAACAACGATGACTTTATCAGCACACCTATCACTACACCTGCCACTTCAGCACCTTCATATGAAATTAAACCTGCTTTACTGAACTTAGTCATGAAAGATCAATTCTCCGGTGCTGGAGATGATGCTGCTTTACACTTAAACAACTTTGTTGAACTTTGTGATATGCAAAAGTACCACGAAATAGATGGTAATATTGTTAAGCTTAAGCTTTTTACTTTCTCCTTGAGAGGAGGAGCTAAAATTTGGTTTCAGTCTTTGCCTAGAAATAGCATAGATTCATGGGACAAGTGCAAAGATGCTTTTATCGGAAAATACTATCACCCTACAAAAATTATCCAACTTATAAGTATCATAATGAATTTTAAACAATTGGATAATGAACACGTTGCCCAAGCTTGGGAACTTATGAAATCTCTTATCAAGAACTGCCCTACTCATGGTTTGACTACTTGGATGGTTATCCAAACTTTTTATGCAGTCTTGAACTTTACCTCGCGGAACTTGTGTCGGGGAAACTGTCCACCACGAACACCTATGGGACCGGAGCCCCTTCTACGTTGCGGTAAGGGAGCAGAGGGAGAACGAAGAGCGGATCGAGGAGCACAGGCGGGCAGTTTACCCAGGTTCGGGCCGCGCGGACGCGTAAAACCCTACTCCTGCTTGGATTGTATTGAGTTCTTGAGCTCGGGAGCTTGAAAAGCTAGCTACACCGAGCCGAAGTGTTGTCTAGATTCCGAACCCTTTCTACGTTGTGCATGGGCCTCCTTTTATAGCTCAAGGGGTCACCGACAGGTGTCAACGTAGAGGAGGGTAAAAATGTAACTTTGGTGGTAGTTGTAACAGTGCGGGAACAGTGCATGAACAGTGGATGAACAGTGGTCTTCACCTAACTTTGACAGTGGGGGACAAGGGCCTTAAATGCCCGTCACCGTCGACCCCAAAAGCGCCTGTCCATGCGTCTCCGTTCGCCACGGCGGTAGCCTCGTCACCGTGGCTCGCCACCGTGTCCCCCAGGCTGCACAGCCATCCGCCACGCGTCCCTAGAAGGGCCCAGGGCGACGCGTGGGCCGATGAGCTGGAGCGCGGGCACACAACATAGTTCTCCCCGACAAGCACCTTGCCGGGGCCATAATCTTGCCGGGCCCGGAAGCTTGTCACTCCCCGGGGCCCGCCGGGGCGCAGGGTGCGCCGAGGCATGTCTTCTGAGATGCTGTCTTCTGGTCTTCCTGGCAAGCTCCTCTTGCCAGGGCCTTGTGTTAATGTGATAATCTTGAGCCTGGGACGGCCTTCCCGGCAAGCCCCACTTGCCAGGGTCTTGATCTTCTGTCTTGTATACTTTGTTTTTGAATGGCTTCATAGGGACCGAGAAGGTTTCCGGCGAGCACGTGGTGAGCCCTGCCGCGGGGAGCTGCTACTGCCCGTGCACAAGTTGGGGTACTAAGGTACCCCTATCTTAGTACACCGACAACTTGTTAGATTCGGCCGCTGGAGGAACTTTTATGTCAACTACACTTGGTGCTGCCACAAAGCTTCTCGATGAGATGATGACCAACTATTTCCAATGGCACACCGAACGCGCTCCAACAGGTAGGAAGGTAAACTCTATCGAGGAGATTTCCTCCTTAAATGAAAAAGTTGACTTGATCATGTCTCTACTTTCAAAGAAATCTTCTGTTGATCCTCGTGATGTTCCTTTAAATTCTTTGATTGCTCAAGAACAAGTAGATGTGAACTTTATCTCTAGAAACAATTTTAACCACAATGCTTATAGGAGTAACTTTGGTAACAATCCTAGACTGTTCCCCTCTAATTCTTATGGGAACAACAATGCTTATCCTATCACCAAGAACTCCACTACTGAACTAGAGATTATGTTTAAAGATTTCATCACTACCCGAAAAGCCTTTAATAAGAGTGTAGAAGAAAAACTACATAAATTAGATGATCTTTCTTTTAAGGTAGACCATTTAGCCAATGAGGTAAAATTTCTAAAAATTGAAACTTCTCCTCTTGAGGAGAGGAAGGTCACTCCTATTAATGCTACTCAAGTGCAAATTAATGAAAACATTAGGATGATGGCTAAACTTAAAGAGAGATGGGCTAGAGAAAGGGAGGAAGAGGATAGAATTAAGAGCCTTCCTACCCACCACACTGTTGCTACTATCCAAGTTATTGAGGATGTTCAAACTCTTAGCACCCAATGTACTCCTGGTCCCATTGGACCTATTAATGGTGATGCTATGACTATAGAAACTACCAAACATGTGAACCTAAAGGACACTACTACCACTTTACTTGATGCTCGTGACCTTGATTTTGATAATTGCACTCTTACCGAAGTTATTGATTTCCTTCACAAGATGTCTAGAGACCCCCGCACTAGCACACTTAATCTTGCCTTCACAGAGCATATCACTAATGCTCTCATCAAAGCTAGGGAGGAGAAACTTAGAGTAGAAGCCTCCATACCTAGAAAGCTAGAAGATGGTTGGGATCCTATGATAAAAATTAAATTGAATGACTTCTCTTGCTATGCATTATGTGATGTTGGAGCTAGTACCTCTGTTATGCCCAAAAGACTATATGATATGCTTAAATTGAAACCTTTTGATTCTTGTTCTTTTGGTGTTCGTCTCGTTGATTCTTCCATAAAGAAACCTTTGGGGAGGATCGACAATGTCCTTATTGTTGTTAATGATAATTATGTTCCCGTTGATTTCACTATTATGGATATTGAATGTGATCCTTCATGTCCAATTATTTTGGGACGTCCCTTTTTGCGCACCGTTGGTGCTATCATTGACATGAAAGAGGGTAATATAAAATTTTAGTTTCCTCTCAAGAAAGGGATGGAACACTTCCCTCGAAAGAAGATCAAGTTACCTTTTGAGTCCGTTGTACGGGCTAGCTATTCTTTTACTCTTGATAAAACTTGATCTCTATGCATTATGCCTAGCTTAAAGGCATAAAAGAAAGCACTTTTGGGAGGCAGCCCACATGAATAAATTTTTTCTTTTGTTGTTTCTTGATGTTGTTTACTATTGTAGCATCATCATTGTATCTTTGCTTTTCATATTTGTGCCAAGTATAGCCTCTGATTGCTAGAAAGTTCAAAAGTTGTGAGGTGCTGTCCAGGAAACAGATTCTGTCCTTGGATAGAAATATTCGTATAAAATCACCAGATCATCTTTTTGGTCTTAATTGTTTCGACAGCGTTCTCTATATAATTGTCTTTCGTGCGTCTGTTCTGAGTTTTTTGATTTGAGTTGCAGAAGTACCCCGAACAAATCATTTACTACCTGTCGTTCTGTTTTTCACAGATTTTGTCCTGTTTTGCCTTTCCTTCAGTTTGCAAACCAAGAGCTTGCTTTTTCTTTGCAAAAACCTTTTGGCAATCTTGAGAAACAGTAGAACTTCAATAATATCTTTATTTCCAGCAAGGAACAATTATTTTATTAAGGGTACTAACCTCGCTAATCAGATTATGATGAGTTATGTATGAAGGGAGTTTTCAAGTGTGCGAGGGAAGATGATAAAAAGATTGAGGAGTGTCAAGCGCTCAAGCTTGGGGATGCCCCCGTGCACCCCCAAGAAATATTCAAGGAGACTCAAGCGTCTAAGCTTGGGGATGCCCCCGTGCATCCCCTTCTCCATCAACATTATCAGTTCGTCTTTCGTTCCGCTATATTTTTATCACTTCATGTGTTATGTGCTATGCTTGGAGCGTCTTGCTTTTAGTTTTCTTTTTAGTTTTTCATAACGAGTCGGAACTCAGCATTCCTTTATGTGGGATAGAAACACGCTCCACTTCTACCTAGAACATAACATAGAATTTTCATGTCTATCTTTGATGTGTGTGTTCTTTGTCTTTTAATAGCTACTATCGTGCTCTGCTCTTAGTATTCATGCTTATCTTTTCAAAGAGCTTTTGTTTAGTTGGTTGCTTGAACTCTCTTTAATTATCATGCTTATCTTATTAAGAGAGTTTGCTTCTGTTGCATTGGTTAATATGTCTATGATAAAGATGCTACGTGCATGATGGTGCTTAGTAGTTCAGGTTTTCTTATGGTTAGTCTCAAATAGCTGGGGTATTCCCAATGTGTTATTGGAGTACCAACATGATTTGTTTGCCTATGATGTGGTATGGTTTAGTAATATCTTCCTTCGAGAATTTATTTTGATTGACTTGGCGTATGCTCACGCATATTTAAGATTGTAAAGAAAGTCTGTCAAGCCTTGATGATCTTTTATTTCTGAGTAGCGATATAACTACCATGCCTGATTCAATGTTGCTTTGTCGCTCTGCATGATTATGACCGTCATTGCTCTCTTAGTTGGTCGCTCCCAGTCTTTTGCTAACCTCCACCTGTACTAAGCGAACTGACTGCTTGTGCATCCACATCCTTTTAAAACCAGTTATGCCATATGAGTCCACCATATCTACCTATATGTGGTATTTCACCGCCACTCCAAGTAATTTACATGTGCTACCTTTAAAACCTTCAATTTTTGCAATACATAGCTCATGTAAAAACTATTGTGGTAAAGAATATGTTGCTTATGTATCTTATTTCTTATAAGTTGCTTGCTGAGCGGTAACCATGTTTCTTATTTCTTATGCTATCAACTGTCACACTTTTTTTGAATATCATGTGAGTTGCTATGCATGTTCGTCTTGTCTGAAGTAAGGGTGATTTGCCGTGGGTTGAATGAATATGCATATTGTTAGAGAAGAACATTGGGCCGCCAACCAAAGCCATGTACCATGGTGGAAGTTTTAGCTTGGACTTAATCCTCAATCTCTTATGAGAATATGCTTATGCATTAAAGAGGAGTCCATCATCTATTTTCTATGTTGTCCCGGTGCAGTTGACACCTTCTTGTTGAACCTCGGAGTCTCAGGGGATTCGATCCTTGGTATCTTTGCCAAGGGAAAACTACCGCTACACTGCATCTCAAACCTTCCACTTGGGGTAACCAACAAGGGGCGAGAAGACATCAAGCAAAGTTTTCTGGCGCCGTTGCCGGGGACTCCACTCTTCAAGATAGGGGAGTTGCACGCACAGTTGACACCTTCTTGTCGACCCTCGGAGTCTCAGGGGATTCGATCCTTGGTATCTTTGCCAAGGGAAAACTACCGCTACACTGCATCTCAAACCTTCCACTTGGGGTAACCAACGAGGGGCGAGAAGCCATCAAGCAAAGTTTTCTGGCGCCATTGCCGGGGACTCCACTCTTCAAGATAGGGGAGTTGCACGCTATCTTTTACCTTTGCTTTTTAGTCTTGTTAGTTTACCTTTCAGTTTTTGCTTTAGTTCCCTTTATCAAAAAATCACAAAAATAGTTATCTTGCTTGCTTGCTGCTATGGGTTCCACCGAGAACACCAAGATGTGTGACTTCACTAGTCATGACAACGATGACTTTATCTGCACGCCTATTACTACACCTGCCACTTCAGCACCTTCTTATGAAATTAAACCTGCTTTACTGAACCTAGTTATGAAAGATCAATTCTCCGGTGCTGGAGATGATGCTGCTTTACACTTAAACAATTTTGTTGAACTCTGTGATATGCAAAAGTACCAAGAAATAGATGGTAATATTGGTAAGCTTAAGCTTTTTCCTTTCTCCTTGAGATGAGGAGCTAAAATTTTGTTTCAATCTTTGCCTAGAAATAGCATAGATTCTTGGGACAAGTGCAAGGATGCATTTATTGGGAAGTACTCTCCACCTGCTAAAATTATCCAACTAAGGAGTAACATAATGAATTTCAAACAATTGGATAATGAACACGTTGCCCAAGCTTGGAAACGCATGAAATCTCTTGTCAAGAACTGCCCTACTCATGGTTTGACTACTTGGATGGTTATCCAAACTTTTTATGCAGGCTTGAACTTTACCTCGAGGAACCTGTTAGATTCGGCCGCGGGAGGAACCTTTATGTCAACTACACTTGGTGCTGCCACGAAGCTTCTCGATGAGATGATGACCAATTATTCCCAATGGCACACCGAACGCGCTCCAATAGGTAGGAAGGTAAACTCTGTCGAGGAGATTTCCTCCCTAAATGAAAAAGTTGACTTGATCATGTCTCTACTTTCTAAGCAATCTTCTATTTATCCTCGTGATGTTCCTTTAAATTCTTTGATTGCTCAAGATCAAGTAGATGTGAACTTTATCTCTAGAAACAATTTTAATAATAATGCTTATAGGAGTAATTTTGGTAGCAACCCTAGACCGTTCCCTTCTAATTCCTATGGGAACAACAATGCTTATCCTAGCACCAAGAACTCCACTTATGAACTAGAGATTATGCTTAAAGACTTCATCACTACCCAAAAAGCCTTCAATAAGAGTGTAGAAGAAAAACTAAACAAACTAGATGATCTCTCTTCGAAGGTAGACAATTTAGCCCATGAGGTAGAGTTGCTTAAAATTAGAACTTCCCCTCTTGAGGAGAGGAAGACCACTCCTATGAATGCTATTCAAGTGCAAATTAATGAAAACATTAGGATGTTGGCTAAACTTAAACAGAGATGGGCTAGAGAAAAGGAGGAAGAAGATAGAATTAAGAACCTTCCTACCCACCACACTGTTGCTACTATCCAAGTTGTTGAGGATATCCAAACTCTTAGCACCCAATGCACTCCTGGTCCCATTGGACCTATTAACGGTGATGCTATGACCATAGAAACTACCAAACAAGTGAGCCTAAAGGACACCACTACCACTTTACTTGATAGTAGTGACCTCAATTTTGATAATTGCACCCTTTCCGAAGTTATTGATTTCCTTCACAAGATGTCTAGAGATCCCCGTACTAGCACGCTTAATCTTGCCTTCACAGAGCATATCACTAATGCTCTCATCAAAGCTAGGGAGGAGAAACTTAGGGTAGAAGCCTCCATACCTAGAAAGCTAGAAGATGGTTGGGATCCTATGATTAAAATTAAGTTGAATAACTTCTCTTGCTATGCTTTATGTGATGTTGGAGCTAGTACCTCCGTTATGCCCAAAAGAATATATGATATGCTTAAATTGAAACCCTTGGGGAGGATCGACGATGTTCTTATCATTGTCAATGACAATTATGTTCCCGTTGATTTTACTATTATGGATATTGAATGTGAACCTTCTTGTCCAATTATTTTGGGACGTCCTTTTCTTCGCACCGTTGGTGCCATCATTGACATGAAAGAGGGGAATATAAAATTCCAATTTCCTCTCAAGAAAGGGATGGAACACTTCCCTAGAAATAAGATTAAGTTACCTTTTGAGTCCGTTATACGGGCTAGCTATTCTTTTACTCTTGATAAAACTTGATCTCTTTGCATTATGCCTAGCTTAAAGGCATAAAAGAAAGCGCTTTTGGGGGGCAGCCCACAATGAATAAAATTTTATTTTGCTTTTGTTTTGTCTTGATGTTTGTTACTACAGTAGCATCATCATTGTATCTTTACTTTTCAGCTTTGTGCCAAGTGTAGCCTCTGATTGCAAGAAAGTTCAAAAGTTGTGACGTGCTGTCCAGGAAACAGATTCTGTCCTTGGACAGAAAAATTCGTATAAAATCACCAGATCATCTTTTTGGTCTGAATTTTCTAGACAGCGTGCTCTATACAATTGGCTTTCGGGCGTCTGTTATGAGTTTTTTGATTTGAGTTGCAGAAGTGCCCCGAAAAAATTATTTACTACCTGCTGGTCTGTTTTTCACAGATTCTGTCCTGTTTTGCCTTTCCTTCGTTTTGCAAACCTTGAGCTTGCTTTTTCTTTGCAAAAACCTTTTGGCAATCTTGAGAAACAGTAGACCTTCAAGATTATCCTTATTTCCAGCAAGGAAAAATTATTTTATTATGGGTACTAACCTCGCTAATCAGATTATGATGAGTTATGTATGAAGGGAGTTTTCAAGTGTGCGAGGGAAGATGATAAAAAGATTCAGGAGTGTCAAACGCTCAAGCTTGGGGATGCCCCCGTGCACCCCCAAGAAATATTCAAGAAGACTCAAGCGTCTAAGCTTGGGGATGCCCCCGTGCATCCCCTTCTCCATCAACAATTATCAGTTCGTCTTTCGTTCCACTATATTTTAATCACTTCATGTGTTATGTGCTATGCTTGGAGCGTCTTGCTTTTAGTTTCCTTTTTAGTTTTCTTTAGCTTTGCTTGCTGTTCATAATGAGTTGGAACCCATCTTTCTTTGCGTGGGAGAGAAACACGCTCCACTTCAACCTAGAACATAACATGGGATTTTCATGTTTATCTTTGTTGTGTATGTTCTTTGTCTTTCAATAGCTACTATCATGTTCAGCTCTTAGTTTTCATGCTTTACTTTTTAAAGAGCTTTTGTTTAGTTGGTCGCTGGAACTCTCTTGAGTTATCATGCTTATCTTGTTAAGAGAGTTGGCTTCTGTTGCACTGGTCGATATGTCTATGATAAAAATGCTATGTGCATAATGGTGCTTAGTAGTTCATGTTTTCTTATTGTTAGTCTCAAATAGCTGGGGGGTTTTTAATGTGTTATCGAAGTACCAACATGATTTGTTTGCCTATGATGTGGTATGGTTTAGTGATATCTTCCTCCAAGAATTTATTTTGATTGACTTGGCATATGCTCACGCATATTTAAGACTGCAAAGAAAGTCTATCAAGCCTTGATGATCTTTAATTTCTGAGTAGCGATATAACTTCCATGCCCGATTCAATGTTGCTTTGTCGCTCTGCATGATTATGACCGTTATTGCTCTTTTAGTTGGTCGCTCCCAGTCTTTTGCTAACCCTCGCCTGTACTAAGCGGACTGACTGCTTGTGCATCCAAAATCCTTTAAACCAGTTATGCCATATGAGTCCACCATACCTTCCTATACATGGTATTTACTTGCCATTCCTAACGAAGACTTTCGTGTACCATCTCGAAATTAATTAAAAAAAAGCATTTCTCTTTTGTGCCTCTATTTTAGCTCATGAGGAAGTAGTAGTTAGTTCATGATCTTTTTAAGTTGGACAAGCTTCACCCCGGGATTGCATGTCTAATGTGCAAACCCCTAATACGAGAAGGAACCGGCATAGAGTGCGCCCGGCTCATTAAAAAAATATACAACAAACAAACCCTCCTTCACGCTTTGTTCATGAGAAATCAGAAAACTTTGGCAGTGATAAACAAAGGAGATTAAGAGGATGTGATCATCCTCGTGCGGGAGCCGTTCCTCGAAACTTGTCCAGCTCAAGAAGTAATTGAGTTATCTACTAGCATTCGTTGACGAAATATGCATATCCCAAAAATAATTTTTACCTCTGTTTTTAAAAACCAAGAGCTCTGGTACATGTTAAGTTTTTGTTTCCGACCACGGGTTTTCAACCTTGCCATCAAAAGCCACAGTTCGAGAGTCTCCACCTTCTTTCTTTAAAGCACCAACTATTGAGTGCATGATTGTCATTCTGAGTGTAATGTGCATTGTCCCAAAGTACCATTGTCTTTTGCATGACTATGATATCGTTTATTCTGAAATCATTGTATCTAGTCATCACTTAAACCTTGGAGGTGCCCCTGCATTTATGTTTTGCTTCACTAAAGGGGGCAAGCGAGATATCACTTTGTCATGTTTGCACACCATGCTCACTACAAATCTATTGAGTGTTTCAGTATCATATTGAAAAACTTTCAGTTCTTTGGGATATTCTCATGAGGCAACTTAATTACTACAGATTCATTATCTCAGTAAGCATTCGTCATGTGACTGTGAAAAGTCCTTATATGGTTGATAGCATGTCACCACAGAAATTATGCTTGTTATCATTTACCTACTCGAGGACGAGCAGGAATTAAGCTTGGGGATGTTGATACGTCCAAAACGTATCTATAATTTCTGCTTGCTCCATGCCTCTTTTGTGTGATATTGCTATGATATTTATGCACTTCCATACACTTTTGATCATATTTGGACTAACCTATTAACTCAGTGCACCCCAGTGCCAGTTTCTGTTTTCTACTGTTTTTGTATTTCAGGTTTTCTCATTACGTAAATTGCCAGAAAAATCCCGGGAAAAATATATAAAAAATCAGCGTTCCGGAAGCTTCCATGCGGCCAAAGTAGGGCCAGAGGGGGGACACCAGGGCTCCAGGCGACCAGAGGGGGCGGCCCCACTCCTGGCCACGCCGCCAGGGCGCCTGGGCCCCCTGGCCTCTTCTGACACCCCCCTTTGGCATATATTTACACCGCGTCCCGAAACACTCGAGGACAGAACCCTTTTTCGCGATCTCATCTCTGTTCCGCCGCCGCCGCGCTTCCAAGATCGGGAGCACCAGGAGAACTCTTCCCGGCACCCTGCCGGAGGGGAGGATCACCACCGGGAGCTTCTCCTCCACCATGGACGCCTCCCGGATGAGTTGTGAGTAGTCTCCCTTAGACCATGGGTCCATGACCAGTAGCTATGTGATGTTCTCCTCCCCTCTTTGTCCTACACCGATTAGACCTCGTGAACTGCCCTACATGATCGAGGCACATATGTAATCCTTATGCTGTTGCTATGATGAGTTTGTTGGGATCCGATGGATTATGAGATTATGTTCAGATTGTGTGTGAGTAATATATTTGATTCACCTCTTTTATATTTATGTTCTTGAGTAATTCTTGCATGTTCTTCATTGCTGTTTATTGCTTTGGCCAAGTAGTAGGTAGTAACTCCAAGAGGGAACGTTATGCTTGATTGTGGGTTCATGCCCCTCGCTGACTAGCTTGAGTGACAGAAACATGAGTCTAGGGGATGTGCTGTTGCCACAAGGGGGAAAACAACGGTGCTTATACTTGCGGGTGCAAGGATTGTTTACTTTACGCAAAGTTCTTTTAATGCAGTTGTCTGTTGCTTTTAGTTTACACTATGGGTGGGACTCGCAACTTAATACCAGCGAGATGTTCTGGATAGATATCTCAAGGTGGATGATTAGTAGTAGATGCAGATGGATTTCGGTCTACTTGCCTTGGCATACCGCCCATTCTTTTGAGCCTCTACCTTTCTTTGCAGCATAGTTAGCATTGGTTTGCGCACATAATCCTGTCAATGGCCCAGCTGTAATTTGTTTACCTCGCTTAGTTGTTTTATCGTCTTTTGGGAGAGAGTCATCACTAGTGAACATCATGGGACCCCGGTCCATATTACCATCACTGATCACACCCGCTATTTACTTTCTGTTCTACTTACTAGTTGCAGTCATACCTATCACTATTATCTCTTGCGTTTGATCCTTTGTAAACGACAAGGCCGGAGGGATTGACAACCTCTCTGTACTCGTTGGGAGCAAAGTTATTTTTATCTGTGTGCAGGTCCTGTCAATCGCTAAGTTGCGCCGCTAGCAGTTGACACCTTCTTGTCGACCCTCGGAGTCTCAGGGGATTCGATCCTTGGTATCTTTGCGAAGGGAAAACTACCGCTACACTGCATCTCAAACCTTCCACTTGGGGTAACCAACGAGGGGCGAGAAGCCATCATCGCTCTCTCTGCCACGGTGGACCTTTGGCATGCTCGGCTGGGACACCCGAACCCAGCCACCTTCTAAGGACATTTTCATTCACGTGTAATAAAACCGATGATCATACTTGTCATGCTTGTCGTTTTGGCAAGCACGTCCGTCTTCCGTTTAGCACGTCCTCATCGGTGGCGTCGTATCCATTTGAGTTGCTTCATAGTGATTTATGGACATCTCCTGTTGCGAGTAATACGGGTTTCTTATACTATCTTGTCATACTTGATGATTTTTCGCACTATGTGTGGACCTTCCCGTTGCGGAGAAAATCTGATGCAATCTCCGTTCTCACTACATTTTACTCCTATGTCGCTACGCAGTTTGGGCGTCCCATTCATGCTTTGCAGACTGACAACGGGAAGGAGTTCGACAACGCCGGAGTTCGCACCCTCCTCGCCACACACGGCACGATTTTTCGTCTCACCTGCCCGTACACCTCGCAACAAAATGGTCGCGCCGAACGGATACTTCGCACCCTCAATGATTGTGTGCGCACTCTTCTCTTCCACGCCAATGTCCCACCCCGGTTTTGGCCGAACGCTCTCTCCACCGCCTCTCTCCTCATCAACATCCGTCCGACTCGTGCTCGTGGGAACTTTGCACCGCATCATCTTCTCTTCGGTAGCATGCCCTCCTACGATGACCTTCGTGTTTTTGGGTGTCTCTGTTATCCTAGCATCGCCTCCACCACTCCCCATAAACTCGCACCTCACTCCGTGGCATGCATCTTTCTCGGATACCCACCTAACACCAAAGCCTATCGCTGCTATGATCCGGTTTCCCACCGACTTTTTACTTGACGGCACGTTTACTTTGACGAGAGGTCTTTTCCCTTTCACCAGGTACCGCCACCGGCCGACTCACCATCATCACCCGCGGCTCCTGGCGTCCCTAGGGGAAGCCGCCAACTCGCGCTCGGGCCCCCTCCTGGCTTCGGGCACCCTGCCGCGCGCGGGCCACCACCTGGTTTCGGTGCTCCTGTCGCCCCTGGACCCAGCGTGTCCTCGCCCGCCGGCTCGGCGGCCTCCTCGCCGGACATCCCGGCACCCCCGACTCCCGTTGAGTCCGCAGCCCGGTCAGCAAGCGCATCCCATGCGCCTGATTCGGGCTCCTCGACGGCTTCCGCCGGCTCGTCTTACTCCTCACCGGCGGCCACGGCGCCTCCGACTCCCGTTGAGTCCGTAGCCCGGTCAGCGAGCGCTTCTCATGCTTGTGATCCGGGCTCCTCGACGGCTTCCGCCGGCCCGACTCCCGTCGAGTCTGCAGCCCGGTCAGCGAGCGCATCCGCCGCGCCTAACCCTGGCTCCTCGACGACCACCTCACCGGCTGCATCGCCGGACCCGCCGACTCCGCCGGCCGCCCCGGTCACCCGCATTGTCACCCGTGCTCACGCCGGTATTCGCCAGCCCAGCACGCGTTATCCCGCGGATGAATACCTCCTCACTGCCTCGACATCTGCGCCGTCACCTGATGGGCCTCGAACCCCTCGTTGGATTACCCCAAGTGGAAGGTGTAAGATGCAGTAAGTAGAAGTGTTTTCCCCTAGCAAAGATGCCAAGGATCGAATCCCCAGAGACTCCTAGGTTCAACAGGTAGGTGTCAACCGCTAACGGCGCAATTAGCAATCAACGTGGACCTGCACACAGATACAAATAACTTTGCTCCCAACGAGTACAGAGAGGTTGTCAATCTCTCCGGCCTTGCGGTTCACAAAGGGTTAAAAGCAATATGATAGTAGTGATAGATAGTGTTTTGCAATAGTAAATAAAATAGCGAAAAAGTAAATAGTGTATGTGATCAATGATAGTAATATGGACCGGAGTCACATGATGTTCACTAGTGATGTCTCTCTCCCAAAAGACGATAAAACAGCTATGTGAGGTAACAAATTATAGCTGGGCAATTGACAGGACCACGAATGCAAACCAATGCTGACTACATTACAAGAAAGGTTGAGGTTCAAAGCATGGGCGGTACGCCAAAGTAAGTAGACCGAAATCCATCTGCATCTACTACTAATCATCCACCTTGAGATATCTATCCAGAACATCTCGCTGGTATTAAGTTGCGAGTCCCAACCATAGTGTAAACTCAATGCAACAGACAACTGCATTAAAAGAACTTTCCGTAAAGTAAACAATCCTTGCACCCGCGGGCACAAGCACCGTTGTTTTCCCCCTTGTGGCAACAGCACATCCCCTAGACTCATGTTTCTGTCACTCAAGCTAGTCATCGAGGGGCATGAACCCACAATCGAGCATAACGTTCCCTCTTGGAGTCACTACTTACTACTTGGCGAAAGCAATAAATAACAACGGAGAACATGCAAGAATTACTTATGAACTAAAATATAAAAGAGGTGAATCAAATATATTACTCAAGATCAATCTGAACATAATCTCATAATCCATCGGATCCCAGCAAACTCAACATAGCAACAGCATAAGGATTACATAGGTGCATCGATCATTTAGGGCAGCTCACGAGGACTAATTAGTGAAGCACAAGAACGGGAGGAGAAGATCACATAGCTACTGGTCATGGACTCATGGTCCAAGGGAGACTACTCACGAGTCATCTGGGAGGCGTCCATGGTGGTGGAGAAGCTCCCGGTGGTGATCCTCCCCTCCGGCAGAGTGCCGGGAAGAGTTCTCCTGGTGCTCCCGATCTTGGAAGCGGCGGCGGCGGCGGAACAGAGATGGGATCGTGAAAAGAAGTCCTGTTTCAAAGGTTACAGGGGAACCTATAAATATCTGCCAAAGTAGGGCACCGGGGGGGCTCTCGGGGGGCCGAGGCGCCCCCCCCGGCGCGGCCCAGGGGGGGCACGCCCACAGGGCGCCTGGAGCCCCTGTGGCCCCCCAGGCTCCCCTTCGGAAGCAGTGTCGTTCCCGGAACGCTGATTATATATATATATATATTTTTTCTGTATTTTTCTGGGCAGTTCTCGAAACATGAAAACCTGAAATACAAAAACAGCCAAAAACAGAAACTGGCACTGTGGTGCACTGGATTAGTAAGTTAGTCCAAATATGATCAAAAGTGTATGGAAGTGTATGAATATCATAGCAATATCACCCAAAAGTGGCATGGAGCGCGCAGAAATTATAGATACGTTTTGGACGTATCATCACCTCTCCCATCGTCTGCTCGAGCCGCCCTTCGCGATCCGCACTGGCTCGCTGCGATGCAGGAGGAGTTCGACGTGCTAGTGCGCAACCGCACCTGGCAGCTTTTCCCGCGGCCACCCCATGCCAACGTCATCTCCGACAAGTGGGTCTTTCGGCATAAGACTCGTCCTGACAGGTCTCTCGAGCGTTATAAGGCTCGGTGGGTGGTCCGCGGGTTTCGACAGCGTGTTGGAGTCGACTTTACCGATATGTTCGCCCCGGTTGTCAAACCGAGAACGATCCGTGCAGTCCTTCAGCTTGCGGTTTCTCGCGCCTGGCCGGTGCATCAGATGGATGTGTCGAATGCGTTCTTGCATGGCCATCTTTCGGAGCAGGTATTCTGTCAGCAGCCGACCAGCTTCGTCGACGCATCTCAGCCTGATCATGTGTGCCTGCTCTCCCGCTCTTTGTACGGGCTGAAGCAGGCCCCTCGCGCCTGGTACCAGCGGATCGCCGGTTTTCTACAGCAGCTCAGGTTCCGGGCCACTCGCTCCGACGCCTCGTTGTTCGTCTATCACCAGGCTCCGGCGACCGCCTACCTGCTTCTATACGTCGACGACATCATCCTGACGGCTTCCTCGCCAGAGCTTCTTCGTCAGCATACTGCTCGCCTTAGCGGCTAGTTCGCCATTAAGGACCTCGACCCGTTGCACTACTTCCTCGGCATTGAGGTGGTCCGACGCTCCGATGGGTTCTTTCTTCACCAGCAGCAGTATGCGCAGGACCTTCTCGAGCGGGCAGGCATGCTTAACTGCAAGTCTGTCCCCACGCCTATAGACACGAAGGCGAAGGTCTCTGCGTTCGACGGCTCCCCCGCGCCAGATGCAGCGTTTCATCGCTCCATCGTCGGCGCCCTCCAGTACCTGACCCTCACTCGGCCGGACTTGCAGTATGCCGTCCAGCAGGTGTGTCTCCACATGCACGCCCCTCGCGACACTCACTGGAACTTGGTGAAGCGGATTCTTTGGTACATCCGTGGAACCACGGCTCTAGGTCTTACGTTGACAGCCGCACCCTCGACTGACCTGATCGCCTACAGTGACGCCGATTGGGCCGGCTGCCCGGACACACGACGCTCGACTTCCGGCTACTGGTCTACCTGGGGCCCTTGCTCATATCGTGGTCGTCTAAACGACAACCCACGGTATCCCGCTCCAGTGCCGAGGCTGAGTATCGTGCTGTGGCCAACGCCGTCGCTGAGTGCTCATGGCTCCGACAGCTCCTTCAGGAGTTACTTCTTGACATCCCGAAGGCCACCATTGTCTATTGTGACAATGTCTCCGCGGTCTACCTCTCCGCCAACCCCGTTCATCATCGTCGCACGAAGCACATTGAGCTCGACATCCACTTCGTGCGAGAGCAGGTGGCTCTTGGGCGCGTCCGCGTTCTTCATGTTCCCACCGCTCAGCAGTTTGCCGATGTTATGACGAAGGGGTTACCGACGCCTACATTTGAGGAGTTCCGGTCCAGTCTATGCGTCACTGGTGACGTATCGACTGCGGGGGGGTGTTGAACATATATGTGCATGTATCTGTTAGGATAATCTCCTGCCAGCCCCGCCTCTAGTTTCCTTGTATAGATGAGGCCGAGGGCTGCCCTTGTATCTACATATATGTGCACCATGCACCCGATCAATATATCGAGAGTTGCATTGCCTCTAATACTGGGGATCAAGCGGTGCTACTGCGGCGCTGTCTCCTGCTGCTGGACAGATGAAGAGGCGAGCTGCTGCGCATTGCGTGGGAGGAAGATCCAAGGCTGATGCAAACAAGGGATTAACTAGGCTCATGCTCAAGGCGCACACTGGATGAAAAATCTTCCGTAATAGGATAGATTCTCTAATTCCCTGCTATGCTGGAGACTGACTGAAAGTCCAAGCTGACTGGCCTAGACTGGCCAAAAGGTTCGAGCTGACCAGCCTGGACTGTCTGAAAGGTTTGATCTATTCATCAACAAGCATGAGGTGTACAATGCCTACAGGAAGTTGAATGAACAACCTCGTCATGTAGTGGCAGCGATTTTAAGAGCAGCTCATTGATCGTTGGCACAGTGATGATGAAGCAATGGCAATGGACGAGATGTTCTGCACTGCCCTTGAGTATGGGCTGCCGCCGACCGGGGCTGGGTTTTTGGGATTGATTGTCTGATGATGTTGCTGACGGGCTCTTAGAACAACAAGGAGGTCCTTCTCTTCCCCACCATGAAGTTGCAAGATTAGCCTGTGTTGAAAGCTGAATTCCTTGTCCAAAGAAAGTTAAAGAAAAACCAGAGCGGACGTTATCACTAGTAGAAAAAGGGTCATTTATCCCGGTTCATAAGGGCCATTTGTCCCGGTTGGGGAACCGGGACTAAATGGTCGATACAAATGCCCTTGACCATTAGTCCCGGTTCTTATACCAACCGGGACAGATGGGGTTCCACGTGGCCACTGGGGCTTGCCCAGGCAGGGGGACCTTTTGTTCCGGTTGGTAGCACCAACCGGGACAAATAAACTTCCATGCGTCAGCAGTTCAGTGGCTCGTGTTTTTGTTTTTTGTTTTTGAAAGGGGGGAGGGGGTTTGGGGGGTTTTGTAGGGTTAATTTAGAGGTTCATATATTGTGTTAGCCCGCTAATAGAGAGAAGTGTCCTCTCTTATCTCCGTGCCTGGTCGACGCTACGTACTATATATATACGTACATATCGGAGAACTCGACACACTAGCTAGTAAGCAAATGAAGGAAACCATTAAGTACAGAAGATCGACCTCTCTCCTTCTCCGAGAGAGATAGGTCGAACAACAAGTTTTCATATATCTATCCGACGCTACTAGCTACATACATACAATATAAGATCTCTTACTACAATTCCCTAACATCTTAAAACATATTCCAGATGGAATTCTCCGTCTTTATTGATGACGTGATCAAGAAAGAAAACCGTCATCTTGTGGTAGAAGTTCATCCAGCATCTGCCACATCTAATTTGAAGAAGGGGGTCAATACATATATATATATATATATATAAAAATTAAACTCAACAGAAATGATGGTAATAAAATAAAATTGTGAATATTTTTGCTTACACACCTCAAATTGTCTTTTAGATTAGCCCCGCCTATTCTTGGCCGTTGCGTTGTAGATGAACTCGCAGACGTAGTATCCACAGTAATTATTCCCGGCTTCCTGCCACAAGCACTTTACAAGAAATAGAGGTCAATCAAACTGATAATGAAGCATTATAAAGGCATTGATGAAAGTATAGCTAGAGTCAACGGGAGATGCACGGAACTAGCTAGCTAGTAGTACTTACTTTCGGGTAAATCCATCGCAGTTGTCGCGGCATTGTCGGAACTTTTTTGGCGAATTCTTTCCAAACCCTGCGAGACAAAGAAAACAATTAAGTTATATCAGGAAAATGAACAAAGTTGCCGATATGGCGCGGTAATGATCGATTGAACTTACTTGTTGAGCATTTTAGACATGTCCGCATAGTCCTCGGGATCTTTTCGTCTCGAGTCTAAGACTATTACTAGTCCCTCCTCAAGCTTAATCTCTATGAGAATATAGTGGAAACTGCGCACGCATGCATACAACTCATCAATTACGTTAATTACTATAACCTCAAGTAATATATAATTAAGGTAAACCGAATATGCACAAGACAGTAACACTCACTTGAAGTTGTAAGGAAAGAGTATTTTATCTTTGTTTTGATTTACTATCAACGATTGTAGCAAGTTGGCCCCGGCTTCTTTTGCATGATCTTTTAACTGATATTCATCTATGAGATTTGTGTTAATGAATCCAATATCGTAGATATCAGCTTTTCTACATTCGACGATCTTCAACCTGCATAATATAGTGAGGATAATTATATATACTTGCAATGAAGTATACTTGCAATATGAAGAGCTGAGCTATATAGAGAGACTTAATTGATGACAGAACTAGTACTTACAGACAGTAGCAAGTGATCGATGGTTTATCGAGGGCCTTCTGATTGAAAATGTTAAAGAACTCCTCAAATGTAATAGACAACAGATCAATTCCAATGAGGTCGTGCTCCTCTGTAACTTTCAGCATCAGAGTATCCTGGCCACCAGAGTCTCTATAGGTTTCCATGTACCAGTCATGCAATCTTCGCATCATCGTGGTTAGAGTTCTGGCATCTTTGGCGAGAGGCCTCCCGTACTGGTATTTGTGATCATCCACCTCTAACACATCAGGAAGTAAATCATCGGTCACGTAATCTGCAATATTGGTACCGGGCGCCATCCCCGGATGATGAGGGACGATGTCGCTAGGCACCTTGAGCGGGGGGCACGATTGGTTCTGTTGTTCGCAGAGCTGGGGAATTTGTTTCCCACTTATTTTTGTGCTAACCTGTGATCACTTCAAGTACTTCCCGACCGTGATGCTTCGACAAATGACTTTTGAATAATGCGCTCATAGTTGCTTTTCGGCGGAGACGGTGGTGGTTTCTTCAGGGCATCAATAGTGCGCTTCGCTCTCGCCGGATCTATCTTCTGCTTTGGAGGTACAGGTTTCTTTGCAAAAAAGTGAAGGAAATATGCCCTAGAGGCAATAATAAAGTTGTTATTTATATTTCCTTATATCATGATAAATGTTTATTTTTCATGCTAGAATTGTATTAACCGGAAACTTAGTACATGTGTGAATACATAGACAAAATAGAGTGTCCCTAGTATGCCTCTACTAGACTAGCTCATTGATCAAAGATGGTTATGTTTCCTAACCATAGACATGAGTTGTCATTTGATCAACGGGATCACATCATTAGGAGAATGATGTGATGGACAAGACCCATCAGTTGGCTTAGCACTATGATCGTTTAGTTTTACTGCTATTGCTTTCATCATGACTTATACATGTTCCTATGACTATGATATTACGCAACTCCCGAATACCGGAGGAACACCTTGTGTGCTATCAAACGTCACAACGTAACTGGGTGATTATAAAGATGATCTACAGGTGTTTCCGAAGGTGTTTGTGGTGTTGGCATAGATCAAGAATAGGATTTGTCACTCCGAGTGTCGAAGAGGTATCTCTGGGCCCTCTCGGTAATGCACATCATAATAAGCCTTGCAAGAAAATGACTAATGAGTTATTCACGAGATGATGTATTACGGAACGAGTAAAGAGACTTGCCGGTAACGAGATTGAACTAGGTATAGAGATACCGACGATCGAATCTCGGGCAAGTAATAAACCGATGACAAAAGGAACAACGTATGTTGTTATGCGGTTTGACCGATAAAGATCTTCGTAGAATATGTAGGAACCAATATGAGCATCCAGGTTCCGCTATTGGTTATTGACCGGAGATGAGTCTCGGTCATGTCTACATAGTTATCGAACCCGCAGGGTCCGCACGCTTAACGTTTGATGACGATCGGTATTATGAGTTTATGAGTTTTGATGTACCGAAGGTAGTTTGGAGTTCCGGATGAGATCACGGACATGACGAGGAGTCTCGGAATGTCCGAGACATAAAGATTGATATATTGGATGACTATATTCGGAAACCGAAAGTGTTCCGGAAAAGTTTCAGATTTAACCGGATTGCCGGAGGGCGTTACAGGAACCCCCCACGAGGGGGGGTGGTCCATAGTGGGCCTTGAGGAAAGAAGAAAGGCAGCCCATAGAGGCTGGCCGGTGCCCCACCAGGGAATCCTAGTTGGACTAGGATTGGGTGGCGCCACCTCTCCCTCTCCTTCCTTTCCCCTCTGAAAGATCGTGGATGTCGCCTAGAGGGGGGGGGGTGAATAGGCGCTTTAAAATAATTACGGTTTAGGCTTGAACAAATGAGGAATAAACCTAGCGGTTAATTTGTCAAGCACAAAACCTACAACAACTAGGCTCACCTATGTGCACCAACAACTTATGCTAAGCAAGATAAACAACTAGGTGATAGCAAGATATATGACAAGAAACAATATATCTATCACAAAGTATAGTGCATAAGTAAAGGGCTCGGGTAAGAGATAACCGAGGCACGCGGAGACGACGATGTATCCCGAAGTTCACATCCTTGCGGATGCTAATATCCGTTTGGAGCGGTGTGGAGGCACAATGCTCCACAAGAAGCCACTAGGGCCACCGTAATCTCCTCACGCCCTCGCACAATGCAAGATGCCGTGATTCCACTAAGGGACCCTTGAGGGCGGTCACCGAACCCGTACAAATGGCAACCCTTGGGGGCGGTCACCGAACCCGTACACTTTGGCAACCCTTGGGGGCGATCACCAGAACCCGTCAAATTGCTCGAGGCGATCTCCACAACCTAATTGGAGACCCCGACGCTTGCCCGGAGCTTTACACCACAATGATTGAGCTCCGAACACCAAGGTTGGGGCTATCTCCCCAACGACACCACGAAGCTTCACCACAATGGAATATGGCTCCGAGGTGACCACAACCGTCTAGGGCGCCCAAGCACCCAAGAGGAACAAGCTCAAGGGTACCAAGCACCCAAGAGTAATAAGCTTCTCAACTTCTAACTTCCACGTATCACTGTGGAGAACTCAAACCGATGCACCAAATGCAATGGCAAGGGCACACGGAGTGCCCAAGTCCTTCTCTCCCAAATCCCACCGAAGCAACTAATGCTAGGGAGGGAAATGAGAGGAAGAACAAGAAGGAGAACACCAAGAACTCCAAGATCAAGATCCAAGGGGTTCCCCTCACCTAGAGGAGAAAGTGATTGGTGGAAATGTGGATCTAGATCTCCTCTCTCTTTTTCCCCCAAAAACTAGCAAGAATCCATGGAGGGATTGAGAGATAGCAAGCTCTAAGAAGGTCAATGATGGGGGAAGAACACGAGCTCAAAGAATTAGGTTCATTGGGGAAGAAGACCCCCTTTCATAGGTGGGGGAAAAATCCAACCGTTATGCTCACAGCCCGCACAGAGCAGTACTACCGCTCCAGGAGCGGTACTACCGCTCCAGGAGCGGTACTACCGCTAGGGCAGTAGAACCCGTTTGAAAAACAACAGCGGGGAGGCAAAATGGCCAGAAAAACCGTCGGAGCGGTAGTACCGCTTGACCTCACGGTACTACCGCTAGGGGTAGCGGTAGTACTGCTAAGGGTAGCGGTACTACTGCTTGCGAGCGGTACTAAAAAATTACATCCGTGCCTCCCACCGCTGGACTTTTTGGTCCCGAGCGGAAGTAGCCACGGAAGTAGCCGCGGTAGTACTGCTCCAAGCGGTAGTACCTCTCCCGAAAGCGGTAGTAAAAAATTACTTCCGCTCCTACCCGCGGTAGTACCGCTGCAGCCTTTTCAGTACACCAAAGCGACAATAACTTTTGCATACGGACTCCGAATTCGATGAAACCAAGTTTGTTGGAAAGCTAGCAACAAGGGCTAACACAATCTTGAGAGAAAAATCAATAAGAAGCAAGTTAGAAAATGCCCATAATAAAATGGTGAGAACCCTTCCTCAGATAAGACCGGTAAAACACCCAACACCGAAAACATCATAGAAGACACATGTGAACTCCGTTTTCGATGAACTCAAGCTTGTCATCAAGATGACCATAAGCTCCAAGACTCACAAAGAGAACCAAACAAGAACCAAGAAACATGATGCAAGGATGCAATGGATTGAGCTCTCTACTAACGATACGATCAATCTACCAACTTGAGAGCCCCCCTTGATAGTACGGCAAACGATCCTATAACTCGGTCTCCCAACTACCACCACGAGACCGGTAAAATAGAAATCCTGTCAAGGGCAAACCTTTGCTTTGAACAAAGTCCACTTGAGCTAGATGTAGACGATCTTGACTTCCTCAAGTTGGACCACCTTTCTTGATTGCGTTGTCTCGATGAAGACTAGTAGATTGCTCCCCCCATACTCCACTATGGGTGAGCCACTCTCCGGCATATCTTCACAAGTCCATTGTCACCACAATGGACGGCAAGCTTCAAGCACTTGATCTCTTCGTGATGCTCCAATTGAACATGCACACCGCAACCTAACCCCACAAAGAACTCTCACGAAGACCATGGGTTAGTACATAAAGCGTGATTGACAATGCGTACCATACCATGGGATTGCTTGATCCCTCTCGGTACATCTTCTACACTTTGTGTGTTGATCAACTTGATTCATTCTTTGACTTAGTCTTGATCAACCTTGAATCTTTCCAACTCTCTTCATTTGGATGATGTCTTGAAGGTAAACATGAATGATCACAAACTCTTCTTCTTCAAGACATGCTTGCGATAGGCTCAACACCCACAAGACCAATCTTTGGATAATTCCTTCATAGCATCTTGGTCATCACAAACTCTCCTTGAAATCAACAAATGAACTCCAAGAAAAGCCTATGGACAAACCCTTCAAATATAACTCAAGGCAACCATTAGTCCATAGAGATTGTCATCAATTACCAAAACCAAACATGGGGGCACCGCATGTTCTTTCAATCTCCCCCATTTTGACAATTGATGACAAACACTTTCAAGAGAGTTTATATAAGGAATTATGCATCACCATACCATGCAACAATAATGTATGTGCATGAGATGCAAAAGCTTAGGAACAAAACCAAAGCAAGAAGAGCGAAGAGACAACTCTCTAAACTTCCTCACAAAACTAAACTCTCTGAAACTTCTCCCCCATTGGCATCGATTGCCAAAATGGACGAATAGCTTAGAAGGTCAATATAAATTGTGTTCCTCCATAAATTATGTAGTCCTCAAAATAGAGAGAGGAAGGCAATACAAATATCCAACTGTAAATACTTGGAGGAAGACAAACTATATTGAGGCCCAAACATTGCAAAAGAATGATATGCCACAAAGGCATAACAAAGGGAGAAAACACACAATCAAGCAATAAAAGGATACCAATTGAATCAAGCTATCAAAAGATACCAATTGACCCAACTAGACCAATGATCCTACATGCCAAATGAATAAAAGATATTATGATAAGAGCAAAGGAGTGTTTTATAGAAACTAGGGAAGCTCCCCATGATTTGTGCACAATTTAGTTTTGTATTTGGATACAACGAGCACAAAATAGGATCGTCGCTCCCCCAAGATCAATAGAACCTCACGACATAGCAACGGAGTGTTCTAAAGACATTAGTGAAGCTCCCCATAATTTATGCACTCCTTAGAATATTTTCATTAGGATACCAAGTGCACAAAATAGGATCATCACTCCCCCAAGATCAATAGACACTCACACCAAGTGCAAGTGAGCATGAAGGAAACAAAGCCTAGCACTTGCAACAAACAACTGGTTGAGCAATATATAAAAGAGTCAACTTAAGAGTAGGCTCAACCAAAATGATGTGTGTGAGTCATGGCAAAGCACTTGAGAAGATTAATGTATGGATGAACATTAAGCATCACTATACTCTTGAATGAATGAGATACACAGTGCAAGGCCTATCATTCCCACACAAAACAGCAAATGGGTTCACAAGCTCACTAATAATCATATAAATAACCTATGCTTGTGACAACCTGTGGTGAAGATATAAAAAGGATAGCTTTGTAATGAGGAGGGATACCAATAGAAATGGCAAAGCCTCATCAAGACAAGCAAGAGAGAATGATCTTCACCACAAAAGAGTGCATCAAGATGAAACGATATAAGATCCGCACTCGAGACACACACCTTCACGGAGCCACCAAAGAAATAAAACAGGAACGAAAAGGTGGACGTGAAAGAAGGGGATATCAAATAGATATGCAACTTCTCTCAAGTGTATAAGATTCTAGGTAGATGAAGATCATGATGATATCAATCCACAAAGAAGGATGTACACACAAAATTGTTGCAAAAAGGAATGAATAAGATATCCCCAAGGAAGTCATAAATATACCAATAATATATTTGCTTGAAGGCATAGCACATGGCTAGATATGTTCTTATTGTATATAAGTGAGTTCCAACCACAAGAGCATCAAAGACATCACAACTAGCAACAAGAGATCATTGTTGGGATGCTTTGAGAAAGGAAACAAGTATCATTAGAAGGAATGACTAACATGCCATGATACAACCTACACAAGGTTGGTGCAAGAAATGTGTGCATGAAGTAGATGGTGATACTTGTTACCGAGATACCATTGGAAGGATGTAGTAGATACCAATTGAAGGTAGATAGTAGTTCACTGATCATCCTAGCTTGACTCCAATAAGCACATGGTGACACCACCTTCCTTTTGAATGAGCCGAGCATACAATGCATCTCCAATTGTTCCTAAAACAACAACGCAAACAAAATGGTACCCAAACTCATTGGGACCAAAGAGTTAGAAACACCAATACATAGGACAAACTCCACAAACACATGTGCATTTATATATGAAAATGAATTTCATGCACATCTCATCCAAATTGAGACTAGGTGGAGTTTCCCCTATATATTGGGTTAAAGAAAGAAAGCATGCCAAAGAAAATACATGAAGTAAATATGCATGCTCAAGAATTTCAAGAAACGAAACAAAATGAAAAATAAATACCAAGTGAAAATAGGATACCAAATGGAGAAATCATCACTTGGAAGATATCTATTAGAAGATACATCAAGGAATGAGATATCCATTGATACACGCAAAAGGAAAGATATCAGACTCCCAAAAGAGAGGATGGTTCCAAGCAAACCAACCCATCTACAAAGTTTCATGATGGCACAAGTACCAAAAAGAAACGGCTTGCCTTCCATCAACACACACTTGATATGGATCACAAGATGAGTGTTCTATGAAAATAGGATAGCACCCCCACGAATTGTGCATTTAGAGAGATTTTGCATTCGAGTACAAAATGCACATGGTGGGATCACCACTTTCACTATATCTAGAAAACACTCGACAAAAACAATAAAACACGAGATCCAGAAGTGGCATGGAAGGAAATGGGAGTTGACACAAACTTGGCAAGAGATAAGACAAATAAGACCAAAAGACAATGTAAAGATGATCAATAATTTCCACCACATAAATGATTACCAATTGTCAAAGACAAGAGGTATTTGGAAATAATTCCCGGTGATAGATAGCAATGATATCCAACATCATCTTCACACCAAACACAAGCAAAATGCAACTTGTAGAGCTAACATGCCACCTAGGAACAACATAATTTATACTATCAACTCTAGGTGACAATATCTCAAATTTACACATTTTCTAGGCTTGTAATATGCACATAGAATATTACTCCCCCATAATGTGATACCAACGAAAAACTTACTGATACGTCCAAAACGTATCTATAATTTCTGCTTGCTCCATGCCTCTTTTGGGTGATATTGCTATGATATTTATACACTTCCATACACTTTTGATCATATTTGGACTAACCTATTAACTCAGTGCACCCCAGTGCTAGTTTCTGTTTTTTGCTGTTTTTGTATTTCAGGTTTTCCCATTACGAGAACTGCCGGAAAAATCCCGGAAAAATTATATAAAAAATCAGCGTTCCAGAAGCTTCCCGGTAGCCGAAGTAGGGCCGGAGGGGGGCCACCAGGGCTCCAGGCGCACTGGTGGCGCGGCCCCCCTCCTGGCCGCGCCGAGGGGGGCGCCTGGGCCCCCCAGGCCTCCGCTGATGCCCCCCTTTGGCATATATTTATATCGTGTCCCGAAACCCTCTAGACGGGAACCCTTTTTCGCGATCTCATCTCTGTTCCGCCGCCGCCGCGCTTCCAAGATCGGGAGCACCAGGAGAACTCTTCCCGGCACCCTGCCGGAGGGGAGGATCACCACCGGGAGCTTCTCCACCACCATGGACGCCTCCCGGATGAGTTGTGAGTAGTCTCCCTTGGACCATGGGTCCATGACCAGTAGCTATGTGATGTTCTTCTCCCGTTCTTGTGCTTCACTAATTAGTCCTCGTGAGCTGCCCTACATGATCGAGGCACATATGTAATCCTTATGCTGTTGCTATGTTGAGTTTGCTGGGATCCGATGGATTGTGAGATTATGTTCAGATTGTGTTTGAGTAATATATTTGATCTACCTCTTTTATATTTATGTTCGTAAGTAATTCTTGCATGTTCTCCGTTGTTATTTATTGCTTTGGCCAAGTAGTAGGTAGTGACTCCAAGAGGGAACGTTATGCTCGATTGTGGGTTCATGCCCCTCGATGACTAGTTTGAGTGACAGAAACATGAGTCTAGGGGATGTGTTGTTGCCACAAGGGGGAAAACAATGGTGCTTGTGCCCGCGGGTGCAAGGACTGTTTACTTTACGCAAAGTTCTTTTAATGCAGTTGTCTGTTGCTTTGAGTTTACACTATGGGTGGGACTCGCAACTTAATACCAGCGAGATGTTCTGGATAGATATCTCAAGGTGGATGATTAGTAGTAGATGCAGATGGATTTCGGTCTACTTGCCTTGGCGTACCGCCCATGCTTTGAACCTCTACCTTTCTTGCAACATAGTTAGCATTGGTTTGCGCACATAATTCTGTCAATTGCCCAGCTGTAATTCGTTTACCTCACATAGCTGTTTTATCGTCTTTTGGGAGAGAGACATCACTAGTGAACATCATGGGACCCCGGTCCATATTACCATCACTGATCACATCCGCTATTTATTTTACGCTTTTACTTACTATTTGCAGCAATACCTATCACTATTATCACTTGCGTTTGATCCTTTGTAAACTACAAGGCCGGAGGGATTGACAACCTCTCTGTACTCGTTGGGAGCAAAGTTATTTCTATCTGTGTGCAGGTCCATGTTGATTGCTAATATCTGGCGCCGTTAGCAGTTGACACCTTCTTGTTGAAACTGGGAGTCTCAGGGGAAATCGATCCTTGGTATCTTTGCCAAGGGAAAACTTCCGCTACACTGCATCTCAAACCTTCCACTTGGGGTAACCAACGAGGGGCGAGAAGCCATCAAGCAAAGTTTTCTGGCGCCGTTGCCGGGGACTCCACTCTTCAGGATAGGGGAGTTGCACGCTATCTTTTACCTTTGCTTTTTAGTCTCGTTAGTTTACCTTTCAGTTTTCTTTATGTCTTTTCACTAGTTTTGCTTAATGGAAAACAACAAAAATATGAGAGAGCTTTATAAGCTCTACCTTGCTTTGGGACATGATGTGTTTGAAGAGAAAATTAAAAAACCTATGGAACTTTATTATTTGCATAACAATCATGATGGTGGTGATGTTATTAGTATGCTTTCTTTGAATATCAATATTGCTAATGACATGGAAAGCTCTAAGCTTGGGGATGACACGTTTGATGAACATGATATTTTTAGTCCCCCAACTTTTGAAGATGATACTTTGATTCCTATATATGATGATTACAATGATGAATATGATGTTTTCAGTCCACCTACTATTGAGGATAAAAGTTATTATGATTATGATATGCCTCCTAAATACAATGATTACCATGATGGTTATGATTGCTTTACTCTCACTATTCCTAATAAGAAAGATCTTGCTTATATGAAGAGTAATGATACCTTTTTGCATGTGAATCATGGTAACAATGCTTTATGTGATGCTTATAATGTTGAGTTTATTCGTGATCCCACTGAAAATTATTATGAGAAGGGAACATATGCTTATAGATATTCCAATAATATCAAGTTCCCTCTCCTTATGTTGAAGGTTTTGAAGCTGCACTTGTTTTGTCTTCCTATGCTTATTGCTTTGTGCATCAATGAATTATTGTATTGCAATATTCCTATGCATAGGAAGCATGTTAGGCTTAAATGTGTTTGTTATTTGCTTCTTGATGCTCTCTTTTGTTCTTCAACTCTTATTCCTACGAGAGCATCATTAAAATCTTAAGCCTATCTTTATGGCTATAAAGAAAGAGCTCTAGGGAGACAACCCTTGCTATCTTTGCTTTCAGTTTGTTCTTTCAGTTTCAGTGGTCTTGATGTTGTTACTACAGTAGCATCATCATTGTATCTTTTCTTTTCAGCTTTGTGCCAAGTTTAGCCTCGATTGCAAGAAAGTTCAAAAGTTGCGACGTGCTGTCCAGGAAACAGATTCTGTCCTTGGATATAAAAATTCGTATAAAATCACCAGATCATCTTTTTGGTCTGAATTGTTTCGACAACGTGCTCTATACAATTGTCTTTCGTGCGTCTGTTTTGAGTTTTTTGATTAGAGTTGCAGAAGTGCCCCGAAAAAATCATTTACTACCTGCTGTTCTGTTTTTCACAGATTCTGTCCTGTTTTGCCTTTCCTTCATTTTGCAAACCTAGAGCTTGCTTTTTCTTTGCAAAAACCTTTTGGCAATCTTGAGAAACAGTAGACCTTCAAGAATACCTTTATTTCCAGCAAGGAACAATTATTTTATAATGGGTACTAACCTCGCTAGTCAGATTATGATGAGTTATGTATGAAGGGAGTTTTCAAGTGTGCGAGGGAAGATGATAAAACGATTCAGGAGTGTCAAACGCTCAAACTTGGGGATGCCCCCATGCACCCCCAAGAAATATTCAAGGAGACTCAAGCGTCTAAGCTTGGGGATGGCCCCGTGCATCCCCTTCTCCATCAACATTATCAGTTCGTCTTTCGTTCCACTATATTTTTATCACTTCATGTGTTATGTGCTATGCTTGGAGCGTCTTGCTTTTAGTTTTCCTTTTTAATTTTCTTTAGCTTTTTATAACGATTCGGAACTCAGCTTTCTTTATGTGGAAGAGAAACACGCTCCACTTCTACCTAGAACATAACATAGAATTTTCATGTCTATCTTTGTTGTGTGTGTTCTTTGTCTTTCCATAGCTACTGTCATGCTTAGCTTTTTGTTTTCATGCTTATCTTTTTAAAAGAGCTTTTTTTAGTTGGTTAATTGAACTCTCTTTAGTTATCATGCTTATCTTATCAAGAGAGTTTGCTTCTGTTGCATTGGTTGATATGTCTATGATAAAAATGCTACGTCCATAATGGTGCTTAGTAGTTCATGTGTTCTTATGGTTAGTCTCAAATAGCTGGGGGGTTTCCAATGTGTTATTGGAGTACCAACATGATTTGTTTGCCTATGATGTGGTATGGTTTAGTAATATCTTCCTTCAAGAATTTATTTTGATTGACTTGGCATATGCTCACGCATATTTAAGACTGTAAAGAAAGTCTGTCAAGCCTTGATGATCTTTTGTTTCTGAGTAGCGATATAACTTCCATGCCTGATTCAATGTTGCTTTGTCGCTCTGCATGATTATGACCATCATTGCTCTCTTAGTTGGTCGCTCCCAGTCTTTTGCTAACCTCCACCTGTACTAAGCGAACTGACTGCTTGTGCATCCAAAATCCTTTAAACCAGTTATGCCATATGAGTCCACCATACCTTCCTACATGGTATTTACCTGTCATTCCTAACGAAGACTTTCATGTACCATCTCGAAATTATTCAAAAAAAATGTGTTTCTGTTTTGTGCCTCTATTTTAAGTCCATGAGGAAGTAGTAGTTAATTCATGATCTTTTTAAGTTGGACAAGCTTCACCCCGGGATTGCATGTCTAATGTGCAAACCCATAATACGAGAAGGAACTGGAATTGAGTGCGCCCGGCTCAAAATTAATATAACAAACAAACCCTCCTTCACGCTTTGTTCATGAGAAATCAGAAAACTTTGGCAGTGATAAACAAAGGAGATTTAGAGGATGTGATCGTCCTCATTCGGGAGCCGTTCCTCGAAACTTGTCCACCTCAAGAAGTAATTGAGTTATCTGCTATCATTCATTGACGAAACATGCATGATCTAAAAAAATTATTACCTCTGTTAATAAAACCAAGACCTCTGGTACATGCTTTGTCTTTGTTTTCGACTACGGGTTTTCAACCTTGCCAACAAAAGCCACGGTTCGAGAGTCTCCACCTTCTTTTAAAGCACCAACTACTGAGAGCATGATTGTCATTCTGAGTGTAATGTGCATTGTCCCAAAGTAGCATTGTCTTTTGCATGATTATGATATCATTTATTTTGAAATCATTGTATCTAATCATCACTTAAACCTTGGAGGTGCCCCTGCATATATGTTTTGCTTCACTAAAGGGGGCAAGCGAGATATCACTTTATCATATTTGCACACCATGCTCATTACAAATCTATTTGATGTTTCAGTATCATGTTGTAAAACTTTCAGTTCTTTGTGATTTTCTCATGAGGCAACTTAATTACTACAGATTCATTGTCTCAGTAAGCTTTTGTCATATGACTATTAAAAATAAAAAGAGTCCTATATGGTTAATAGCATGTCACCACAGAAATTATTCTTGTTATCATTTACCTACTCGAGGACGAGCAGGAATTAAGCTTGGGGATGTTGATACGTCCAAAACGTATCTATAATTTCTGCTTGCTCCATGCCTCTTTTGGGTGATATTGCTATGATATTTATACACTTCCATACACTTTTGATCATATTTGGACTAACTTATTAACTCAGTGCACCCCAGTGCCAGTTTTTGTTTTCTGTTGTTTTTGTATTTAAGGTTTTCCCATTACGAGAACTGCCGGAAAAATCCCGGAAAAATTATATAAAAAATCAGCGTTCCAGAAGCTTCCCGGTAGCCGAAGTAGGGCCGGAGGGGGGCCACCAGGGCTCCAGGCGCCCTGGTGGCGCGGCCCCCCTCCTGGCCGCGCCGAGGGGGGCGCCTGGGCCCCCCAGGCCTCCGTTGATGCCCCCCTTTGGCATATATTTATATCGTGTCCCGAAACCCTCTAGACGGGAACCCTTTTTCGCGATCTCATCTCTGTTCCGCCGCCGCCGCGCTTCCAAGATCGGGAGCACCAGGAGAACTCTTCCCGGCACCCTGCCGGAGGGGAGGATCACCACCGGGAGCTTCTCCACCACCATGGACGCCTCCCGGATGAGTTGTGAGTAGTCTCCCTTGGACCATGGGTTCATGACCAGTAGCTATGTGATGTTCTTCTCCCGTTCTTGTGCTTCACTAATTAGTCCTTGTGAGCTGCCCTACATGATCGAGGCACATATGTAATCCTTAAGTTGTTGCTATGTTGAGTTTGCTGGGATCCGATGGATTGTGAGATTATGTTCAGATTGTGTTTGAGTAATATATTTGATCTACCTCTTTTATATTTATGTTCGTAAGTAATTCTTGCATGTTCTCCGTTGTTATTTATTGCTTTGGCCAAGTAGTAGGTAGTGACTCCAAGAGGGAACGTTATGCTTGATTGTGGGTTCATGCCCCTCGATGACTAGCTTGAGTGACAGAAACATGAGTCTAGGGGATGTGCTGTTGCCACAAGGGGGAAAACAACGGTGCTTGTGCCCGCGGGTGCAAGGATTGTTTACTTTACGCAAAGTTCTTTTAATGCAGTTGTCTGTTGCTTTGAGTTTACACTATGGGTGGGACTCGCAACTTAATACCAGCGAGATGTTCTGGATAGATATCTCAAGGTGGATGATTAGTAGTAGATGCAGATGGATTTCGGTCTACTTGCCTTGGCGTACCGCCCATGCTTTGAACCTCTACCTTTCTTGCAACATAGTTAGCATTGGTTTGCGCACATAATTTTGTCAATTGCCCAGCTGTAATTCGTTTACCTCACATAGTTGTTTTATCGTCTTTTGGGAGAGAGACATCACTAGTGAACATCATGGGACCCCGATCCATATTACCATCACTGATCACATACGCTATTTATTTTAAACTTTTACTTACTATTTGTAGCAATACCTATCACTATTATCACTTGCGTCTGATCCTTTGTAAACTACAAGGCCGGAGGGATTGACAACCTCTCTGTACTCGTTGGGAGCAAAGTTATTTCTATCTGTGTGCAGGTCCACATTGATTGCTAATATCTGGCGCCGTTAGCAGTTGACACCTTCTTGTTGAAACTGGGAGTCTCAGGGGAAATCGATCCTTGGTATATTTGCCAAGGGAAAACTTCCGCTACACTGCATCTCAAACCTTCCACTTGGGGTAACCAACGAGGTGCGAGAAGCCATCACTTACCAAGATGCAAAAGAGAACCAACAAAAGATAATTAATGGAACATTTAGAATTTGACTTTCTCATGAGAAGACATACCACATAGAGACTACATAATCTTGTAATATCATTACTAGATGGTATTCCTCATGTACACGCATTTATAGGATTGTGAGGTGCACAAAGCACATCACTCCCCCAAAATGGGATGTTCCATTAATCTCTCACAAGAGCCAACTAAGATAAAAGCAAGAAGCACAAAGGCTCAACGCACGACACACGCATACATGATGTACAAACCAACATACACATACTTGATTTCTCAAGGTAAGCAAATTGGAAGCAGAACATATACAAGCACATGCAAGGTACAAAACCACAACATGCTAAGGGGCAAGTAACTTTCAATGTAAACAATTTAAGCACGAGTTACCGCAAGGAGGAACATTGGATATACCATAGAAAGATAATCCGAATGACTTGGCTTGAGACAATATGAATGATGAAGACCCCTCAAATCTTCATAATGTAGCCAAGTCTCCAATGCCCTCCAACATCACCTACTGATCAAGTTTGAGCTAGTTGGTCCCCAACCAAGTTGGGTCCTAAGAGGTTAGTCACAATAGGCTTGGCTACCCAAATGGTTCTTTTCTTGACACCACTTTGAATCCCAAGAAACTTGGCAAACACATTGCCAACCTTATCCTTCCCAAGAGAATAGACATCATCAATAATAATTGGGTTGGATAAGTTACCACTAGTGCATGAAGAAGCAAGGTGACCCTTCTCACGACATAGGTAGCAACATCTACTCTTCACTTTCTTCTCATTTGATTTCTCAAAATGAGAAGCATTACCATGAGTCTTCTTGGGAAGCGGCCTTTCTCCAACTTGTGGTTGAGCACGAGAATGAACTTGTGGCCTCTTCCCTTGTTGCTTATCACTAATGGCCTTCTTCTTCAATGGGCAAGATCTAACATGATGCCCTTCAATTTTGCACTTGAAGCAAATAATCTTGGCCGAATTCTTGAGTTGTTCTTGGCCCTTATTCTTCTTAATGATCTTGGACCTTTTCTTCTTGTTGGAGTTGAATCCAAGTCCACCTTTGTCATTGGGGGATTTTTGCACACTCAAGATATTGTTGAGTGTGGACTTCCCTTCATGACACTTTTCGAAGTCTTTCTTCAAGGAAGAGACTTGGGCCTTGAGCTCTTTGATTTCCTCTACATGGTTAGTTCAACACAAGTACTAGAGGAAGTATAGGCTTCATTGTTAGAGCAACAAGGCAAGGAAAGCAATTCATCACAAGATGTACCAATGTTATGCATAGATGAATTACGAGGACTAGCACATGGCAATATAGCATTTTGACTAGAAGTACTGCTAGCGACCACATGAGACTCACTAGATGTTACCTTGATAATCATAGCCTCATGAGCTATCTTTTGCACATTGTGGGATACTAGAAGATCATCATGAGAGCTTGTGAGCTTTACATGACTTTCTTCGAATTTCCCATAATTGCTAGATAACAACTCAAGTTGAGCCCTTAGCTCAACATTCTCCTTCAAAATGGATGCTTCACTAGAAATAGAGTTAGTAGCACAAGCATCATCAATAATAGCAAGAGGAGAAGGCAACTTGGCAAGCTCTTTAGAATATGAAGCTTTAAGTTGAGCATGAGACTCGGTGAGTTTGATGAGCTCACTCTTAATGACCCTTGAGCCATTTTCGAGGTGCTCAAAATCCTCAAGGAGTTTAGCATGTGCAACTTCAAGCTTCTCATTTTTAGTTTCAAAATCATTAGCCACCTTGAGAGCTCTATCACGGGATTCCTTTATTCTAGATAGTTCTAGAGCAAAAGTCTCCTCAAGAGATTCCTTGGTGGTTTGTTCAAGTTCAAGAGCTTGCGAAAGGTCGGCGATCTCATTAGCGTAATCACGCTCATGACCTTCCATTTTCTCAATGGTGACCTCATGCTCCTCTAGATGAGATTCCAACTCATCAATATATTTCTTGCCCTAAATGGCAATAGACATGATTTCCATAAAGTTGGAACGAGCTAATTTATTCTTAAGAAGAGCTTTAAAAATCATTTCCCCCTTAATTTTTAAGGAGGCAACATTATCATTCTCTTCATCATTTTCTACATCATCATCATTGTCATCATCACTATCATCACAAGATATATTGGGGTTCAAAGTGGGAGACACCTTTGAAGCCTTAGCCATAAGGCAAAACGCAATAGATGATGATGTAGGATCCCTTGAAGCACCATTCAAGACTACATCTTGTTCCATGGGGTGTTGGGTTTCCTCTACATTGTTAGCACAACAATTCGAGGAAATAGTTGCATTTTTATCATGGCAACAAGACATAGCAAGCATATCATCATGAGTTTTAGTCAAGATATTTCTACATTATATGCAAGGACTATCAACACAAGCATGTGAAACATGTAGGGTGCTCGAAGTGTTAAAGTCCAAAGAAGATGCATTGCAATAAGATAGTGATGAAGGATCATCCACAATAAGCATACTGTCATCATTGCAATGACCAACACTACTCACCATATCATTACCTTGTGGCAAACCACATGTAGGTGAAGTAGAAGAAGTTGAGAAGACAACATGGCCAGAGGTGGAGGGAGAACAATCATTCCTACAGTTCTTGGACACACCGTATTTATCTTGAAGCTTTGTCCACAACTCATGAGCATCCCGAACGGCATGAGTTGAAATATAACTACATTGCTCAAAGCATCAAAAATCACATTAGAAGTTTGAGCATTGAGATAAGAGTTTTTCTCATCCTCTAAAGATAATCTTTGTGCATCCTTTGGAGGAGAAAAACCCATATCTACAATCCGCTCTAAATTTGGGTCCATGACCCTAAAGAGATTAAGCATGCGAATTACCCAAACATCAAAATTTGTGCCATTGAAACTAAGAGTGTCAGAGAAACCTAAACCCCTAGTCTACATCCTTACTCTCTAGGCGGTAAAGCCCTATAAAGAGAGACGAGGCTCTGATACCAATTGAAAGATCATGGATGTCGCCTAGAGGGGGGGTGAATAGGCGCTTTAAAATAATTATGGTTTAGGCTTGAACAAATGCGGAATAAACCTAGCGGTTAATTTGTCAAGCACAAAACCTACAACAACTAGGCTCACCTATGTGCACCAACAACTTATGCTAAGCAAGATAAACAACTAGGTGATAGCAAGATATATGACAAGAAACAATATATCTATCAGAAAGTATAGTGCATAAGTAAAGGGCTCGGGTAAGAGATAACTGAGGCACGCGGAGACGATGATGTATCCCGAAGTTCACATCCTTGCGGATGCTAATCTCCGTTTGGAGCGGTGTGGAGGCACAATGCTCCACAAGAAGCCACTAGGGCCACCGTAATCTCCTCACGCCCTCGCACAATGCAAGATGCCGTGATTCCACTAAGGGACCCTTGAGGGTGGTCACCGAACCCGTACAAATGGCAACCCTTGGGGGCGGTCACCGAACCCGTACACTTTGGCAACCCTTGGGGGCGGTCACCGGAACCCGTCAAATTGCTCGAGGCGATCTCCACAACCTAATTGGAGACCCCGACGCTTGCCCGGAGCTTTACACCACAATGATTGAGCTCCGAACACCAAGGTTGGGGCTATCTCCCCGACGACACCACGAAGCTTCACCACAATGGAATATGCCTCCGAGGTGACCACAACCGTCTAGGGCGCCCAAGCACCCAAGAGGAACAAGCTCAAGGGTACCAAGCACCCAAGAGTAATAAGCTTCTCAACTTGTAACTTCCACGTATCACTGTGGAGAACTCAAACCTATGCACCAAATGCAATGGCAAGGGCACACGGAGTGCCCAAGTCCTTCTCTCCCAAATCCCACCGAAGCAACTAATGCTAGGGAGGGAAATGAGAGGAAGAACAAGAAGGTGAACACCAAGAACTACAAGATCAAGATCCAAGGGGTTCCCCTCACCTAGAGGAGAAAGTGATTGGTGGAAATGTGGATCTAGATCTCCTCTCTCGTTTCCCCCAAAAACTAGCAAGAATCCATGGAGGGATTGAGAGATAGCAAGCTCTAAGAAGGTCAACAATGGGGGAAGAACACGAGCTCAAAGAATTAGGTTCATTAGGGAATAAGACCCCCTTTTATAGGCGGGGGAAAAATCCAACCGTTATGCTCACTGCCCGCACAGAGCGGTACTACCGCTCCAGGAGCGGTACTACCGCTCCAGGAGCGGTACTACCGCTAGGGCTGTAGAACCCCTTTGAAAAACAACAGCGAGGAGGCAAAAAGGCCAGAAAAACCGTCGGAGCGGGAGTACCGCTTGACCTCACGGTACTACCGCTAGGGGTAGCGGTAGTACTGCTAAGGGTAGCGGTACTACTGCTTGCGAGCGGTACTAAAAAATTACATCCGTGCCTACCACCGCTGGACTTGTGACGAGTTTTTGGTCCCGAGCGGAAGTAGCCACGGAAGTAGCCGTGGTAGTACTGCTCCAAGCGGTAGTACCGCTCCCGAAAGCGGTAGTACCGATCCCGAAAGCGGTAGTAAAAAAATTCTTCCGCTCCTACCCGCGGTAGTACCGCTGCAGCCTTTTCAGTACACCAAAACGACAATAACTTTTGCATACGGACTCCGAATTCGATGAAACCAAGTTTGTTGGAAAGCTAGCGACAAGGGCTAACACAATCTTGAGAGAAAAATTAATAAGAAGCAAGTTAGAAAATGCCCATAAGAAAATGGTGAGAACCCTTCCTCGGATAAGACCGGTAAA
Organism: Secale cereale; assembly: GCA_902687465.1. Classification (NCBI taxonomy): domain Eukaryota; kingdom Viridiplantae; phylum Streptophyta; class Magnoliopsida; order Poales; family Poaceae; genus Secale; species Secale cereale. The sequence goes on from LR738711.1 coordinate 42,567,194, forward strand.
ACACCCAACACCGAAAACATCATAGAAGACACATGTGAACTCCGTTTTCGATGAACTCAAGCTTGCCATCAAGATGACCATAAGATCTAAGACTCACAAAGAGAACCAAACAAGAACCAAGAAGCATGATGCAAGGATGCAATGGTTTGAGCACTCTACTAACGATACGATCAAGCTACCAACTTGAGAGCCCCCCTTGATAGTATGGCAAACGATCCTATAACCCGGTCTCCCAACTACCACCACGAGACCGGTAAAATAGAAATCCTATCAAGGGCAAACCTTTGCTTTGCACAAAGTCCACTGGAGCTAGATGTAGACGATCTTGACTTCCTCAAGTTGGACCACCTTTCTTGATTGCGTTGTCTCGATGAAGACTAGTAGATTGCTCCCCCATACTCCACTATCGGTGAGCCACTCTCCGGCATATCTTCACAAGTCCATTGTCACCACAATGGACGGCAAGCTTCAAGCACTTGATCTCTTCGTGATGCTCCAATTGAACATGCACACCGCAACCTAACCCCACAAAGAACTCTCACGAAGACCATGGGTTAGTACATAAAGCGTGATTGACAGTGCGTACCATACCATGGGATTGCTTGATCCCTCTCGGTACATCTTCTACACTTTGTGTGTTGATCAACTTGATTCATTCTTTGACTTAGTCTTGATCAACCTTGAATCTTTCCAACTCTCTTCATTTGGATGATGTCTTGAAGGTAAACATGAATGATCAGAAACTCTTCTTCTTCAAGACATGCTTGCGATAGGCTCAACACCCACAAGACCAATCTTTGGATAATTCCTTAATAGCATCTTGGTCATCACAAACTCTCCTTGAAACCAACAAATGAACTCCAAGAAAAGCATATGGACAAACCCTTCAAATATAACTCAAGGCAACCATTAGTCCATAGAGATTGTCATCAATTACCAAAACCAAACATGGGGGCACCGCATGTTCTTTCACCCTCTTCCTTCTTGGTGGACTCCTACTAAGAATAGGATTGCCTCCCTGGCGCGCCATAGAAGGGCTGGTCGGCCCCTCCCCTTGCTCCTTTATATACGGGGGCAGGGGGGCACCCTAGGACACACAAGTTGATCAGTTTATCTCTCCCAACCGTGTGCGGTGCCCCCCTCCACAGAAACACACCTCGGTTATACCATTGCAGTGCTTAGGCGAAGCCCTGCGCCGGTAACTTCATCATATCCGTCACCACACCGTCGTGCTGACGAAACTCTCCCGTGAAGCTCAACTGGATCAAGAGCTCATGGGACGTCATCAAGCTGAACTTGTGCTGAACGCGGAGGTGACGTACGTTCGGTACTTGATCGGTTGGATCGCGAAGAAGTTCGACTACATCAACCGCGTCACTAGACGCTTCCGCTCCCGGTCTACAAGGGTAAGTAGACACACTCTCCCCCTCGTTGCTATGCATCTAATAGATAGATCTTGCGTGATCGTAGGAAAATTTTGAAAATACTACGTTCCCCAACAAAAAGTCCTTCACTTCGGCTTTACAGATCTCCGCGTTCTCCTCGTCGGTCCTCTCGTATGGTAACTTCTCTAAGGGCCTGAGAGATGGACCATATCTGTATTGCCTCCTGCCTCTGGTTGTACGGCTAGATGCCTGAGCAGTCCGAGCGGCTGCCTTCTTTTGTTGCTTACGAGGCGGAGGAGGAGGCGGGGTGCTACCACGCGCCGGAGCAGCCGAAGCGTCGGCGGCTCTCTTCACGCCTTGCTGACGAGGCGGAGGAGGAGGCGGGCTGCTCGGACGCGCCGACGCAGGCGGAGCAGGAGGCGGGCTGCTCGGACGCGCCGGCGCAGGCGGAGAAGAAGGCAGGCTGCTCGGACGCGGCGGCGCAGGCGGAGAAGGAGGCGGAGTGCCGCCACGCGCCAGATCACCCGGAGAAGGAGATGGAGTGCGCTGATCCCTTGCCGAAGGAGGAGGCAGAGGAGGAGGGGTGGAGTGCGCTGACTCGTCGGAGGCGTCCTTTTCACAAGGTTGATGAGGTCCTTCCGCCATAGGCATGGAGTCTTCAGAGAAGAACCCAGCCGAGTCTCCCCTTCACCGATAGGGTGGTCAAGCTCGAGATCGTCAAACCCCTCCGTTATTTGATCCACCATCACCCTAGCATATCCTTCTGGAATAGGATGGCAGTGAAAAGTTGCGCCGGGTTCCGAAGGAAAAATTGAGCCTAAAGCCGCCTTGACTTTGAATTGCATCCATTGCGTCATAAGGTGGCAATGTTGAGACTCCATGATAGCATCCACGGGGTATCTAGGAGGAGCATCCAAGACTGGCTCCTCAGGCAGCTCGGTGGAAGTCACGCTGCTTTTCCGCTGAGATGGCGGGGTAGCTTCGAGGGTAGCTTCGACAAGTTGCTTGCTGCGAGATTCTTCTCGTTCGTCCTCTAGCGCTTTTACTCTTGCCTGCAGCGCCTACAAAGTGGTCTCACCCACTTTCTTCTTCCTCTCCCAGCATTTGTAACCACCTGCGTCGGAAAAGCCGGCCTTCCACGAAAGGGAGCCTGGCGTGCCTCGTGTCCGTCCAGGGTGCTCAGGATTCCCGAGGGCCATTGTGAGCTCGTCGTTCTCTCTGTCGGGACCGAACGTCCCTTGCTGCGCTGCTTCAATATACAACTGAAGCTGCGTGATGAGTATTGCAAGTTGCTCCTCCGTCCAAACGCACTTCCCTGTTACAGGGTCCAAGGTTCCCCCAACTCCAAAGAACCAAGTCCTTGAACGGTCTGGCCAGTGTAATGTCTGTAGTTCGATCCCTTTAGCAAGCAGGTCATTCTTTGCCTTGTCCCACAACGGCCGGGCTTTGAGGTAGCCACCTAACCCCGTGCGATGGTGATACAGCTTCTTCGCAGCATTTTTCTTGTTTCTCTCTCACATCTGCTTACTCTTTTACGATTTCTGGTGGGCCACAAATGCGTCCCAGTGATCTCTGATCTTCTCAAACCGGCCGGTGAATTCTGGAGTCTTCTTTTATACGACAAACATTGCATTCAGCTCATTCTTCCACCTCCTGAATAGCTCCCACATCCTCTTAAGAGCGGCCGCCTTGACCAATTCCTCTATAACTGGTGGCTGCTTCTCCGGATCCTCCTCTAGCTGTAGGATGAAATTGGACTTTAGCGCGGTCCAAAGATCATTTTTCTGCATATCGTTGACATAAGACACCCGAGAGTCTTCGTTCTTAGGCTTGTACCATAGGTGGACGCTGATCGGGATCATGTCCCTAACAAAAACCCCGCACTGAGCAGTAAATGCGTCCTTGGCGTTCCTGGGTTTACTCGGGAGGCCATCGCGCCCGATTTCTTCGATGATGAACTTTTCATCCTGGCGCAACCTTTTCTTCTGGCCTCGTGTCTTTACCGAACTTTGGCTCGATCCGGAGGGCTAGAAAAGAAGAAAGAAGAGAGTTAGTACGTGTACATATATACCAAAACAATCAATGCATCAATTAGCTATTGTGTCAGCATATTTTTAATGAACTAGATGATACCCCACGCGTTGCTGCGGAAATTTTATATCAGCGCAGATGTTAATTCATAGTCGCAAACAATGTAACAAATAAAAAAATATGGATCAAAGTGATTACCCTATAAATAGGAACAATATGGTAAGGATTTGGTATGCCGCAATTGAAGTAGATGCTGGCCGAAGAGTACTAATGACATTTGTCTTGATTACAAATTAAGGCGGTCGCTCTAGTGATAAAGTAATTCTAAATTTAGGCAACATATTATTACTAATTTTGGTAGAATATGTAGTATAGTTTGTAAGAAGCTGCATGCGTTGTTGATGATGTAGCTTGTTAGGTCGTCTATAAGGAAATTCTCAAAGAAATAACAAAGAACACTGCATCTTGTATATGTGAGTTGAATATGAAACATTGGGATGACTTCATGTACAGCAGGCCTTTATAAAAAGAGGAAGGAATGCAAAAAAAAGTAGGATAGATGAATGTGCACAAAAATGGATTTTTCTGCTGTCAAAAGATATATATATATATATATATATATATATATATATATATATATATATATATATATATATATATATATATTGGCACATCAAGATCAGTAAATATATAGGGCATATTCTTTACCATGCATCTATCTCACTTGATGACGTCATCACAAAGATTACAACAGTGAAACACTACGTGATTCATAGAATTAGTCAAAATCATGGATTTAGGGTCAAAAGTCGATGGCCTCATCGACATGGTTTTTTCATGTACAAAGATTATTTTTTTGCCTCCATGTTGCACCCTGATACAAAACACTTATGCACATATGGGTGATTCATCTATCTTTTGGAAATTGGATCGGAATAAATCTGATGAAATATTTCATTCGGATAGTAAAGAACTCTTGATCAGTCCAGTGGTGTGTCGAGACAAAACTGAAAGCTGCAATAATTTTTTTCCTTTATCAGCTTATACAACCAGAACTGATATAACCCTGTCACAGTCAATTAAGAACAGTTGTTATGAATATAATCTAGTAAAGAATGGTATAGCGGTCCTAGAAAAACATACCAGATAGGATTCCCAATATGTTAAGTGATAGGATGCTTGTATTCATCCACTCCGGGGTACAGCTTTATATACATAAGAAGGGAGAGGAGAGATACACATGCACACTTTACAAAACGAACTCTGCTGCTTGATCCTATCTTTACGTGAGCTGATGCTAGATACATGCGGAATGATTGCATGCATGGCTGCTTGACCAGAACGGCCCGTGAGACTTGCTCGTATGAGAAATGGCATATTCTAATACAATAGAATCGTTTGAGATTGCAAGAAAAAGTTTTGAATTTTTTCTAGCGTCACCAAATGCATAATCTTAAAGCATTCTATTACCTGCCAACCATAGAGTACTATCCATGGAGGGATGCAGGTTGTGCGTCGGCTTCTGGGTGAATTCAAGAAAAAACGGTGATGGGCTGGATTAGCTTGAACCGATGATGATGACGACGCCGACAAGACAATCAACACTTCAGTTTCTAGGCTTGAGCGACCAGATCGTTACTCGATGTCAGCAAGACCGCTGCGTTGGCTAGGGCTCTCGGAGGAAGTGAAGTTTGGTGTGGAGAAGGGGTTCAGCCGGAAGAGGAGTAGAGCTATGAACGGGCTCTTGATTTCCAAGTGCTTTATAGATCAAAAGGTAGAGGTAAAAGGATCAGGTTAGTGGAGCAGCGGCTGTTCGGTTGCCTAGATCATAAGTTGAATGGAGGAAGGGACGCATGTAGGTAGCCGGTCGTTTAATTCGGCAGTCCGATCGTCTCCTGCCTCGCCTTTTCCTGGTGTGCATGCACCATGTCGAGAGGAGAGGAAGGGACAAAGCATGCATGAGGGTGACCCGTTGCCTGCTTAGATCGGTAGCCAACTGGCCGTCTGCGTAGTCGGTTTTGTCTACATGCACCTTGTGTTGTGAGAGACTAAAGGTCGAGTCTGCATGCAACTGGTGGCTTGTGGGAAGTAGTACGAAGCTACAGTGGCAGTAACTGCAGCTCTAGTGAGGACAACAACGAATGATGTGGCTTTACCATACACGAGAAAAATTTAGTAGTGGGAGGTACGTTGCTGACGTGGCAGGAATGATGATGTGGATAGCTTGCATGTTTAGAGAAATAAGATAGTGGGGATGAACTATTTAGGTATTATAGATACATATATACCTGGCCGGATTCCATTCGGTCACCAGAGCCGTCATCACCGTGTCCTTCTTCCACCGGTAATCGGTCACCGGACCCATCATAATCATGTGTTTCCTCCTCCATTGGATCATCGGAGCCTTCATAATCATGTGTTATCTCCTCCATTGGATCACCGTAGCCTACTTCTTCATCACCATGTCCTTCCAAATGACCATCGTAGTCGACGTTGATATACATTTCGACAGCAGCTCCGTCTGCGATTATGTCCCCAAAACCTGTTCTGCTACCTCGTCTCGTCCTATGTCCATAGTTTCTGCAAATATAACGACATGGCAATTATTATACAAACATGACAAAACGGATATATTAGTGGCCTCGATGCTTCTCTAGGGTTTGTGGTGGCCTCAGCGACCCTCGACCCTCGAACCCTTAGCACCCTCGACCCCTCGGCTACCCCTCCCCCCTCTTGTTGAAGTTATCGGGGAGGGGGTATATATATATCTAGAACGACGACATATACGTAGAAAAAAATGTTATAGGGTAGGGGGGTAGATATCGATCGACCCCCCTCATGTCGAAGTTATCGGGGAGGGGGTATATCGACAAAATTACATCATCATATATCATCGAATAAAATTACATCATCGTCATCATATATTATACAACTAAAAAAGTTTTCATATATCACCATATATATCATCATCATCTAGTACAAAAAATTGACCAATCAAGTTTTCATATATCATCATCATCTACTACAGAAAAAATTGACCAATCGACGACACTCGAACCCTCGACCCTCGAACCCTCGGCCTCTCGACGACCCTCGAACCCTCGACCGTCCACCCCTCGGTGACCCTCGACCCCCTCGAACCCTCGACCCTCGAACTCTCAGCAACCCTCGACCCCTCGGCTACCCCTCCCCCCCTCATGTCGAAGTTATCGGGGAGGGGGTATATATATATATCGAGAACGACGACATATACGTAAAAAAATGTTATAGGGTAGGGGGTAGATATCGATCGACCCCCCTCATGTCGAAGTTATCAGGCAGGGGGTATATCGACAAAATTACATCATCATATATCATCGAATAAAATTACATCATCATCATCATATATTATACATCTAAAAACTTATTTATTTCTCCTCTTCTTCCTTCTCCTCTTCTTCTGCTTTTTCTTTTTGTTCTTCCTAACCTAAACATAAACTAAAATTATCCTAAAACTAAACGAAACTTCTCCTCCTCCTTTTTTTTCTTCTTCTTCTTTTTTTCATCCTAAAACTTCATGAACAAAATTACAACAGAAAAAAACCATAAAAATTCTATGAACAAAATAAAAATTCTATGAACAAAATTACAACAGAAAAAATCATAAAACTTCTATGAAAAATTATAACTTTTGCATATGAACATGCATACATCATCGTCATCATCATATACACTACAATATAAACAGAAAAAAAAATCTATGCACAGCTCGTCGGCGTCGTCGTGGCGGGCGGAGGCGTTGGGGCGGCCTCGCGGCGGTTTTGGGGCACGAGGGGAAGGAGGGGAGGAGGGGGAATGGCGCG
>LR738711.1:42576296-42594208 GCA_902687465.1 Secale cereale
GGCGGCGTCGGGACGGGGGGAAGAAGATAACTGAAATTTACGCAAGTGTGCTTCTTATATAGACGGAGCTTTGGTCTCGGTTCGTGTCACCAACCGGGACCAATGCCCCCTTTAGTCTCGGTTGGTGCCACCAGCCGGGACCAAAGGTCTCTTTTCAGCAGCCCAAAGGGCGGGAAGCTGAGGCCTTTGGTCCCGGTTGGTGGCACCAACCGGGACTAAAAGGGGGGCATTGGTCCCGGTTGGTGCCACGAACCGGGACCAAAGGCTAGTATTGGTCCCGGTTCGAGCCATCAACGGGACCAATAGCCTGTGCACAGTACCTGTTTATACGCCCCGCTACCTCCTCCATCTCGAACTCCTCTGAACTGCAGGCCTATGGGCCTAAACTGACACTGCTATGCTTGTGGGTTTGCTGGGCTTTCTACGGGCCTGAATCCTGGCCCATGGTTGGGTTTCTAGTCGTATTCAGGCCGTGTTGGCCCAGTCGGTGGCATTTTTTTCTTTGTTGCTTTATTTTTTAGTTTTGTTTCTATTTTCAACAAAATACTTACTGTTGCTATTTTTATTTATTTTAAATACTTACTGTTGCCGTTTGAAGGGCGGAATTTCATAAAACTTTTCATAATCTTCGGAAATGTCTGTCTTGTCCTCCACTCCCACGATGTCTCTTTTTCCTGAAAGAACTACGTGGCGCTTTGGTTCATCGTTTGATGTGTTCGCTTCCATATATTTTCTTTTTCTGGTTCTTGTAGACATGTCCTTCACATAGAAAACCTGCGCCACATCATTGGCTAGGACAAACGGTTCATCTGTGTACCTAATATTGTTCAGATCCACTGTTGTCATTCCGTAATCTGGATCTACCTGTACCCCGCCTCCTGACAGATTGACCCATTTGCACTTAAACAAAGGGACCTTAAAATCATGTCCGTAATCAAGTTCCCATATGTCCACTATGTAACCATAATATGTGTGCTTTCCCTTCTTGGTTGCTGCATCAAAGCGGACAACGCTGTTTTGGTTGGTGCTGTTTTTATCTTGGGCGACCGTGTAAAATGTATTCCCATTTATCTCGTATCTTTTGTAAGTCAATACAGTCAAAGGTGGTCCCCTAGACAACGAGTACAGCTCATCACAAACAGTGTTGTCACCTTTGAGACATGTTTCCAACCAACTGCCGAAAGTCTTGATGTGTTCACATGTAATCCAGTCGCCACACCGCTCCGGGTGTTTGGAGCACAGACTGTTCTTGTGTTCATTGACATACGGGGTCACCAGGGTAGAGTTCTGTAGAACTGTGTAGTGTGCTTCAGACCAAGAATGCCCGTCCCTGCATACTATTGACTCCCCTCCAAGCGTGCCTTTCCTAGTTAGTCTCCCATCATACCGCGACTTAGGGAGACCAATCTTATTAAGGCCAGAAATGAAGTCAACACAAAACCCAATGACATCCTCTGTTTGATGGCCCATGGAGATGCTTCCTTCTGGCCTAGCGCGGTTACAGACATATTTCTTTAGGACTCCCATGAACCTCTCAAAGGGGAACATATTGTGTAGAAATACGGGGCCCAGAATGACAATCTCGTCGACTAGATGAAATAGTCCGTGCGTCGTGATATTGAAGAAGGATGGTGGGAACACCAGCTCGAAACGGACAAGACATTGCGCCACATCACTCCTTAGCCTTGGTATGATTTCTGGATCGATCACCTTCTAAGAGATTGCATTCAGGAATGCACATAGCTTCACAATGGCTAATCGGATGTTTTCCGGTAGAAGCCCTCTCAGTGCAACCGAAAGCAGTTGCGTCATAATCACGTGGCAGTCATGATACTTTAGGTTCTGGAACTTTTTCTCTACCATATTTATTATCCCTTTTATATTCGACAAGAAGCCAGACCGGACCTTCATACTGAGCAGGCATGCAAAGAAGATTTCCTTCTCTTCTTTGGTAAGAGCGTAGCTGGCAGGACCTTCTTACTGCTTTGGAGGCAGGCCGTCTTTTTCGTGCAAACGTTGCAGGTCCTCCCGTGCCTCTGGTGTATCTTTTGTCTTCCCATACATGCCCAAGAAGCCTAGCAGGTTCACGCAAAGGTTCTTCGTCACTTGCATCACGTCGATTGAAGAGCGGACCTCTAGGTCTTTCATGTAGGGTAGGTCCCAAAATATAGATTTCTTCTTCCACATGGGTACGCGTCCCTCATCATCATTCGGAACAGATAGTCCGCCGGGACCCTTTCCAAAGATTACCTGTAAATCATTGACCATAGCCGGTGATCTGCCTCGCCTTTGAAATGTTTGCCTTTCTTTCGACATTGATGATTGGTCGGAAGAAATCGACGATGCCCCAGGTACACATTCTTCATGCATCTGTCCAGGTATATACTTTGGGTGTCACCTAAACAGTTCGTGTATGTGTGGTATCCCTTGTTTGTTTGTCCTGAAAGGTTAATGAGAGCAGGCCAATCATTGATGGTTACAAACAGCAACGCATGTAGGTCAAATTCCTCCTGGTGGCCTCATCCCATGCACGTACACCTTGTCCATTCCACAGCTGTAAAAATTCTTCAACTAATGGCCTTAGGACACATCAATGTCGTTGTCGGGTTGCTTAGTGCCTTGGATGAGTATTGGCATCGTAATGAACTTCCGCTTCATGCACAGCCAATGAGGAAGGTTATAGATACATAGAGTCACGGGCCAGGTGTTGTGATTGCTGCTCTGCTCCCCAAAAGGATTAATGACATCCGCGCTTAAACCAAACCATACGTTCCTTGCGTCACTTGCAAAATCTTCCTAGTACGTTCTCTCGATTTTTCTCCACTGCGACCCGTCAGCGGGTGCTCTCAACTTCCCGTCTTTCTTAAGGTCCTCTGCGTGCCATCGCATCAACTTGGCATGCTCTTTGTTTCTGAACAGACGTTTCAACTGTGGTATTATAGGAGCATACCACATCACCTTGGCAGGAACCCTCTTCCTAGGGCGTTCGTCATCAACATCACCAGGGTCATCTCGTCTGTTCTTATACTGCAAGGCACCGCATACCGGGCATGCGTTCAAATGCTCGTACGCACCGCGTTAAAGGATTCAGTCATTAGGGCATGCATGTATCTTATGCACCTCCAATCCTAGAGGGCATACGACCTTCTTTGCTGCGTACGTACTGTCGGGCAATTCGTTATCCTTTGAAAGCTTCTTCTTCAATAGTTTGAGTAGTTTCTCAAATCCTTTGTCAGGCACACCATTCTTTGCCTTCCACTGCAGCAATTCCAGTACGGTACCGAGCTTCGTGTTGCCATCTTCGTAATTGGAGTACAACCCTTTTTTGTAATCCTCCAACATCCGATCGAACTTCAGCTTCTCCTTTACACTTTTGCACTGTCTCCTTGCATCAACAATGACCCGGCGGAGATCATCGTCGGGCACAACATCGTCTGGTTCCTCTTGACCTTTGGCAGCTTCCCCCGTTGCAGCATCACCGTATTTCGGGGGCACATAGTTGTCATCGTCCTCTTCTTCATCGTTGTCTTCCATCATAACCCCTATTTCTCCGTGCTTGGTCCAAACATTATAGTGTGGCATGAAACCCTTATAAAGCAGGTGGGTGTGAAGGGTGCTCGAGTCGGAGTAAGACCTCGTATTCCCACAGATAGTGCATGGACAGCACATAAAACCATTCTGCTTGTTTGCCTTAGCCACTTCGAGAAAATTATGCACGCATTAATGTACTCTGAGGTGCGTCTGTCACTGTACATCCATTGCCGGTTCATCTGCTTGCATTTATATATAATTAAGTGTGTCAAAAATCATTACAGAACATTATGGATAGATAAGTGATCAAATTAATATAAGTTCATCATCACAACTATTATATATTAAAAGTAACATACAGTGAACCAGAAGGAAGAGAAATAGGCTGTAAAATTCCATGTTAATCAGAAAATACTAGCCGTTGATCTCGTGGATCTCTTAAAATTAATATTATCTGACCGTTCTATTATATATTAAAAGTAATATACAGTGAACCAGAAGGAAAATAAATAGGCTGTAAAATTCCATGTTAATAAGAAAATACTAGCCGTTGATCTCGTGGATCTCTTAAAATTAATATTATCTGACCGTTTAAATCTATGTAACATATATAACATGGTGGGCCTAAGATGATTTACGTGACAGATGTACGCATGTACAAAAGGAAAAAAAATTGGTACATCCCCCAGCGTATAGCATTAAGAAGGAAACAAAAAAATGAACTGCCACATGGCTTGAGATCCAACACATGTACGCATCTACATACGTTCAACGAAAAATAATAGGGAAACGTTTCAGGCCGGGGCGCCGGCCGAACCTTCGGCCGGTCGCGAGCCACGCTGGCGCACCGTGCCCGTCCAAAATGTGCGCCCGCGTCAAACGTTTTTTTTTGTTGGGCTCCACGTGGACCACCCCTTCTCCTTTTATTCTTTTTTCTCCTAACTGTTGTGCCTGACACGTCCAAAAATCAGCGGCACGTGAACCATTTCTCCACCCGTCAAAAAATCAACGTCGTTATTTTTGCTACATGCTTCAACCAGCGTCGGAATTTGCTACAACCGGCATACCATTTTGCTACAACCAGCGTCACGTTTTGCTACAACACACAGCCAGCATCGCGGTTTTGCTACACCTAGCGTCGCTTTTTGCTACAACCGGCATCATGTTTTGTTACTACCAGCGAAGCTTTTTTGCTACATCCATCAGGTGGAGCTGCGACCTCACGACGACGACAACGACGATTTTGCTGCAACCGTAGTAGGATTTTGCTACTATCGTTGGAGCTTTTTGCTACTTACTCTGGTTTGCAGTGTCTGATTGTGAGCTTTTTTTTCCAACGGTTGAAGTTGTTTTTCATACACGGTTGAAGCTTTTTTCGTCCACGGTCGAAGCTTTTTCTGCAGCAAAATGCTACAACCATTGACAAAAATGCTACAACCATTGACATAACAGTCGGAATGCTACAACCATTGACATAAAATGCTACAACCATTTATAAAAAAAGTTTCATTGCAGCACATCGGGTGGATCTGATGCGACCGGCCGAAATTTCGGCCGGCGCACCGGCGCCTAGCGTTGGCCAAAATAATAATATGTACAGCCTCCGATGTATAGCCTTAGAAAAGAAGGAAAAAAATTGGCTGTCACATGGCTTGAGATCCAACTGTGTCCCCGCCGTGGAAAGAAATAACAAATCAGATGTCCAACATTAGTTAGACTCTTCCGTGTGGCTCCCTTAAAATTAATATTACCTTTCCATCTAAGTCTATGTAACATATATAGCACGGTGGGCCTGAGAGGAATTACGTGACACATGTACGCATGTACATATGTTCAAGGGAAAAAATATGGTACATCCCATGACGTGTAGCATAAAAAAAGGAAACAAAAAAAAATGATCTGTCGCATGGTTTGAGATCCAAGACATGTAAGCATCTACTACATATGTTCAAGGAAAAAAAAATTAGGTACAGCCCCGGACGTATTTGAAAGAAGGAAAAAATATTTGGACTAACACATAGCTTGAGATCCAACTGCGCCCCAAGGCGAAAGAAATAACAAATTACATACCCAAACTAAGTTAGACTCTTCCATGAAAAAAAATTAATTAATGGGATTCCGTCGAGGGAAGAAACAATGAGCACTTACATGCAAAAGAAGGACATGCATGTCCCATTTTTTGCATCGCATCTATGTTCCATATGTATAAAAATAAAAGGACAAGAAGAAGTGCATATATGTATGCACCTCAGAACATACATACATGATGATTACCTAAAAAACGATTATTCCACTGTGAGACGCCTTGAAGCAGACGTGTGCTATGTGTATTTTTGTTTATTTATAAGGTAATGGCAGTACAAAGAACATAATAAATAACAATCACACGCCTCAGAGCCGGTCATGCTATGATGCATGCATCTTAACGTTTCCGCACAATCGATCTCCAAAAAACGAGACATACCCGATCATCCGCAACAAGGTTATATATGATCCAATTAGAAAATTTTGGCTGTTCTACTATTTTCTGTAATATTTTAGGTAGTTAGGTACATACCATTAGAACATTCTTCAGATTGTAAAAAACATTGGAACATTTTTCGGTGTCCTGAAAGGACTAACTTGGAGGTAGCGGTGTAAATTTCAAAATCGAATTAGTAAAATATAATACAATGTCATTTTCATATTATAAGTTTTTACCCTTTTTGATATCTTGATAGAATTTGGTGACCACATAAACTTAAATTTCTACTCACGATTATACAGGGTGACTCTATACAAAGGACAAATTGTCCGGGTCGCATGCTGAGCTTTACTCCGACGGACTGATAACTAGACAACTACATATCATACTTAGCAACTATTAGCACACAACCAAACTTCACTTATGTGCACTAATAGAATATTCAAAAAATTGTTTGGTACAAGGACAAAACAGTTGCCATATAGGTTATAAAAATATAAACGTTGCTACATGTAGGTATGAATTACTTTGACAGAATGACAACAATAATACTGATTATAATATATAAAGTGTAAAAATATATGAAACAATTTTAAAAGTACTCATGTTATTATTATGAGGAGAAAAAACTCGATGATGACCGGTGTACAAAAAATAAAACACACCGGTTATTTCTAGCGATGGTGTCTAGGAATTACAAAGTAATTTTATCATAGTATGCGGATAACTTTACAGATTAGTGCCAAAAGGTGAACTAGATTGGAGTGTTCAAATGGATTCCAGGCTAATGGCCTGAACTATTTGCATAGTAAATGTCAAGAAAAGGACATCAGACGCAAGATGTGCATGGAAGAGAAAGATCACTCGAAGGTAACTGCGGACATGCTTACAAAAGGGAGAAAAATGATACTCCTACACAAATAACAAACAAGGAAAAATAAGTTTGTTGTCAGGATAATTTAGTGTTAAGGTTACATCTTCTTTATCCATAATGCAGATCTACAATATTTCTATTTAAAAACATTGAACATAACAGACAACTTTTTAAAACGGAATAATATTAATTCACCCATAATTTACAAACACATTGTAGACATTACCAAAAAAAATGTGATATTTACTTGGAAATTTATTTGTTGTGGTTATAAAATGGACCGTTTCATATGGCATGATATGAACATCCATCTAAAAATGATGCCCTCGCACTTGTGAGGGCCACTTTGCTAGTTATATTCAAAGTACATGCATATATAGCTCACCACGGTGGTGCCGGCGACGAGATCGGCGCGGACGATCGACGGGAGTGAAGATGGGGACGAGACGTACGTATGACGGACCGCTCAACCTAGCCAAATCTCGGAGAAAATGGAGCTTCGAGTTCGAGCTTCGAGAGGAGAAAGCTTAACTAGTGTCGCTCGGGCATTTCATCGAGCACCTCATGTGCATATATGCGAGGTGAGCTAGAGCACCACACAAAGCTCTCCCCTCGTCGGCCAGAAAAAACAGAGCAGTGTGGGCTCTCCGGCGATGGGGTATATATAAGCAAACAATTGATCCCGGTTCGTTACTGGAACCGGGTCTAAAGGCCACCCATTTGTCCCAGTTTCAGTCACGAACCGAGACCAATGGGTGTGGGCCAGGAGCGAGGCCTATTGGTCCCGGTTCGTGCCTGGAACCGGGACAAATGGGTCCAGACCAACCGGGACAGATGCCCCACGAGGCACGGCCGCCCCCCTGGGCGCACGAACCGGGACGTATGCCCCCATGGGTCCCGGTTCGTGGGTGAACCGGGACTAATGGGCTGGCCAGGCCCGAACCAACGCCCTGTTTTCTACTAGTGTATTAATTCTATCGCTTTTAACGAATAGTTAGGGCATCTCCAGCCGTTGGACCCCCAGGAGGGGCTAAAAATCGCCTCCTGTGGGCGCACCGGCGCTAAACCGCACACTGGGGGCGTGATGCCCCCCGCGGCCCCCACGGGTTTTTTGAAAAGGTCAAATTCGGCGCAAACACGGCTCAAATTTAATGCAAAAATCGGCGAGTTCGTTCAAATTTAAACATATTTTACAAAAAAAGAAAAAAACTAGCGCAGGCTGCCCCCGCCGTCTCCCTCGCCGCCCGCCGTCCGCCAACGCGGTTCTACATGTCGAGGAGGCTGTAGAACCGCATGTAGTCGCCGCTGTCATCGTCGTCGTCCCGGCCCCCTCCTCCGCCGTCCCTGCTGCATCCCTCCCCCGCTTGGCGCGGTGGGTTGGACGGTCCGGGGGCGTCGTCGTCGTCGTCGCTATCGAGGACCACGACGCCGTTCTCGTCCTCGCGCCCACGTTTGCGGGCGGCGATCTCCTCCAGGGCCCGGCACTGCCGAACCATCTCCTCGCGCAGGTAGTCGTCGCGCGACCACCGCATGGCGTCCTTGTCGGAGAAGCCGCGCCGGGCTATCTCCTCATAATCCGGGGGGGCCGAGCTCCGCCTTGGGCTCGACGAGGGCGCTGGAGCTGCGGGTACGCGCGCTGACAGGCGTGTCCTGGGGCTCCGGCTTGACGGGGCGGAGGCGAAGGCAGGGAGAGGCACCGGACGAGGAGGAGGATGCCCCGGGCTCCATGCGCCTCGGCGTCCAGGAGCTTCCACGGCGGCGTGAGAAGGACGGGGAAGCGGGGTACTCGAGGCGCGGCGTGTTGCCGCCCACGATGTACTCAAGGACGGACTCCAACGTGCGGCCGGGCACGCCCCACCATCGGCGCCGGCCGTCTCCGTTGAACCTGCCGGAGGGCACGACGGCGTTGGTGGCCTCGAGCTGGTCGGCGTGCCGGTGGCGGAAGTAGGGCTCCCAGATCGGGATGTCGGGGACGTACCGGGGCCCCTCCCTCGCCGCATGCGGCAGGGACGAGCGGATACGTGCGATCTCCACACGCCGCCCCGTGCCGGTGGGTGGCGGTAGCACTGGCACGCCGCCGGCGCTGATCCTCCACGTCCCAGGCACCCGCATGTCCGGCGGGACCGGGTACTCGGCCTCAAAAAGGAGGCGAGCCTCGTCCTCGTGAAGATGGCGGCGCCCGAATCCATTCGTCGCCGCACCGTCGCCTGGAAAGTGCTCGGCCATTCTTCTCAACTGGATACGGCAAGAAGAGGAAAGGGGGAGAAATGGGCGCGTCGGCGGTGGAGTATCTGTGCGTGTCTCCGGCGCGCTGGCGGTCGGCTTATATAGACGGAGGCGCCGCGTGGTAGGCTTGGCCGGCGCGTTACGCGTGGTGTGATTGCGTGGCGGTCGAAGGACACGTCGCCCAGCCTTCACTGCGCCGCCCGTGAGGCGTCAATGGAAGCTGACCGGCGCGGCAGCGCGCGCAGCTTTGGCATTGATTCGCCGCGGGAAACGAGGCGATGAGGACGACGAAGCGGCGAGAAGAGAGTCGAGTCGCTGACGCGGCGGGCACGCGGCTCTTCGCGCCAAAAACGATTCGCCCGGCGCCCCCGAGCGACCCCAGCGCGCCGGGTTCGGGTTGGGTCCGCCGGCGCCAATTTCGGCCAGAGCCGGCGAAAACTGGGCTCTTGGGGGCACGACTGGGCCGATTTTTTGGCGCCGGCGGTCGAAAAATCGCCTGGGGGTCTTCTTGGGGGGCGCGGCTGGAGATGCTCTTAGTTTGATATTGTATTTCAAGAAATAGCAAGTCAATGCTTCCTAGTTCTATCTTACTTCAGTGGACAATAACTTCCCAGTGTCAATATGACTTTCTGTTTCATTGAGTTACATATGATTAACCTCCTCTTCATGTAAAATCCTTTGGTGTTTTTTTCATCTAAAAAATAGGATAACTCCATGAGCATTCACTCCCATCAGGCCACCACCCCAGAATCTCTCCTCCAAACAGCAGAAGCAGAAGGTAGCAAAATTACAATCTCTGCTTGCATCTGCTTCCGCCGGCGAGTGTAGATATTGCAAATCTTGCAAGAAGTCGCTCTTTCTGAAAACTTGGATGTTGTACTGGAATAACTTAATACGTGATTGCTGGTATGTGTGGCTCGTTTTTTCGGAGATTTGCAGCCTATAATAGCAATCTGTTCTGCACAAGATTTGCTGCGTATAGTAGCAACACCAGTCTAGACTCTTTTTCATGTTACTTTGTCTTGCAACACTCTATTGGGCTGTGAAAGTATTTTCCCTGCAGTGAACAGTCAAAAAAGGGTGGCGGCCAAAATTCACTGTAACATACTGAATTACTACTATGTTTGTCATAAATGTACCCAGTTTGTCAAGAGCCACCTTACTAATGTGTGGTTTATTTCTAAAATATGCATGCGGGTCTCAAAATACATCACACCAGTGACCAGTATTTATCTTAATAATCCACCTACATACAATGAGTTCTTTTGTAATGAACCTAACACAGAAGCACGTGCAACTGTGGCAAACACGCATATTACATTCCTTGAAGAAGTACTACAGATGCTTGACCAATGTTGGAAATTGGTGCAGTGATAGGCGACACGATTTCAAGATACGAGTAACGCAAAACCCCATATATACCTGCCCTGCCCATGTCATTTGATTTGCGGGAAGCAAGCAAAGTCACATTTCAATTAGTATGCAAAGTACAGCAAGATCTTAGCAGGAGAAGTCACGCCCCCTAACAGAACACAAAAATAAAATGTCCAAAAATCACCTTGCTCATCCCAAACTAGAGTTCACAATTCACCATCAGTTTGTACAACTGACTGCAAAAACTAATACTCCCTCCTTTCATAAATACTTGTCGCTCAAACGGATATATCTAGCACTGAAATATGTATAAATACATTAATTTGAGCGACAACTATTTCCGGAGGGAGGTAGTAGAACTTGACCTAAAATAAATATACCAGGGAATTATGAAACTAAAGTAAATGCACTGAACAACATTAATTAAACATATAACTCTTCCTCGGCTTGACAACTTGGTTGTGAAGATGGATGGAGCCTGAACACTGAACTTGGTACTGACAATCTGTATTCACGGTGTGTGTGTGCGCGCGCGCGCTAACCTGGCGCCAGTGAGGAAGATTACACGAGCAAAACTCAAGCTCAAAATGCCTGTTAACACGGAGCAACAGCATGTATGCACTGACCACGTGCATTGGACAGTGATTTCTAAGCACATCAAGCCGTCACAAACAAATGGAGCGACAGAAAATTAATGAAAATTGGAGAGAGAGAAATGTATCTTACCTGAGAAATGCTTCATCAAAATGCAGGATCCCATTTGATCCCCCTGGACCTCATGGAAGTGACCGCCCTCTTATCTTGTCGCATGGGGTGAGATAGAAGTGCGGTGCTGTTCCAACCCAGCCCCCGTCCTCTCCTTCTGAGAGGGAGTGTGCCATGCAATTGCGCGAGTCTGCTCCGTGACAGCGCCGTCAGCCACCTTCGTTGTAGACACGTGACAGATGTCATTGCCGACTGTGAGCTGTAAGCCGGGTGCCTTTTCCAGTAGATACCGTGTGCTCCCTATAAGCCGGGAGCTTTTTTGCAACACTTGGCTTATAGATGGCCTTAAGCCGAGTTCTTAAGATTTGCCAGGTGTTTTTCTTCAAGACTCGGCTTAGAGGAACATAAGCCGAGTACTCGAAAATTAAATCATGTCTTATAGACTAACACACGGGAAAACATGATTTTCCTGTAGTGGTGTCGCACTATATCTCCCGCATAGGCGCACAGAATAGCGGCGAGCAATGCGAGGATGGTGCAGCGTCGAAGAGGATTCGAGAGGCAAAGAGTGGAATGGATTGGGATATCACTCTGTCCATGCATATGCACGTCACATAGTAGTCCTCACATAATACATCTTTTGATCCGCAGTAGACTTATACATTAGAACTTGCATATAAAAAAATTCATCTTATTCTGGCGAAAAAGGATTTTCCCTGCTTTGTATTACAAAGCAACCAACCGATATAAGCAACGATAGGTGCTGCAGCGGAAGCAGCACAGTCACGCCCAAAAAAACTGAAAGAGAAAGACAAAAGAAACAAATGACAACAACCTCGGATCGACAAAAAAAAAGAAGCCTCGCGACCACTGGGCCCACCGGAAATCTCCCACCTAGTGCCTAGACTCCGAAGCGCGAGTACCAATCAACACCTCTAAGAAGGGCTGCGACGGTGATGACGCTGCTGCCAAGGGTTTCCCTAGGTATGCGGCGAGGAGAGAGGAAGGGTATCCCCGACGCCCTCCAGGATGGTCCGACGGCACCCTCAGGCACCACCGCGTCGGTGTCGGTCAAGCCGACCGGGATTTCTCCCGTTCCCAACCTTCACCTCGGGCGCTCTGCAGCCCGCCACCAAACAGACCACCATCCCTGCGTCAACATGGTCTTGAGGCTTCCAGGATGTCTGACCACGGCAACACAAAGAGATGTCTGCACACCGAAGAGGAGGAGCCGGGACTAGAGGCAGCTACACAGTCGGCACCAGGGAGGGCTCAACCTCCACAGTCAATGACGATAGCCGTCCGGACGCAATAGCAGGAGCATACCAGGCCCGCCTGGCTCTCATCGGCACGTAAAGCTCCCACCTTCGCCCTACAACAGGCATGCTGTCGGCCATGGATGAAAATGGAGTGGAAACTTTCCACTTTTTCAGAGGAAAAAAGGAAACAAAGAGCAAATATGAAAACGGAAATGGAAATTTACAAAACGGGAGTGTGAAAGGATTTATTATGCGGAAACGAAAAAAAAACGGAACGGTGTTTTCCGGTGGAACGGGCGTGGAAATGAAACTTTACGTTTCCATGAATATGGAATTTTCGTTTTTTTACTATAGATCTATGGCGGCTTTGTAACCACCAAACGACACACATTGATCCATTGAGTAGAATGAATCATTTGAGGCCCACTTTCTACTATCACACATGTACTCAACTTGACGACATAGTCATGTTAACAATTCATTAAATTTGTTTGTTTTTGTGTGTATTTGTCTATGATTCAAGGGGTTTTTAAGTTCCAGTCAACTCCCACTTTTATTTCCGTGTCGACTTTGTATTCGCTCCGTGTCCATTTCCAGTAGTATCTGTTTCTGTCTTCATTTTCGAGATTTTTGTATTCGTCGTTTCCGCTTCTGCAAGAACATATGAAAACAAATGTGATAGCACTAAGTTCCGCCCATTTCCGCTCCGTTTTCATCCCTACCGTCGGCGTCGCCGCCCCCTGTCCAAGCTGCTCCTCCTCCCCACCACACAGAAGAAACCGAAGCCATGCTGGGGTTCGGCCCACTAGGACCCGGATGGGGCCCGCAGGGCCTAGACCTTGGCCGGGGGCGCGCCGCCGACCACCCTGCACTACCAAGCCGTCCCGCCGCGCTGCCACCTCACCCGCCGTAGGGCTGCCGAACCGCCGCCAAACCGTGCTGCACCGCCGCCGTCTCCTGCCCCGAAAAGGAGAAACGAGCGCGCGGGGACTGGAAGTCCCGCCGCCGCTGACACCACCCGGGCCAGCACCGGAGGCGACCGCCAGCGGCTGCGGGGGGAAAGGGGGAGGGAGCCACCGAGAACGAAGAGGCCGCGCCGCCCCGGCCACCTCCCGAGGAGGCATCGCAGGGGCATATCCGGGAGGGGGGTGGTGGGGCAAGACCGGGCTCGAGCAACCGGCGGTCAGCGGCGGCGCCGGGGCGCTAGGACGGCCGGTGGCGGCGGGAGGTGGCTAGGGGAGGAACCCTAGCGAGCGCGGGGTCGGGAGCGGTCGGGAGCCAGTCAATAGCGACCTGGTCATCTTACTCTGATGTATTGAGGTGTGAAGGGAGCGGTTTATATATCGAACAATTTGCACACTTTTCCTGGGACCTTTTTCTTTTGTTTGACTAAACAGCAAACTATCGATTGACTGCTAGACAAAATAGCACACATAGCTCTGAAGGGAGCAGTCGCGAGACCAGAGAAAGTGGAAGTCAGGCCCTTCCCAGTCTCCACCGTGGACAGGTGCTAAGGATGCCACATAAGCGAAAAAATGGCATGGCACAACATTTAAGAAAGGGAGAGAGTACTTTGATGACTCAGGAAGAAGCATTGCCAAGCGCGAGAACCTAGGTAAACCACTTAAATGAAATAATTTGACCAATGCATGAAAGACTTTATGTACTAACTCATTAAATAAAGTGTGCTTAAAAACAACAAGTTAAGCACCTATGCATTGAGAAGTTATTAAGTTGCTAAGGTATTTAATGCACTTAGCACCTCATCTAAACACCTTTGCATTGGAAGAGGTCTCACCAGACCAGAGAAAGAACAACCCCGCCACCGCGTCGTGCTTCCTCCCAAACCCGTGCTACCAAAACAAGGCAAGTATCCAACGGCCAGCAAACGAGTGGCATGGAGGCCCCATGACACCAAATCCCCACTCTAAAATGCTTCACTCGGGCGGCAGATAGATGTAGCGTCCTCCCTGGCCTTCCAAAATTTCCAAGCAGTACCATCATATCTTGCTAACTTTCCGATGCCTCCTACTCCTACCGCAGCGTGGTCAAGAAAATAATAATATATATGCTTCCAGCAACATTGGCTGTGATTTTTCTATTGAAGCTTTAGAGCTGTTCCAGATTTCGCCGCACTATGGTATTTGTTTTGGGTTTTGGGATAGTGTGTTAGCTAGTGCGTGTGTGAAGGTCGGGAGGTTAGTGACGAATGAAGAAGGGAGATGGTGGGGTTTTATAGATAGAGGATGTAAAACAACTGGCATGTGTGTGATCTTGAGTATTAGCTATGTTACTGGTCAGCCGTTACACAGACCACAGTTAGGTTGTACTTTTTCCGTAAACTAATATAAGAGCGTTTAGATCATTATTTTAATGATCTGAACGCTATTATATTAGTTTACAGAGAGAGTAACTAATTGTTGCAGAAAGGGCGAAAGTCACTTGCATATGGTACGGAGGTGTGTGTGGGTCTGCCACTCACGCCCCTCCAAGCCAGCAACTTCGAGAAAGTAGGCTCTGTGGACCGCCGCCCAGGACCCCTTGCCTGCGCCGCTCCCAGCTTCTCCCAAATGCTTTTATTGTTTTACGGTAATAATTAATCACATTGATTAACGTGATTTCATCACTCTTTCAAGGCGCTCTAATCACATCCAAACACAAAAATCCTGGAGAAAACGAACAAAAATATGAAGCAGTTATGCTTTGGTCAAATTCCATCCTATTTATGATTGTAACGAAAAGCACACAACCCCTTTCGTATATTGTACTTCCTCCGTCCGAAAATACTTGTCATCAAAATGAACAAAAAAGATGTATCTAGAACTAAAATACATCTAGATACATCCCCTTTTATTCATTTTGATGACAAGTATTTCTAGACGAGGGGAGTAGCTATCTACATGTGAAAAAAGGTACTCGTATTTTGCTACCTCACGTAGTTTACATGTGCTAGGTTTGTGTCCTATCTATACCAAGCCGTATATTATCCCAGAGATAAGTTGTGTGCAGGTACAAACAAGACAGCTTTCGTGCAAATTCAAGTGTAATTGCAAACTTGGAGTTTACCATACAGTGCAAACATGATATCCTCTGAGAAGTGAATTGAAAACCAAAAAAGAATGGCCTTCCCGACGTAGGTATACATGTAGGTTTCTTTTTTCTATGTATGCTATTTTTCTAAAGGGGAATATATTAATATTAATTAGATACCAACTACATCCAGCCTCTCCACCAACAAGATGTCTAAAAACATTCAGAATGCACACAGCCAAAAAAAAACCAGGAAAAAAGAGAAACAAAGACTCTGCCACGGTGATCGATCATCCGTTGCGGCACCCTAACCACCACCAAACACACCACCCATACTAGAAAGAAGGTTCTCCAAAAGCAATGCACAAGCGTTGTCGTTCCCCGATAAGAGATCATAGGTTTTCTCTCTGGAGGAAAACCGCGTTCCCAAAACAATGCCTTCAATAAGGTCACTATCAAGCGCAATCAATAAAGGCCAGACCTTGGGTTTTCCCCCTGAAATCATGTCTCGGTACTCAAACGAGCACCAACAACGAAGAAGTCCTCCACTGATGCCGCCCCCACTTGCGGACTGTACTACACGAGTCATGTACCACCAGGCGCACAGGAACTCATGCCCGGTCTGGACAGGAACATATCACGCAAGCCAAGTCTGGATAACTGCCTGTGAAGCAAAGTCTTCATCGCATCCAAGACCCCACCTTCGCCACTTTCATTTCCTCCAATCCCGCCATGGCATTCTCTGCATGTGTTGATCACCTCGAAATCTTGGTGCAGACATGTACCCTTGTGTCAACAAGAACAGAGCTTCTCGATACCCAATGAAGCTGGTTTGCCGATGTTGTGGGTGTACACGATCGGCCCAAATCCAATCAAAGTGTCCAAAGAGTGCCATATACGCCCGTCCTTGTTTTTCTTTGAAGGAGAAGCCCAGAACTCACGTTGGCCAGATCAAAAAGACTCATCGCAAGTAGAACGGTGACTTCGCGCGAATACCTCTAGGGCCACGAGGGAGGCGTCAGCCCCTCCAACCCGCTGCCGTGCCTGAGGGCCAGCCCATGGCCCGAGAGTCACCGCTGCCTATAGCCACCACCGCCTGGAGGAAGAGAAGCAGCCACCAGCCCTTCCTGCAGCAGCCCGCGTCGCCAATCAACCAGAACTGGCTGTCGCGCCAAGGCACGCTCCGCCGACGTGCAGCCCGTCATGCCGCAGTCCCCCGGGCCACAACCATCCCCGCAGGGCAGAGTCGTCAGACCCGAGCACCACCACTCCATGGCGCCCAACACCAGCGTCATGCCCGATCATGGAGAGGCATGTCCGTGCAGCCCTACATGTGCGAGGACGCCAAGGCCCGCCGCCGCCGGCCCGCACGTGCTTTACCCGGCAGCGCTCCATGGTGGCGGCGAGGGAGGAGGAGGGAGGAGAGGAGACCAGCTGCGCGATCTGGGGTCGCCCTCCCAGTCGCCTTGCGGGCACGACTCGATGTTTCAACTTTGTGTTTTCGTAACAAAACTCTGAATTTGTTTGGAACGAGTGAACTATAGTGTTGTTTATAGTTATTAATATATATGTTGTATGAGCATGTCCGGATAATCTTTCTCATCTTCTACTTATCTTGACGTCACTTAAGCCATGGGCTATATGTTCTCCGTAAGTGATTCCGGAAATTGCAAACTAAAATATGTGTAGGTTGCATCTCTCCATTAAATACATTTTTATGCTCATCCTTGGTTTTTCTATCAGACCCGCGGAGCGCATCGCATGCACATCGCATTCCCTGAAGTCACCGCCGTCATCTGATCCGGGAGACCCAGATTTAGGATTTCTCCCACAGTATCCAGATTCAGGTAATAATGATTGCAACCGACAATGCCTTCGACAAGGAGACGACGCCCAAGATGCCACTATCGTCTGCCACGATCCATGTCAACATGATTTTCGTTGACATTTGCGTCACTCCGAGCCCGCAACTGGTTGGTTTCGAGCAGAGCTACACCGAGATGACGTGCGTGGCCATTTGAATGCCTGTAGGGAACTAGCTTCCCACGGCAACCGCTCAACTCATCGCCAGCTGGCAACGAGCAAAACCAGGAATGGATCTGGGGGGACCAGATCCATGGCCGCCGCCTCACCCTCCATCACCAAAGAACATGCAGGTTCCCGCAGCCATGGAGGTGAGCTCTGCCGCCGCATGACCAGGGGATTTCGCCCAGGCCACTATGCTCAATCTCCCCTCTGGCCACGCCCCAGCCGTACCAGGTGCTCGCCGCCGCGTCCAGATACCCAGGCTCCTTCGGCGTCAGGCCCTCAACCACAGTGATCTACGCCGGCGGCAGCGGCGGAGAGGGATGCATTAGTGGAAATGAGCCATTGAAGGTGGTAGGGTTAGCTCTGTGGGGTTGCGTGGTGAGGCAATGCGAGTGTACATGACACTGGCGGAGCTATGTTG
>LR738711.1:42594274-42632888 GCA_902687465.1 Secale cereale
AACTCCGAAGAACTTTTTCGGGAGGGCTTAGATGAGATTTCTTTTTAGCAATTTGCACCCCTAAATGCTCATGTTTTTAGCCTTGCCCCCGCCCCTAGTAGTTTCTATCAAGCTCCGCCACGGGTACATGAGGGGGTGTCCGAGGCACTCCTGGTGTCCTAAAGAGATGTGAGTGACATGGTTCGACATAAATAGATGCAACACTTCTTTAAAGATCAACTGAAAAAACCACTTCTTTAAAATTCATCTCATCTCGTTGGCGAAGAGGCGTTCATATTCTGGTGTTTCCCTTCGCTAATTGCAGCGACATGGGTGCGAAGGTTAGGCCGTGAGCTCGTGACACACACTCAATCAACGATTGTTTTTTCTGGTCATAGCGCGTAGTGCAGATCCAATCTGAGTATGTACAATCCCGTGGAGAAGGACGCAGATGACATCGGTGATGGACAGAAACACTATCGAATAATCACGACGAGTTGGCATGCATGACCTCATTGCATGTGTCATAGTCTAGGTCGGTTTGTAACGCACCTGCTTTGATTAATCCTGCGTTGCATGCGTGTGTTCTCGGCGAGACCGGAGAAGCATGTTGGTGTGTGTTTCGCTTCTATCTCTGGTCGGCGGAATTGAGGCTAGCTTCCACATATGTGATCGATAGTTCTCAATCGAGTTTATGTAGGTGCATATCTCGCTGGAAAGCACCGGGTAAGATGCATCCTTGAGTTCTGGACCTGCGTCAACTGACACGCACGTCTCCTGTGGACAACGCAGAACCGACATTGGAGAGGACTAATCAATGAAATCTATGGTTGTTGAAAAATGTTGTTCCAGGTCTACCGATGCCTCCTACTCTTACACATGACCTAGCAACTATTTTGCAATTGGTGGATCAGAAAGTTTGAGAACTGATTTGGCTTTTAGGAGCATTGCCTTACGAGTATGCACTGGAGAAGTACTAGAAGCAATCTTTTTCAGCGCGGGGGCCTTGCTTTTATAGACGCTACGAGGAAGTACTAGAAGCAACCTATTTACATGGACGGGTGCTTGAGCTGCTTGCTGTCTCAATGACCTGTAGTGCTGGACCCATGTGCCACTCCAGTTATAAAGGTGGTCTCTGCCCCAAATGCCAGAGATGGTAGATGTAAAATCTCACCTACAGTCATCCCTTAGTTTTTTCTTTCTGAAAGGGATATTAGAACCTATAGCCTATGCATCAAGTAAGGCATACTGGAACCTTTATCCTCTGCATCAATTAAAGCATACAACCTTCAACAAGCGAAGAACATGACAAAAGCAACTTCATCAGCACTTTATTTTGCAGTCTAACAACATTAAAATTTAGTTATAGGCAGAACAGTACTAGATACCAAATATACACATGGGGATTTTCCGGAATTGTTATTTTTTTCTGGCCTTATTTAAACTTGCATAGATAGGTTGTTCCTATGTTGCATCTCTTGCCATGTTAACCAACATTTAATCTTGTCTTCTGCATAACCGAAAGCCAACTAAATAATTGGTGTGGTGATTCGTCAATATGCAACTCGCTGCATATTAAACTCCACGTAATACGTAGCATTGTTTGTTGCATTTTGCCATGCCATGCCTATTTAAACCGAACATGCATCATACTTGTTTGTGCATCATGCCATGGTTATGATATGTGTGTTTACCATGTTGTTTGCCTTTTTCTGGTGTTGCTTCTTCTTGATAGTTCCGGTAACGTTGCGATTGTGAGGATCTGTTCGACTACGCCCGTTCGTCTACTTCACGGACTCGGTCTTCTTCCTAGCGGGGTTTCAGACGAGATGACTGTTACCTTGGATATCACTACTATCTTTGTTTGCTAGTTGTCTCGATGCTATTGCTCTGTCGCGCTACCTACCACTTGTTTGTCAAGCCTCCCAATATGCCATGAAATAGCCTCAAACAGTTTCCACCATCTCAGCAAAACCATTGTTTGTCTATGTTACCGCTTTGCTCAGCCCATCTTATAGCGTTGCCAGTTGCAGGTGCGGTGTTGGGATATCACAATAGCTCTTATTTAATTAATGCATCAATATACTTGGTAATGGGTGGAAGGCTCCGTCTTTTGCTTGGTGTTTTGTTCCACTCTTGCCGTCAATTTTCCATCATACCGTTATTATGTTCCTTATTTGGCTTTCCTTACATGGTCGGGGTATATAGGCCCCCCATCGACAATTCGCTTTGAATAAAACTCTTCCAGCAATGCCCAACTTTGATTTTACCATTTTCCTAATAATAAATAAAACTTGCATAGGGACCAGCTAGCACCCGAGGATTCTTAATCGACAACTCGGGCCAGTGCTCCTCATGACTGTTAGTCCAAACTAGAGCCACTTGTGGTGCCACCTAGGGCAACTCGGTTTTTTTGGCTGTCGTACGTAGTGTTCATCCGCCGTGTCCTGAGAACGATATACGCGGCTCCTATCGGGATCGTCGACATGTCGGGACGTCTTGCGGGACTTGTTTACCATTGTTGAAATGTCTTGTGCACCGGGATCCCGTGCTTTATAGGGTTGTCTCGAGATGGAGGTTTTTCCTTCGTGGATCGTGAGATTTTTTCATGTACTAAGTTGGGCCACCCATGCAGGGTTAAATCTTTCGGAAAGCTGTGCCCACGGTTATGTGGCGACTTGGAAATTTATAATATCCGGTTGTAGATAACTTGACACAAGACCCGAAATAAAATAGACCACCCGCGTGAATAACCGTGACCGTCTCTTTTCAAGGGAGTTCGGGAACAGAACACGGTGTGATTATGTTTGACTCGTAAGTAGTTGAAGATCACTTCTTGATCATAACTAGTTGTAACAGTTATGCGTAGTTTCTCTTCTTATTCTTGTACTGATAAGTTAGCCACCATTTAATGCTTAGTGCTTGCTACAACCTCACCACTTAACCATTGCACACCCATTAAGCTTTGCTAGTCTTCATACCCATGGTAATGGGATTGCTGGGTCCTCGTGGCTCACAGATTACTACAACAACAGTTGCAGGTACATGTATTGCGATGCTATGACGTGAGAGCGATGCATGCTTGTTTTGGAGTACTTCTTCTGCTCACCGCCCTGTAGCCACCGCCCAGGAATGGCCGGCCACGCTGCTGCCTGCCGCAGCCACCCCTGAGACATAGGAGAGAGGAAATCCTCCGCTACCACCGTCGGCCCCCGTGCTTAGCCTGGCGGCGTCCCCCGGCAGCGGCAGTGGGAGGGAAGGAGGGAGAGCGTGCCCCCGGCGGCTAGGTATTTGGGCGCCACCCGAGACGCGGGTATTTTCTTTTTTGGATAATAATGAGGGGTTTTGTCATGCATGTAATCTTACTTTTACATTTAGGTGGTACATTTAGGGGGCATGGTTGTAATCCTGACTTGATAGGTGGGATGGCATTGATGTAGTTTTTAACTGAAAATGTGGATGTAGTTCAACCAGTTCAAGGGGATTCATAGTTGTGAAAAAAAAGTTCATGGGCAATCATTTTGCTGAATCATAACCATAGTGGCCTGTATTTCTATTTCTATTTTTTTTTGGGTGCCATGGACTTAGCTTTTTACCACTGTTCTACACGTAGTTTGCTTAGCTTGAATTATGTTGCAGTCAATGTATTTTACCAAGATTCCCCGCAAAAAAAAAATGTATTTTACCAAGATGCAATTTTCCTCTGTTATTTTTAGGGGTGACGGTCCCATGGACGTAGTTCTGATGATAAGTGGCATGGCATGGATGTTTCATTTGAAAATGTAGGTGTAGTTCAACTAGTTCAAGGCCTGGGTTTTGCTGAACCATAACCATAATGGGCTGTGGCTTCAACTCTAGTTCTTTTAGGAGCCACGGATGTTCCCGTGTTTTCCGAGATGCCATTGATGCAGTTTTTTTTTTTTTTTTTGCATCTGCTATACACTTAGTTTGTTTAAAATGCTCTTGGTCGACGACTTGCCGTCAGTGTAGTTTATCATGGTGTTCCTTCATGTGCACGTGTAGTTTCTGCATCACCACAATGCTCCCTTTGCAACTTCCAGCAAATCCATCTCACACCCTACAAAGTTTATCAAACACACAAAAATACAGATTTTTGTTAACCTTTCTGTCATATAAAACTCACCAGCAAACCAACTGTACAGTAAGAAATCATTCTGTTTGTGTCGTCAGTTGCGTCCATCTGGTTACTGGTAGTATCTTATTTCTGCCGTTTGTCAATGTTGAGTAAATACTAGGATCATAAAATACTGATCGCGGCAATGCTGTGAGAGTCTAGAGGTTAATTAAGCTCGACACAACTGTAAGCACATTCAGGTGCATGATAATACTACCATAGTCTAGAAGTTAATTAAGCTTGACACAACTGTATGACAAAACACATTCAGGTGCATGATAATACTACCATAGAATGGCCAAAGCTAATTCTTTGACAGTGCAGATGTTGCTTAAGCATGTAAGTATTGCTATATTGTCCCCTTTTTTGACATTTTTTAGACTCTGTTCATATTTTTCGCTCATCAACAGGTACGGACAACAAGCTGGAAGGTAATCCTGTTTATTCTTACTCAGGTGGCAAAGCCGATGTTTCTTTTCCATCAAAGTGTTCAAGGCCGCAAACAATTGTATGTAAGCTCCCCCGTGCCCCCTCCCCTCTCTTCAAAACTACAGACCTTTTTCCTTTAACCAGGATATGTTTTATTTGTGTAACTACCGATATTGTGTCCGGTGTGCTCACGGGATCTTAATTAGGAAACATAAACAGCTTAACTGGGCGTTTCTAAATGTCTAAAGAAAGTAGTATCACTCATTATGTACATATTTCTCTTTCTTTGAGTTCACATGTGTATGCTGAACTCTGTCTACAGTATTGTCATGGAGGCAACATATTTTCTTCTTTGATATATTTGTTCTTGCTTGATATATAGCTAGCTCTCTTGTTAAGAGCATCTACAACCGGAGGCCCCATATCCTCCTCAAACTCAGAAAATACCCACCCAACCGAACCTCTCATTTTCTTTCCAAAGCCTGGACTGTCCGGTGCCCCTGTACCCAACCCATATCCGGGGAGGAAACGGGGCGGACAGGACACCAACGACATGTCGGATTGGCATGCTGGCCCACGCCAACCCATCATGTCCCGACAAATACCCCACCCGGACTAAACCCTAGTCAAAGCCTCACTCATATTGATCGGTCCGCGCCACAACGAATCTGACTCCATCGATTGGGCGATACTCGTCAAGGAGGAATCCAACTCATTTTCTTCGACGACGAGGGACTTACGCTTTGCATTGCCCCTCGCCAGTTGCGGTTGGATAGGGCGGAAGTTCCTTCTCGGCGGTGTCCTCGGTGGCCCGACAAATACCCCACCCGGACTAAACCCTAGTCAAAGCCTCACTCCTCTTGATCGGTCCGCGCCACAACGAATCTGACTCCATCGATTGGGCGATACTCGTAAGGAGGAATCCAACTCATTTTCTTCGACGACGAGGGACTTACGCTTTGCATTGCCCCTCGCCAGTTGCGGATAGATAGGGCGGAAGTTCCTTCTCGGCGGTGTCCATCATGTCCCGACAAATACCCCACCCGGACTAAACCCTAGTCAAAGCCTCACTCCTCTTGATCGGTCCGCGCCACAACGAATCTGACTCCATCGATTGGGCGATACTCGTTAAGGAGGAATCCAACTCATTTTCTTCGACGACGAGGGACTTACGCTTTGCATTGCCCCTCGCCAGTTGTGGATGGATAGGGCGGAAGTTCCTTCTCGGCGGTGTCCTCGATGGCCTGGAAGGGCAGATACAATTCCGTCTTCGCCCATAGTCTGCACCTTCCCCGGTCAAGTAGCGAATCAACCAGTGGTGCCAGGCAACTCCAGCCCGGTCCATCCTTGGCCGCTCTGGGTGCTTGCGCCTGCAACCGTGACCGCCGGAGTCTGAGACGCGTGCATATCGCCACTCAAGGCAAAGACCGCCACATGCCGCTTCCAGCCAATCCAGCTGCGGGTCCTCTAGATCTGCATCCGAACAACTTTTGCCCGCCGCCTCCAACAAGGTCCTCAACAACGTCATCTGCCGCTCCTGCACCTCGGCGGAGATGGACGCCCCCGTCGTGGCAAAAATGAGCGGTGCTCCAAACTCAAGATGGCAACGGGCCCCGAAACCCGCGTCCCCGCGGGTTTTTACCTTATTAGGGGACGAGGATGGGCGTCTTTTCATCCCCGCAGGGCTGTTGTTGGGCACATTATACAACCCGACATGTTTCATGGGTTTACTCCCGTTTCGATAGTCCCCGAACCCGAAACCATGCAATACCCGGCAAAATACATTTTTTTTACAAAGCACTGATATGGCTCAGCCCAAAGTAACCGAGCCCCCCACCCCCGAGTGTCGAGGCCAAACCAACCCCTCGTTGAGTGGCCAGTACCGCTTGCTCCTTCCCCCTTCGCTCGAGCCCTCAACTCTCTCCCTGCATTAAAATACGTAAAACTAAACCTAGGACCCCAGCCACAGCCAGGCTCGATCCCATCTTACAAGAGCCGCCGACCAAGATCTGCAATGGCGAGTCTCCTCCCTCCACGTCTTCTTCACCACCGCCGGTCTGATCTGCAGAAGGGGTGCCGCCGCAAGTGACGAACCCATGGTGGCTTCTTCACGTCCCAAGTTAGGTGAAAGGATGCCACCGTCGGTAGCTGTTGTTATTGCTGAATTCAATTCATCTTTGTTGCTGAAATGTGGTATTGTATTGTGCTGAAAAATGCTCCTTGTAGCTGCTGTTATTGCTCATTTTGCTCAAATTATGCTGCTGAAATACACTCCCTATAGCTGTTGAACCATCTGCTATTTTTGTGTGTTGAAATTGCTCAAGTTATGCTGCTGAAATATGCTCGTTTTGCTGTTGAAATGATATTCTTTGTTGTTACTATGTTTTCTTAAATATGTCGATTTCCCCGTGGGCTTATAAAAGCCGATGGGTTTTGGGGACATGCGAAAAGCTAGCCCCGCACACAGTGACGGGGACGGGGACGGGTTTAGAATTTTCTCAGGGGGACAGGTTTGGGAAGGCAAAATCCGATGGGTATAAATCCCCGTTGCCATCTTGATCCATAACGGGCTCGAGGAGTCCAAGCGGCTCGCGTGGCAGAAGCTAGCCGCTGTTGAGAAAGCCGCCCTGCTCGCGAGGGAGCAGCCGAGGAGGAAGGAACGTACACACGTAGTTTCCTTGATTTTCCTCCCTGGGGTGGGGTCGTGGGGATTCTTGTTTAACAAGTCACGAGATGCAGCCAGCTTTCATAACTAGTTAGCATGCACGTGCAACGCACGAATCTGCAGTTGCATGTCAGGGCGACGACCCCAGAAGCGATACTGGTTGAATGTGCAAGGCGTGTTGAAGCAGTGGATGTCAGAGTGGCGGCCCGATAGCTTTGTAACTTCAAAGACATGGACCTTGTGTCACGTGGATTGCAACTATTGCAGGCATATAAAATGCTTGTCTCTTCACCGTCACAGGAGAGTGCTTCCTAACTTCTTTCAGACAGTAAAGGAAGAGCGGCTTGTTCATCGGAGCGAGTTCCCCAGCTAATATTCACGTGCAATGCACGTCTTAATAGAATTTAAAATTTGAATACACATATCTTGTAATTTCAATTCACATGTAGCTACTTGTGTTGCAATCCTACATGTGCAATAATTTGGAGAGATCAAATGCTGATGGGATCTACTTGTTTGTAAACATAATTAAATATATTAATAACATTCACCTTCAGGGTTTATCCCCTCCTGTTACTCGCTCCCAATAATTCCTTCTCTTCTAATCTCATCTACTTGATTGGTTCGCCCTAGGGAATCAACAAGCACAATTGATATGCATTCAAACATTACAACAAATATATATGTGTGTGTCTGCGTATATATAGGACCTGAAGGCATTAGCATTACAAAAAAAGACAGAGAACTGCCATAATTTGCAACATGCTTTTGATTTCTGGAACTCTATTGCATTAAGTCGGTGTGGAAAAAGAAAGAAGAGTTTACTCACTTTAAGTTGTAGATGAAGAGAGCAGACCAAAGTGTAGTTGTCATCAAGTAGTATTAAGTTCGCTTGTCAGGGATTGCCATCATGGAGTTAGCGATAATCAAATTAAACCCATGAAGTAGATCAAGTTCATCTTAAAAATAGACAGAAGCATATCTATCTATCTATCTAGAAGAGACATATGTATCTATCTAGAAGAGGTCGACACTCACTCGAACCCAGCCAAGAGATCGAAGTACATGAGGCATTTTGCATCCCGCTGCTCACCCTACACGGCGAGATCAGGTTGGATAGGCCACTGTCTTGGATTGGATTGGAAAGGAGGTCACCTGAAGCGGCAGATTTTGCTAATGTTTGATTATCTGTTAGGAGTGTGCCTGCTGAGTCAGCACATCTTGCCATGATCGTCCTGTTCTCAGCTAAAATAGATTCCAATGCTTGTATAGTAGGTTGCAGAGAGTTCTTCCAGGAGGCATCTTGCAAAAAACTTAAAACCTTCACTGTTGAAATTAGTTTTAATGGTAGCTCCCCGAGGGGGTAAGTCGTCAACATGTGTTGTTGTTCCTGGTGATTGATCTTGCTGCCCAGCCTGCCCGGGGCTGGGGCTGCAGCCACAGCCCTGCCGGGCAAGACTCCATTACCTGTTGATGACCACCTGCTACTGATGTCCATGCATGATGGACTACTGCTGGTGTACCTACCACGACAAGCTTAACATACCGGGCAGAAGCAATGACGAATTCATCTGAAAAAATAAGCCCATGCGAAGAAATTTCATTGAGATCCCAAATATCAATTTTGGGTTTCATCACCCATGTACATGTTCTTGTCCTACGGCACCACACCATGTACATGGTCACATTCATCCTCCAGATTCGGTCAATTCTGTAATAATACAAATCAAGCCAAAATTGGTTCAGTGTTGTCACATGTCAAGAACACATTGCAACATCTAAGAATAACAACTTGAGGAAAAAAAATACATCTTGACATAAAAAGTTTCAGCAAGGTTTCGCCGGTGCACACACCCACATGTCACTGTTTGGGGCATTCAAAATTCATAAGACGCCGATGCGAGCTTGTGCTTAAAAACAAATGGATCTGGCTTAATAGGGTATGATGATTTTCTCAACATGCAACTACTGATCCATCAATGTTAGTATTAATCACACATTTACTTCATTTATTGTATAGTAGTCCTGAAAACACAACACCTTACTAATTCCATGGAGTTGTTGCCTCTGCAGCTATGTGTGCTCCCTTTCAATGGTTCAACCTAGATAGGATTTGAACAAAGGTCAGCTTTAAACCTAGCAAAAAAAATGATACAAAATAACCCCATATATGGATGAATCGAGGCATTGAGTATAGGAGCAGCCAGAGACTAAAATAGAGAGGGCTAGCTATATAGAGTAGAGAGATAAATCAGGGGAACTGATAGAATATTTGGTGGGCATGTAGACATACAGGATGCAACCCCTAACATCGTGCCTACCTGGGGCGTTCACATAGCGTGCTGTGGCTGTTCTGGAGGGCAGATGCTTTTCCGTGTGCATCACCATCGCGTAGAGGAATAGCAGCAGCAGCTTCCGCGGGCTCGGCTGTGAGAGGAACGTCAGTGGCCGCATCTGTCTCGTCTGACAACATGGAGGAACGACCGCATGTGCATGCTCCCTGACCACGCAATTTCGAATGCCCCAGCAGGGAAATCCATCACCGCAGCCGATCCGGCAGCATCCCGCGCAGTCGCCGCTGCTCCACGGAGGAGAGGGGGCCCGCAGCCGCTGGCGTGAGGCGATCCCGCTGCGTATCGCGCCGCCGCCGCTGCTCCACTAAGGAGAGGAACCCCGCCGCCGGCGACGAAGGCCGACCCTGTTGTGTCTGCTTGAAGGAGGAAAGGCACCCAGGCACCCAGCGGTGTCTTGTGAGGCGGCGAGGAAGAGAGATGGGGTAGGGGGAGTGGGGAACGATGGAGGATGTGCGGACGAAACGACGGGAGGGCGGGGTGGGCTCTCCTTTCCTTGTGATTCGATGGATGACAGAGTTTTGGTCCGCCTCCCAAATTTGATAAGCGTACCTTCGCGGAGATTAGTTGTGATTTTGACGGTTAGATTTATAGGAGTGGGTCTAATCGTGAGGCTTTAATTACTTCGTGCTGTTCTGTGTACGTTTTGGCTGGGTGCACTTAAAAAATATAATGTTTGCTTGTTTAATAGTAGTAGTAGATAGATTTATATGAGTGGGTCTAATCGTGAGGCTTTAATTACTTCGTGTTGTTCTGTGTACGTTTTGGCTGGGTGCACTTAAAAAAGGTAATGTTTGCTTGTTTAATAGTAGTAGTAGAGAAGTAGAGATAGAGATAACGAAGTAGTACACACGTAGGTAGACCAGCCATAGTTTACGTAGTGTGCACGGTAGGTTTATCCGATCTGTTTCTTCTTCTGCATATAAACCGATCTATTTTTTCGAAGGATTATCCCAAGTACGCTCGCGAGGGAGTTTTGCACTGCACGCCATGGCGGACGACGGCATGGATCCGACCCAGTAGGCCAGTACTACCACAACAGGCTCGCTGGGCTCGCCGCGCAGAAGGCCGCCGGATGAACCCCTACCCGCTTGCCTTCCAGCCCACCGTCTCCGTCGCCGACTACGTCCACAGGTACAGGGGCCTGGCAGATGGGAGAAGCTGGTCGACATCACCGAGTCCCTGGCCGGGAGGATCATGAGCAAGAGGACGGCGTCCTCCAGTCTTTTCTTCTACGACCTCCATCGTGGCGGCGCCAAGGTCCAGGTCATGGCCGACGCCGGAACCTCGAAGCTGGAGACACTCGAGGAGTTCTCCGCTTTCCACTCCGGCGTGAAGGTCGGTGACGTCGTGGGCGTGAGCGGTTTCCCTAGGAAGAGTCACAGGTGTTAGACATATAGATATATTCTGTTGTAATCTCAAACTCAAGTCTATCTTCTCCCGTAACTATCCCAATCTCCATCTTATGTAACAAATCGTATCCTAGAAGATCGGTTCTCCTTGTACGCCACGACAAGGGGTTGTTCCTGCCTACGATCAATATATAGACGCGGCTCCTCCAAGGAGGAGTAGGAACGCTTCCACTATTTCCTTCATGGTATACAGAGCCAACCTCTTCCAATCAATCTAGCGTCCTCTTCTCCACAGAAAACCAATCTCCACAAGAAAAATCAATCCGCCATGTCTTCCTCTTCTCCTGTCGCCCTGAACCTTGGAGCGCCACCCACCGAGAAGCTGTCGAGGGGAAACTTTCTCCTCTAGAAGGCCCAGGTCAAGCCGGCCCTGCGAGGAGCGCAGGTCACCGGACTCCTGGATGGCACCGACGCAGCGCCCCCGAAGACGGTGGTGTAGCAGCAGTCAGATAAAAGCACAACCATGGTGCCAAATCCGGCGTACGGACCATGGCTGTCGAAGGACCAACAAGTCCTCAGCTATCTGCTGAATTCCCTCTCCATGGAGATACTTGCACAAGTCGTCGGTAAGGAAAATACCTTCGATTTGTGGACTGCACTTACGACCTTGTTCGCTTCACAGTCGCAGTCTCGGATCACGAATCTGAGGATCGCCATCTCCAACACCAAAAAGGGAACCATGCCGAGCACTCAGTTTATGGCCAAGATGAAGAGTCTAGGAGACGAACTAGCTGCTGCTGGACGGCCCGTCTCTGATCCGGAGATGGTCGACTACATCCTAGCTGGGCTTGATCGTGACTATGATCCAGTAGTTGCAGCGGTCGGCGCCATAAAGAATACAATCTCTGTTGACGATTTGTTTGCATAGATCGCTGCCTTTGATCAGAGGATGGAGATGCTCGGAGATGCACCTGCCGGCGGCTATCATGCGTCCGCCAACGCGGCCTACAGAGGGCGCGGCCAGGCTCGGGGCAAGGGTCCTCGCGGCCGAGGCTCCAGAGGGCGTGGACGCGGGGAACGCCCCTCTCCAACTCGTGGTGGTGGTAGCGGCGGCTATCACCAGCGACCACGACAGCAACAACAGCAGCAGGATCGAGACTTCCCTGAATGCCAGATCTGCTACAAGCACCATCCTGGTGGCGCCAGGGCGTGCTAGCATCGCTATGACGAGGACAACCACGAAGAAAAAAGGGCCAATGCCGTCACCACCAACTCTTATGGTATTGACACTAATTGGTATGCAGATTCAGGCGCTACTGAACACATCACCGGGGAACTCGACAAGCTGACGATGAGAGAGAAGTATCATGGTGGTGATCAAGTGCACACGGCGAGCGGTTCTGGTATGGAAGTCACTCATGTTGGAAATTCAGTTGTTAAAACCCCCGTTAAAAATTTGCATCTAAATAATGTTCTGCATAGCCCTCAAGCATCAAAAAATCTTGTTTCAGTTCATCGCTTTACCCTTGATAACAATGTACTCATCATATTTTATCCCTATTCTTTTGTTATCAAGGATTTGGCAACGAGGAGAGTCATCCTTAGAGGAAAGTGTGAGGGAGGCCTCTACCCACTCATATCATCATCGTCATCATGGTCAAATAAACAAGCATGGAGTGTGACCAAGCCAACTTCAGCAAAGTGGCACAGTCGCTTGGGTCATCCATCTTCAGCCATCGTTCAACGTGTCCTTAGTAAAAATAAACTTCCATATGAGTCTAGTGTCGAGTCAGTTTGTGATTCGTGTCAACAAGCTAAAAGTCACCAATTGCCCTACCCTATCTCTACCAGTGTATCCACAGCTCCATTGCAACTTATTTTTTCAGATGTGTGGGGGCCAGCCCCTACCTCAGTTGGTAGATTCTCATATTATGTAAGCTTCATTGATGACTATAGCAAATTTACCTGGATTTATTTGTTAAAAAGACGATCCGATGTTTTCCAAGTCTTTAGAAATTTCCAGAATCTTGTTGAGCGTCAATTAGACTCCAAAATTCTTGCCATGCAAACTGACTGGGGTGGTGAGTATGAGAAACTTAATTCTTTTTTTCAAAAAATTGGAATATCACATCACGTGTCTTGTCCACATGCTCACCAGCAGAATGGCTCAGCGGAACAAAAACACCGCCATGTTGTTGAAGTGGGACTAGCATTGCTAGCTAATTCTTCTATGCCACTAAAATTCTGGGATGAAGCCTTTTTAACGGCTACATATCTCATCAATATTCGTCCTAGTAAAGTCATCAAATTTGAGGCTCCTATCACACGACTTTTTGGCATTACTCCTGATTACACATCTCTTCGCATTTTTGGTTGTGCCTGCTGGCCAAACCTTAGACCATACAATACACGCAAACTTGCGTTTCGTTCCAAAAAATGTGTTTTCTTAGGATACAGTCCTATGCACAAGGGAGTAAAATGCCTTGATGTTTCCACAGGCAGAGTCTACATTTCCAGAGATGTCGTGTTTGATGAATCTGTTTTTCCTTTTGAATCCCTCCATCCAAATGTCGGTGCTCTTCTTCGCAAGGAAATCCTTCTTCTTCCACATAACCTCCAGAGTTCTGATCATGGGGGAGACAACTGTAATGACCAATGTGCTAATAACTATGCCAGATCTAGTCTCTCTCTTATGCCTGTGCAGGTCCCTGAAGAAAACGGAGCAGAAAATGGTCAAAATGATCAAAATCTGGAAGAAAATGATGCTATATTTCATGTGGATGGAGAAGAGGGAGCAGGCGCACAGAACGAGGAGGATCCGGCGGGGCCTGGTACACCTGCGCGGGCATCAGCATTGGATCACGCGCGATCAACGCCGGATCCCGTGCCTGGCGGCAGACAGAGGGACCGGGCGACTGCAGCCCAATCCGGCACGGCCACGTCTTCTCGTGGTGGACCGGGCGCACGCATGTGGCCGACCGGGCCAGATTCGGTGGGCGCCGCGGCGTCAGGCCCTGGATCCCCTGCGCAGGCAACCAGTGCGGCCTCCTTCGGAGGCAATACAGATCCGGCCACACCAGAGGCCACTGGATCGCCTGCGTCACCTCATGCGGGATCCTCTGCATCAAATCTGGAGGGCTCTTCTGGATCTTCTGCGGCCAGCCAAAATGCGCGACACCCTGTGCAACAGCAACAAGTTAACACTTCAAGGGTCATGACCCGGTTGCAGAAAGGTATTAGAAACCCAAAAATAAGGACTGATGGAACTATACCATATGGTATGCTGTGTATTTCAGGTGAACCAACAAAGTTGGATGATGCACTTGGGGATTCCAGATGGAGAAAGGCAATGGACGAAGAATATGATGCACTTATGAAAAACCAAACTTGGCATCTCGTGCCAAACCAGAGAGGTAAAAACATTATTGATTGCAAATGGGTATATAGAATCAAAAAGAAGGCAGACGGCTCCATTGACAGATACAAGGCACATCTAGTTGCAAAAGGTTTTAAGCAACGCTATGGCATTGATTATGAGGATACTTTTAGTCCTGTTGTAAAAGCTGCAACTATACGACTTGTTCTAGCTATTGCTGTGTCCAGGGGATGGAGTCTGAGACAGCTAGATGTACAAAACGCGTTTTTGCATGGTGTTCTGGAAGAGGAGGTTTATATGAGACAACCACCTGGGTATGAGAACAAGAAGACACCTCATCATGTGTGCAAACTTGATAAGGCACTGTATGGCTTGAAACAGGCGCCTCGAGCATGGTACTCCAGGTTAAGTTCAAAGTTGAAACGTCTTGGTTTCATTGCATCTGAAGCTGACACCTCTTTATTCATTTACAACAAGGCAAACACTGTCATTTTTGTGCTCATCTATGTTGATGATATCATAGTTGCAAGTTCCTCACAGAGTGCGACTAATGCTCTTCTGCATGATTTAAGTTCAGAGTTTGCCTTGAAAGATCTTGGTGACTTACATTTCTTCCTAGGCATTGAGGTTAAGAAGATTCAAGATGGCATAGTGTTGAATCAGGAAAAATATGTCACTGAACTTCTAACTCGCATGGGAATGAAGGATTGCAAACCTTCACCCACACCATTATCCTCTTCAGAACAACTTTCAGCACATGAAGGGGAGTCACTTAAGGAAGAAGAAAGCACAAGGTATAGAAGTGTTGTTGGAGCACTACAGTACTTGACTTTGACAAGACCAGATATCTCTTTTGCTGTTAACAAAGTGTGTCAATATCTGCATGCTCCTACCTCTATTCACTGGACAACTGTAAAGAGAATTGTACGATATGTCAAGCATACTGCAAGTTTAGGACTTCAGTTTAGACGTTCTAATTCTACACTTGTTAGTGCATTCTCTGATGCTGATTGGGCAGGCTGCAGTGATGATAGGAAGTCAACTGGAGGGTTTGCTGTTTTCTTTGGGCCTAATCTTATTTCTTGGAGTGCCAGAAAACAAGCTACAGTGCCAAGGTCAAGTACAGAAGCTGAATACAAGTCCCTGGCAAATGCTACTGCTGAGATCATTTGGCTGGAATCTTTGCTTGCAGAATTGGGAATAAAGCAAAAACGTATTTCATGCTTATGGTGTGATAACTTGGGTGCTACCTATCTACCTGCTAACCCTGTCTTCCATGCTAGGACAAAGCACATTGAAATAGACTTTCACTTTGTACGAGAAAGGGTTGCAGACAAGAAGTTGGAGATACGCTTTATTCCTTCCAAAGATCAAATAGCAGATGGTTTCACTAAAGCCTTGTCAGTCAAGCCGTTTGAAGCATTCAGGAACAACCTTAACGTAGGATAGTTGAGATTAAGGGAGGGTGTTAGACATATAGATATATTCTGTTGTAATCTCAAACTCAAGTCTATCTTCGCCCGTAACTATCCCAATCTCCATCTTATGTAACAAACCGTATCCTAGAAGATCGGTTCTCCTTGTACGCCACGGCAAGGGGCTGT
Source organism: Secale cereale (assembly GCA_902687465.1). NCBI lineage: Eukaryota > Viridiplantae > Streptophyta > Magnoliopsida > Poales > Poaceae > Secale > Secale cereale. The sequence goes on from LR738711.1 coordinate 42,610,166, forward strand.
TCCTGCCTACGATCAATATATAGACGCGGCTCCTCCAAGGAGGAGTAGGAACGCTTCCACTATTTCCTTCAACAGGGGCGAGCTCAGCATATTCCCTGCCCAGTTCGTTGTGCTCTCGCCCTGCCTGCACATGCTGCCGCGGCAGCCGAATAGGCACCGGCGCGTGCGGCCGCTGCCGTGGGCGCCTGGCATGCCCAGGAATATGGAGACCTACGCCCTCAAGGACCAGGAGACCCGGTACCGCCGACGGTACCTCGATCTCATGGTAAACCCTGAGGTGAGGTCCGTCTTCACGGCGCGAGCCAGACTGCCAGAGTCGTAACCTTCATCTGCAGCTTCCTTGATGAGTGTGGGTTTCTAGAGGTGAACACCCCGATGATGAACGTGGTCGCCGGTGACGCCGCCGCGAGGCCGTTTGTCACGCACCACAATGACCTGAACATGAAGCTGTACATGCGCATCGCGCCAGAGCTATACCTGAAGCAGCTTGTCGTCGGCGGGCTGGACTGCATGTACGAGATCGGGCGGCAGTTCAGGAACGATGGCATCGACACGACACACAACCCCGAGTTCACGACGTGCGAGTTCTACATGGCCTATGCTGATTACAACGACCTGATGGAGCACGGAGGAGATGCTGGGTGGCATGGTCAAGGAGCTCATGGGCGGCTACAAGGTGCAGTACCATGCCAACAGCGCTGACACACTACTAGAAATCCACATTTTACCTAGAGCCATATACCCTAGGTGAAATAGGAAAAACCATAGGGAAAGACTTTACCTTGAGCTTGCCCTAGGTAAAGAACCCTAGGTATAGTATAGTTGGTAAAGACTTCTTCCCCTAGGGTGTATCCAACGGGCTGTAGGGAAAATTTCTTTACCTAGGGGCACAAGCCCTAGGGAAAGATTTCCATAAGGATGCTTCATCCCATGTGGATGGGTTGTTTACCTACAGCCAAGCCCTAGGGAAAGGTTGTGGGGCCCTTTTGCGCCACATCACCATACTTCCCCTAGAGTTACATATTGTAGGGAAACACCAGCCCCATACCTGACATAATTCAAATGTATAATTTAAATTTGAATTCACAATTCAAATAATACAAAATGGAGTCATAATTATGAAATGAAAAAAATCAAATAATTAGTATATATATATATATAGATATCAATCGTCACATGCATACAATAGATGCCAGGATATCTCCAGCCATCACATGTTTGACAAAAAAAGGCTTGCTAGAGTTTGCCACATCTAACTGAGTATACATACTCACGTAGATCAACCAGAGTTTTCTACATCACAAAACATGTACCAGCATGTTAACTATACATGCACCAAAATGTTACACCATGCATTGTACATCCAAGAACATCCAGAACCTAACTGGCTGCTCAAGTTCCAGACTGAAGGAAAAAAATCCCCCAAACATCCCTTCATCGTCTGCAACACGAACACTTGAGGCAACACCATGTTCCTGGAAAGTAAGATTTGCAAATTTTCAAAGGCTAGAACATGACAATAAGAACTTATTACAGGAAAAAAATAATCTATAAAGCATAAGGAAAGGATCAAGGTGCCATAGAATCACTCATTTGTGATGCATTAGTTTGAAGCGCATGAAACTGTTCTAGGGTATGTGCACAAAGAACAAGAGCTTTTTGAAACAGTTCCAGGAAATAAAAAAGGCTAAAGTTAAGTACTTCTCACACCTCTAGTAACCCAGAATCTAACTTAAGTTGTGAGATATTACTTTTACTACACATAATCACAAAAGAAGTCATGATCTTCGTTTCGAAATAAAGTATGAACTACACTCAACTCTGTGTTGCAATGCAAATTAGTGTGTTACATAAAGTCACCAAAGTTCTAAACATAATTTCCTATTTCCAATAATGAGAACCCAGAAATGCAAATTTTGGTATAAATTTTGGCAGCATAACAACTGTAAATTGGACGATTGGACATACAAAAAGATATTATGATCCCTCCCACATCTCACACAACCCCGTTAATCAAATGATCCGGCACCACACAGGTTAGCATCATACATCAAAGAAGCATCCATATTGTCACAACTATGTGAACATCACAACAAACAGACCATCACTAGTTGTATCATTTGAGATCAGTTTGAGAAATACATACGTGAAGATAGCTAGGATTTGTTTCTTGTTGAGCAATTGGTGGTTCTTCGCTATTTTCTAGAATCTGCAAAAGAAGAGTCAGGTTTTAGAAGTAATCCTTATCATGCTTTAAATGTATTTATGTTTGTATGATTTTGCTTGAGATGGATGATTACATACTTGGATAGTAGATCGTTGTGGAGATCCAGGAGAAGAAAGTGAACGAACAAGGAGCTGGAACCGGCGGCGGTGGTATTTTTCCAATAGGCACTCCTTGGTTAGTTGCCAAAGTCAGCAAAACAAGAAAATTCACATGGTGGTTACTTTCAAATCTAGCAAATTGTAAATGCAACAAACAAGTATTAGAAAAGAAAAACATATTGCAGAACAAGAAACTACTTATACTGATTAATAAGACTTATGTCTTCCTAGCGGGTCGAATGATTGGACGGTCTTCATTATTTTGAATAGCAGCAGGAAGATCTGAAACTCCTATTATGTACCTATCATAAGTGCCATCAGCAGCAGTACTTTTCCAGAGCAGCAGGCGCTGGTTTGATGGCTAGAACAAATCACGTGTGCACGCACAGACACACACACACACACACACACACACACAATATGGATCATTGAAGCTACTTTTTTTGTCATTCATGTACTTGCAGTAGCCGTGAACAAATTCAACAAATAGACTACATGAAATATTTCCTATTCACTGTGTTTAGTGTCTATATTCTGACCACAATTTACATGGTTGAATGGATCATTCATGTGTTCGGGTGTGTTTTGTTTTGAGCCAAAGCTGGCCTTGCCACGGGTCGTATACTTACGCTTCCATGGGTCGTATCGATCAAGCCAGCTAGTATGTGTGTTTCACTCGTCCAGAAGCGTGTACATGCTGCTTCTCTAAACTTTTTTACTGGTTTTCCTAAAGCTAATCAAAGTCGAATAGTTTGCCAACAGAAATTATACTCTAGTGTAAGAGTTTTACATTTTTAATTGGCATCGCATCGAAATACCTGCAGTTTGCAGCCACCGATATAAATAATTAAGACCTATGAGTTTGCGAGGAAGAAAACGATATAATTAGGTATATCACCAAACAAAGGAGATGGAGGTAGTGCAAGTTCCACATAAGACTGCTGGATCTAGCTACGTGAATGGCATTGTGGATCTCTGGTAAGCACCACAAAACTCGCTACCTGGTTCCGTCTTCGCTCTGGAATTTAATTTTGCGACTTTGTTTTTCATGGCGGCTGAGCGTTCCTGGCATAGGAGAGGACAACGACGGCGGCAGTGACGATCGAAGGATAGAGGAAAGATTGACATAGGGACTAGTGGAGGCATGGACTGGACCATGTAAACAGGCACTGTGTACTGGCCCGATCAACAACCACAAATTTAGATGGTTTGTGGAGCAGCGGCCCAAGAAACGGCTTGCGATCTATGCAATCTGACGGCCAGCAATGATGAAGCGCTGTGGTGGCTCGTAGGTCACTATGTTATATTGTTTCTTAATTCAAGTTAAGACCCCAAATGCTCATTCGCTAAAAAAGAAAAATGACCTATGCTGATACGTGGCATGTTAACTGGTTACAAACCAAACTTAGAACCAACCATTTTGCCTAAAAACATTGGTAGGTGCCACGGGTACAATCCAAACAACACTACCACATCAAAATTTCGGTCTTGCCCTTGCTTTGGCTATGCCAAAATTTTGGCAGGGCAAGTTGGGGCACAAACCAAACAGCCCCTTCATGCATCTGCATATCAATTAGTTCTTCTATTTCCTTTTAAAACTAAAAATTTCTTTTACTCTTTGACCTTCAGACCTTTTATTATCAAGATATTTAAACTGACTATCCCAACTACTGGAGATGATACTAAACAATGTCTAGGTGTACTGAATAGTGCACCGCCTGTTGCTTGCTTTGGATGCTACATAAGACCAAATAAAAATTTCGGAATTTTGCAAGACATATACAATTACAACTATCTAAACAAGCAATCAAAAAACTATCTAAACTAGAGAGTGAGAGAGATAGAGAGAGAACCTTTTGGATTGGAGCAGTGGCGTAGAACAGCAGGCAGATCCAACCGTCGTCCAATCAGCGCGGGCGGCACCGTCTACCACGGTCATGGGCGGCGCAGTCAGCACGAGTTGAGGGCCTCTCAGATGGAGTCACCGCTAGTGGCACGACGTCGTCGCCCAGCCGGCGTGGCCAGGGCCACCACACCCGTCACGACCATGGTGTGACTAGGTCACCAATGCAGTAGAGAAGGGGAAATCGAAATGGAGCGGCGGAACGGGGTGAGCAGGGGAGCGGCCGAGCAGGGCTGGCTTGGGAGCGGCGGAGTGGGGCGGGCGGCGGAGTGGGGCAGGCGTCGGAGCTGGGCGATCCAGGGTGAGGCGCGGCAGGTCGGGACGGGGAGAATAGATCTGAGATAGGGGAAATTTTTGGTCTGGCGGCGGCACCGCTTGGGACAGGGGCCTGGCGTTAAGAAGACACATACATTTTTTTTCCCTGTAGGTGCCCTTTCTCCCTTCCTTCTCACTCGGCTATGGGCCCAACAATGAAAAAATGGCGCGAGCGTAGAGCGGGAGGCCAATCTACTTGGCACACCGGGGCATCTCTTCATGTTTTTTGTGGCTTTGATGGTTGTACGTGGCATCACCCTAGGGAAAGCTTAAGTTTCAATTTTTTTTGGCTAGATATTTATCTTTCCCTAGAGGGCACTGTTCATTTCTTTCCTATCCCTTGAGTTGGCTGATGAGCTCTAGGTAAAGACCTTGGCTCTAGGTAAAATGTAGATTTCTAGTAGTGACAAGCCGCCGATCGAGATCGATTTCACGCCTCCGTTCGCGTGGATCGACATTATCCAGGGACTGGAGGACATGGCCGATCTCAACATGCCAGAGGATTTGTCGAGCGACGAGGCCGAGTACTTGATGGAGGCTTGTGCCCGGTACGACATTACGTGCCCGCTTCCACACACGACGGCACGGCTGCTAGACAAGCTGGTTGGGCACTTCTCGGAGGAGACATGCGTGAACCCGACGTTCATCATCAACCATCCGGAGATCATGAGCCCACTGGCCAAGTCCCACAGGGACGAGGTCCGGCCTGGACTGACCGAAAGGTTTGAGCTGTTCATCAACAAGCATGAGGTGTGCAATGCCTACACGGAGCTGAACGACCCCGTTGTGCAGAGGCAGCGGTTTGAGGAGCAGCTCAGGGACCGTCAGCACGGTGATGATGAAGCGATGGCGATGGAGGAAACGTTCTGCACTGCCCTTGAGTACGGGCTGCCGCCGACCGGGAGCTGGGGTCTTGGGATTGATCACCTCACCATGTTGCTGACAGATTCCCAGAACATTAAGGAGGTCCTCCTGTTCCCGGCAATGAAGCCTCAGGATAGCTAGCTGCTTGAAAAGATGAAACCCTTGTCCTATGAAAGAAGTAACATGGAATTCAAGTCATGGACAGTAATTCCCCATTGTCAAAATAGTTTCCTAGTTCTGTACTTTGCAAATAGTTAATTTCTGTACTTCGAGAAATAACAAGCAATGTTAAGGACGAGGATATAGAGCTCTCGGGTGCTCCGTACCCCTATACGTACAATACCAGGAAAAATATACCGAGAAATTTGAAAAATTCTGGAATTTTGGGATATCAAACGTGGGTTCCCGATGTACTTCCGACTGAAATTTGGTGAAAAAATACCAGGAAACGTATTCGCGGCAAAAAAGACAAAAATTTCCTATGTATAGCAAAACACTGTTTGGGTACAAATTTTTCCGGGCAGTAATTCCTTCGCCACGGATACGTTTTTTGGTATTTTTTTCACGAAATTTCACACGGAAGTAGATTGAGAAACCAGGTTTGACATCCCGAATTTTTAGAATTTTTTTTGTTTTCTGGGAATTTTTTTACGAATATTTTTCGTATAGGGGTGCGGAGCACCCGAGAGCTCCTGTGTATTTTCCGCAATGTTAACTAGTTCTATGTTATTTTAATAGACAGTAACTCCAATTGTCAATATGGTTTTCTGTTTCATTGAGTTGCTATAACTAACCTCATGTTCATGTAATATGATTTCGTGTTTTTGTTCTTCTGAAAAGAAAGGACAACTCCCGTCCCAGAATCCCACATACAAAGAGATGTTTCTGCTCCAAACAACAGAGCAAAAACATCTAGACTCGCTGGCCGAAGCATATCTAAGCAAGCTTACAAACTCTGCTCCCCAGGTAGGTAAGTTGCTGTGGTTTGCTACAGAATCTTCTTGTACAATACAAATCTCATTCCGTCCAACAAAGCTAGTGATTTGTTGGCCCAAGTAAAAAAGTAGACCCAAGTTGAAGCAAAGAGACATCACAAGTTGCAACCATGGAACACTTTAAAATTTGTAAGATGGCACCCTTTTTAGACACTTGATGATTTTGTACTGGAACAACCATAGGAAGTCATATGGAAACATCAAAAACATACACCTGATTGCTGTGCAGATTGTGCTTCCAAGAATTGCGTGGAATCTGTTCTACGCCAGGCTTGCAGCGTATAGAACTTACAATCTTGCAAACATCTACAAGTCACATGGTAGTCCTCACATGATACATCAATTGATTAGTAGTGGACATATCTACTTACAAGTTGCGTATAAACTTGCTCAACTTATCCTCATGTCTTCAGGTGAGAAGGGAGCTGTTTATACTTTAAGCAAAATGTCACATGGGCTTTGATAAGGTAGCACATCTTTCCTTTTGTCCGACTAAATGACACAGTTTTGATCGATAGCTAGACAAAATAGCATAAATTGGGGCTTTGCTTGGTCTAGGCCCTTACACGTGGTTCGATCGAACATTACCAACCGGAAGTAGTCATTAATCCAAAGAAATAACAACGCCCCCACTGGCTTTGTATTAGACTCAGACCCATACTACGAAAACAAGAAAGGCAGCTGACGGCCAGCAGACGAGGGGCACGCAGACCCAACGGCAGCACAATGTTTCACTGGAATGACAGATGATTGAAGCGTCCGCGCTAGCCTTCCCAGATTTCTGAGCATTGCCGCCATATCTTGCTAATTTTCTGATGCCTCCTAATCCTATATGCTTCCAGCAACATTGACTATAATTTTTCTATTGAAGCTTTAGAGCTGATCCCGATTTCACTATGCTTAGGTTTCGTCATAGTGTGTCACCGAGCGCATACATGAGGGTCAGGGATGTTATTGAAGAATGGAGAAGCATCGAGTGAAAGGGTGGGTTTTAAAGGTAGAGGAAGTAGAACTACTGGCATGCCTGCGGACTTGAACGTTGGCCACGTCACCCATCATGCAGTACACAGACCCCAGCAACACTGGAATTGGTTGTCGCGCAAAGGACAAAAGTCACTTGCATATGTTGATCGATCCTTCAATGCCGCTTAACAATGATTTAACTCACCATGCTATAAAGTAACTAGTACCGTCAATGTGTAGACCAGGCCAGAGTATGCCACAGTCTATGTTGCCAGTTATTTTCAGTAGAGTTACACTTTGGTCAAACCAAAAGTACGTATGTGCAATCACCACCAGGTGTCCGTTAAGTGAGGAAATGAGCTAGACCTAAAGCAATAGTTAGACAGTGTTTGTTTGGGTATTACTAAAATTACATTAGAGACAAATCCAATTATAAACAATAAGAAACAAGTGTTGCATGCTGGTACTGCCATCAGTTTGGATGTAAAAAAAGTTGTAACATCCAATTGAAGCAAGTTACACCAAAAAATACGGGTCTAGAATATATTGGTCATTTAATGCAATTTAATAAACTTCTTTGCACTGTCTCTCTAACATAGTATTGGCTATGTGAGAGTATATTGTGACAGGAAAGAGAGGCTGTCTTGTTAGCACTCCGTATCCTAGTAGTGGACTTCAAAGGGGGAGACATTTTAGATGTGGTATATTGTTGCTTGGATCTCCCTAACTTCCTGATGCCTCCTACACCTACAAGTAGAGAGGCAAGACATAAATGCCATCCAAGTATTTGTTTCTAAAAACTTAATCATCATTTCTAATTTATCAGTCAGAATGACTAGAACCAAACGAGATTTCAATTGTGTGGGCATAGGAGTTGTGTTTGTGGGTGTTGCATGTGACAAGAGGAGAATGAAATGGGCAAGGAATGGGACTCCTCCCTTTTAAAGATGGATCCAGGAGGTAGAATCAATTTGTGTGGGGCCCTGATTATTAGCCGTCTCCCTGATCTCGGCAGCCACCTTCCATTGGCCGCAAGTCAAGCAACTTCGTACTGTTCTTGCAAGTGTTGCGATATTGTTATTGCAGTGACCCGGTAGTGCCGTCGCGGCCGTCATGGTTAAAATTTTCAATGAAATTTCACATATTTTGATGAGGTCCAAAATTGTTTTCTTTGACAAACTAAAAACCTTTGTGGTGGTAATCACAAATGGTTAATTTCTCTTCCTTTTCACAAATAGTTTATTTCCGTACTTCGAGAAATAACAAGGCAATGTTTCCAAGTTCTGTCTTATTTTAAGGGACAGTAATTCCCCATTGTCAATATGGTCTTCCTTTTCATGGAGTTGCGTATAATTAACCTCATCTCTGACCATGCTGCATGTAATATTTTTTGTCGTTTTTTATGAAAAAGAGGATAACTCCAAGAGTGGTCAGTCCCGACAGGGCTCCACCTCCTATCAGGCCACCACACCCCAGACATCAAGATTTTTCTGCTCCGAACAGCAAAAGCAGATTGGAGCGAAATTACCACCTCGGCTCCCCAGTAGGTAACTTGCTGTAATTTTCCACAGAATTTAATTTCATGTTCGACAGAAATCTCAATCCATCCAACATAGTTTAGTTATGTGTGTTAGATAAGTCATCGCATGTTTCCTTGTTTCGAATAATGTGGTGCATGGCTGATTTGACACCTGCATGCACATGCACGTAGCTAGGATACCGGGAGTGCTTGTAGCACGTCCAGGTTGTTTTTATTTGCTCTTTTCTTTGTTTTAGTCCTCCGGTTAGTAACGCACACGGGATGCAGTCGTGGGATGGCATGGCATCACGCAAATCGTGGGGCATTCTAACCGGAGGTTTGTTAGCCGAGATCTAATGTAATCGAGAGCTACACATTAAAAGGAAATAATAGAAAGACTCGCGTAGGTTCAGGCGAGGCAAAAACTACCTTTCTCGTTCGTTCTCGCTGCACTCTCTCTCTCTCTCTCCCGGTCGTCTTCTCTCCATCTTCCGGCAACTACAATTGGCATCAGAGCGACGGGTGTTTGATCCTGTGCCTTGGTGGTCGAGCGGTGTCTGATCCGCTGCGGCTATGTCGGACGACGAGAAGAAGAAGAAGGCGGCGGCGGCGGCAGCGGCGGCGGCGGCGGGGCAGTCACCATTGGCCGGAGCGCCACTCGCGCGCCTCACGGGCTGCGGCAGTGGGGAGATCCGCATCATCGAGCGCGTGGTGCAGAGCGAGACCTCATCATCGACCATGGTCCTCTCTCGTACTAACTACATGGAGTGGGCACTTCTTATGCAAGTCAAGCTGCAAGTTGCGGGCGTCTGGTCCGCGGTGACCGACGGCACCACTGACGAGCGAGACGACCGGCGCGCCCTGCAGATCATACTCACGGGGGTGCCGCTGGAGATGCTCCGGGTCCTGGCAGCCAAGGACACGGCGAAGACCGCGTGGGAGACCATCAAGACACTTCGTATGGGGAGTGAGCGCGCTCGCGAGGCCAAGGCGCAAGTGCGCCGCCGCGAGTTTGAAGATCTCCGCTTCAAGGACGGCGAGGCCGTCGAAGATTTCGTGCTGCGGCTCACCGGACTCGTGGCGGATTTGGAGCTGTATGGCGATCCGGTCACGGAGCACAAGGCGGTGCAGAAGTTCCTCCGCGTCGTGCCGCGGACATACAGGCAGATGGCGATGGCAATCGAGAGCCTCGTTGATCTGAAAACGCTGACGATCGAGGAGCTCGCTGGGCGTTTCTCTGCGTGCGAGGATCACTACGACCTCGACGACGTGGCGCAGTCCAGCGGCCGGCAGCTCCTCACCCACGAGGAGTGGCTCGCCTGCGGGCGACAGCTCGGCGGCGGTGGTTCATCGTCGGGAGGAAACGGCGGCGGAAAGGGAAAGTCATCGTCTAAAAGTCTAAAGCTCAGGGCGGCGGTAAACCCGCGCCAGGCAGCGGCGGCGCGGGCGGATCAGGCGGCAAGAAAAAGGTAAAATGCCATTATTGCAACAAGCAGGGCCATTGGAAGAAAGAGTGCTACACCAGGATTAAGGCGGAAGAGGAACGTGCAAAGCAGGGGCAAGCACATCTAGTCCGCGAAGGCGACGAGCACCATGAGGGGCTTATGATGGCCGCGGTCACCACCTGTGTCACCACCAGCATCGTGCCTCCCCAACAAGTTCATCTTAATGAAGAGAAGGTGCATCCAGAGAACTCACCGCTGGGCCTGTGGTACTTTGATACTGGAGCTACAAGCCACATGACAGGTGACAGGGGTATGTTCAGTACTCTTGATGAATCAGTGCAAGGAACTATAAAGTTCGGAGATGGATCACGAGTTACAATCCAAGGAAGAGGTTCAGTGATCTTCAGAGGACAGAGCGGCAACCAACACGCACTGTCAGAGGTTTACTTTATCCCAAGTCTTCACGGCAATATAATTTCAGTTGGCCAGCTGGATGAAGGAGGATGCATAATTCAGATTCATGAGGGACTGATGACAATTCATGACACCAGCGGGCGCATGATGGCTCACGTACGGCGTTCGATCATTCGTTTGTACACCGCCGTGCTCACCATTGACACACCGGCGTGCTTGCTGACGAAGAACGACGATGAAACCTGGCGCTGGCATGCTCGGATGGGGCACCTACACTTCAGAGCTCTGCGAGCTATGTCATCCAAGGGCATGGTGAAGGGAATGCCGTTCATTGACAGAGTTGACGAGTACTGTGACTGCTGTGCTTTGGGCAAATAGCATCGCATCCCTTTCCCTCAAGTTGCTGCATACCGAGCTGATCAAGGGCTGGAGCTAGTTCATACAGATTTGTGTGGTCCTATAAACCCACCAACGCTCGGAGGTAACAAGTACTTTTTACTTGTTGTTGATGACTACAGTCGATACATGTGGTTAGCTGTGCTGAAATCCAAAGACGAGGCCTTCAGTTCTTTCAAGAAAATTCAGACTATGACTGAAACTGAAGGGAGATGCAGGCTGCGTGCTTTCCGCTCTGACCGGGGCGGCGAGTTTAACTCCGATGACTTCATGGATTACTGCAGCGAGCACGGCATCAAACACTACACGACCGCGCCGTATTCGCCACAACAAAATGGCGTGGTCGAGCGGCGTAATCAGACTGTCGTCGAGATTGCGCGGTGTTTACTGAAGAGCATGGGCATGCCCGCTGTCTTCTGGGGGGAAGCAGTCAGAACAGCAGTCTACATCCTCAACCGGTCCCCGACACGCAGCCTCAACGGTGTCACCCCCTACGAGGTGTGGCACGGCCGTAAGCCCAACGTGCAGCATCTGCGCACTTTTGGTTGCACAGTACATGTCAAGAAGCTAGGTCCAGGAGTGACGAAGCTCTCCGATCGATTGAGGCAAATGGTTTTCATCGGATATGAAGAAGGGGCTAAGTGCTACCGGGTGTACAATCCAGTGACCAAGAAACTTCAGGTAACTCGTGATGTTTTATTTGAAGAAAGCAGGCCATGGAACTGGGATGAGCCGGGCGCGTCCGCGGCGGCGTCCACGGCACCAACGTTCACGGTGGTTTATACCACCGGCCCCGGTGTGCACGAGCTGGACTACGACAGACCCTCGAGTCCGCAGGCGAGCGGTAGCGCGGTGTCACCCTCTACACCAACTCTTGGATCACCGCGGTCACCCGTGTCGCCGAGCTCTAGGAGTCTGCGGTCACCCACGCCGCCAGCTCCGGCCACAAGCGAGGGTGTGTCTGCTACGCCTACGCCGGCCCATAGCATGGGCTGGGCCACGCCACCAACACACGACGACCCACGGGATGTCGACTCCGGGCCCATTCGTTATCGTCGTCTTGAGTATATACTCGACGAGACCGAGGATGCCGCTGTTCGAGAGTTTGACGAGCGCTATCTTCTCAGTGCCGAGGAGCCGTGCAATGTTGACGCCGCTCTCGGCGACACGTCTTGGAAGGCCGCAATGGATGAAGAAATGCAATGCATCAATGAGAACCAGACCTGGGAACTAAGCTCACTTCCGGCTGGGCACAAAGCCATTGGTTTGAAATGGGTCTTTAAGGTGAAACGTGATCCAGCAGGAAACATCGTCAAACACAAAGCACGCCTTGTTGCCAAGGGTTATGCTCAGCGAGAGGGGTGGATTTTGATGAGGTTTTTGCACCAGTGGCTAGGATGGAAACAGTGCGTGTGTTGCTATCTCTCGCGGCACATTCCGGATGGGAAGTTCATCACATGGACGTCAAGTCTGCGTTCCTAAATGGCGAGCTTGGCGAAGATGTTTATGTTGCCCAGCCACCTGGGTACTTCTCCGTCGGCGAGGAGGGCCGAGTGCTCAAGCTGCATAAGGCACTGTATGGCCTTCATCAAGCCCCCGGGCATGGTATGCGAAGCTGGACCGGTCTCTGACGGAGTTGGGTTTCGCACGTAGCCCGTTGGAGCATGCAGTGTATAGGCGTGGTGATGCAACCTCATTTCTTTTGGTTGGAGTCTATGTAGATGACCTCATCATCATCGGGACGGACGTCTCTGCCATTGTGAAGTTCAAGCAACAAATGCAGCAGCTGTTTAGGATGAGCGACCTCGGACTCCTAAGCTACTATCTAGGGATTGAGGTGTCGCAATCAGAAGGGTAGATCACGTTGCATCAGCGAAGCTATGCCGCCAAGATTCTGGAGGCTGCTGGCATGAGTGAGTGTAATGCTTGTGCTACACCTATGGAGAACCGTCTGAAGTTGAAAAAGGAAGATGGTGGTGCACCTGCTGATGCCACTTTGTACCGGAGTGTCATCGGGAGTCTACGTTATCTCGTGAACACTAGACCCGACATCGCGTTCGCTGTTGGGATCACCAGCCGGTTCATGGAGAAACCTAGCTCACATCACTGGGTGGCTGTTAAGCAAATTCTCAGGTACATAAAGGGAACAATCGACTATGGGTGCTGCTACAAAGCTGGCCATGGAGAAGCGAAACTTGTCGGTTACAGTGATTGTGACCATGCAAGTGACACTGGAGATCGCAAAAGTACTTGGGGGCAGATCTTCTTCCTTGGTAAGAATCCAGTAACTTGGTGTTCGCAAAAGCAAAAGATTGTGGCCCTTTCTTCTTGCGAGGCGGAGTATGTGGCAGGAGCAGCAGCAACATGCCAAGGAGTCTGGCTATCACGGCTCATAGGGGACATGTTGGGGAAGCCAGCAACAAATTTCAAGTTGTTGATTGACAATCAGGCCGCCATTGCGTTGAGTAAGAATCCCGTTCACGATGATCGGAGTAAGCACATTGATATCAAGTTCCATTTCATCCGAGACTGTGTAGACACCAGCCAAGTGGAGGTCAGTCATGTCAGTACACAGGAGCAACTCGCCGACGAGCTGACAAAGGCGTTGGGGCGAGTGATCTTCGTCGAGATGCGGCAGAAGATTCGGATGATCAAGTTGGAGCTGGAGCGCTGAGTCTATGGGGGTGAAATGTTAGATAACTCATCGCTGTTTCCTTGTTTCGAATAATGTGGTGCATGGCTGATTTGACACCTGCATGCACATGCACGTAGCTAGGATACCGGGAGTGCTTGTAGCACGTCCAGGTTGTTTTTATTTGCTCTTTTCTTTGTTTTAGTCCTCCGGTTAGTAACGCACACGGGATGCAGTCGTGGGATGGCATGGCATCATGCAAATCATGGGGCATTCTAACCGGAGGTTTGTTAGCCGAGATCTATTGTAATCGAGAGCTACACATTAAAAGGAAATAACAGAAAGACTCGCGTAGGTTCAGGCGAGGCAAAAACTACCTTTCTCGTTCGTTCTCGCTGCACTCTCTCTCTCTCTCTCCCGGTCGTCTTCTCTCCATCTTCCGGCAACTACAATGTGTTGGTTCATGTAAATAAATTAGAGGGATGACCATTACTCATCCTTACAATGTACACAAAAAGGTTTTACATATTGCCATTGTACAGTGCAAAAGTTGCAACCTTGAAACACTTCAACTTTGCATTCTTGTAGGATGGCACACATTTTGGACACTTGATGATGTTGTGCTCCAATAACTTCAGGGAGTCAAATTCTGCACCATATTGAGATATCATAAACTATACCTGATTGCTGTTATGCAGCAGGTTTGCAACGTATAGAAGTTACTGTCTGGACTCTGTTACATGTGACTTTGTCTTGCGACATTCTATCGGGAAGTGAAAATATTTTCCCTTGAATGGAAGCCAAAAGGAATGCAATCAAAGTTCAGTGTAACACAAAGGAGGGCAAATCAAAAGGAGAGGGGGGAAAACACAGAAGCAGGTGCAGCCGAGCTGTGATAGACCCGAATGTTATTGTCCTTTTAGCAGTTTGTTAATGTCCTTGAAGGTACTACATGTTTCCAGATACTAGTAACCCCAAACCACATACAGTCCTGTCAGCGCAGCCCCTCCCTGTAAACTGGATACACAGGCGCAAAAAGGTGCATATTAAACCAAACTGAAGCACTAGCAGGATGAACAGGGAGCAACAACATGTATGCACTAATATCGATGTCATCCAGGTTGGGAATCATCTCTACATTCTACTATCTACCCTATAATTCAAGAAGGAATCGTCGCTTAAGCTCGGTAAGTCGGTATTGGATAGTCCAACCAGACATCAAATTGGGGCAAAACAATGTGTGTAAGGCGGTGTCAATCGTCAATATCGCTCACAATACATAATAGTCCATTACACATAACTAGCCGGTTAAAAGAGAATTTTCTAGAAAAGAAGACACTGTGACATCATTTTAAGTCGCTGATGCACTATTGTTTCTCCAATCGACGTTCTGTACCACAGGAACATATCAGTCTCCAATGAGATGCACTGCTGCCAGCACGGCTGGGGTTAAAGCAAATCACAACACCTTTATTGCCCGACCACTGCTGCTCGCTGCCACGATGCCACACATCCGCTTTTGTGCTTCCACTTCTGCATAACTAGGGGTGCTACTCCAGTACAAATTGGACAAAGTTGTATCGGAAATGATCAATTCACCGCCGTCGCCTCAACATCAGATCCGACCATGCCGATCCCCAATCAGCCAGCATGTCCATCGTCGAGGACAGTCACGGACAAGCACCGCAACGCCATGCCGACTTCCACAGCACGAGACAAGAGTGGTAGGTAGATAGTTTAAAGTGATGGTCACACAGAGTGTGGTAGGCAAATAGTTTAAAGCGATGGTCCCCTCCTCTAAACTTTGTCTTGTATGCCAATTCTCCTGAAATTCGAACTGAATTCCTTAACTTAAACAAAACTTACCATGAACTGAATTCCTTAACTTCAACAAAACATACCATGTTGCTTACGCTTAGATTTTTCTGTCCCCCATTTTGAAAAAGAGAGAGACTTTGTTCCTGCATCTCGTCAGCCGAGAAACTATACATGTACTACTGCTTTATTTTCAAAGGTGGAGGAAATTATATTACAAAAGGGATTACTCCACTACAAATATCTAAGTAAATGTAAAAAATAGATAATATAACGCAAAAGATAAGAAGAGCATTTTTTTCAATCCAGGGAAAAATAATTGCCTCATTTCATTATAAAAAGGGGTAGATCGTGTTATAGAATAGAAACAGGGCCGATACGCTCACACACAAAAAAATAATTCTACATTCATGGCACGAGGTTTGTCACTTGCTTAGCACCCATGATACATTGTATTCTCGCCTCCTCTTTGATTGAGGGGATAATGACGGAGGGAGGCGAACAAGAGCATTATAGGAGTACGATCTGTTGTATCGCATGAACTGCCCATTCAAGAAGACTCGGAACTCTTCTTGAGGTATTGTAGAGATAAACAAAAGAAACATAAGCTATTTACTTATCCCTAGGTATCCTAGTTCCTGACTGCACGTGGCACCTGCATTTCAGGTGTGGCATATTATCACTTGGACCTCCTTTGCTTGCTGATGCCTCCTACTCCTACATGTAGCTAGAGAGGTAGGACACAAATTCCATCCTAGTAAAAAAAATCAACAACATAATTATTATTTCTATTTGGTCAATCAGAAAGACTACAACCAATTCATATTTCAAATGCATAGGTGTACGAGACAGTGGTTTTGCAGTACTTGCATTTGGTGTGAAGGAAATGGGGCTCCTCCCATTTAAATATGGTTCGAGGGTGTATTGAAGCATTTTGCATGTGCCTAGAATATTATTCTCTCCGTTCCGATTTACTCGTGAACTAAAACCACGACGAGTTAATTGGAACGGAGGGAGTAGGCCTGTAGGGTGACCTGCATCTCAAGATAGATGGTAATGCTCTTGCAGTCTTGCTAGTGCTATTTTGATGACCTGGCAGTAGTTGTACCTGTGTGACATGGATGATATGGGAAAATGATAGTTGACAAACATTGTACATCAATTATTGCAGTATGAAAGGACAAACAATAATCATCTAGACGTGTTGAGTTGAGGTTGATCAACGGATTAACTCTGGGAAAGAAAGGCAGGATAACTCACCATGCGTGGCTCAATAATCCATATAAATGCGACCACCGATGGAGTGTGTTCTCTCTAGTCCTGAAGAGTAGGATAAAATGCACGGAGTCTCAACAACTTCCCCTCCCATATCAATCTTTGCATAATAATTGCATGGACAAAGGGCGATTGCTTGAGAATATGAGCCATCAGGAATTGAGTGGTCAGCATTGAGTGAACATATTGTACTCCTTATCATTTTGTCAAGGCATCCACCAGGAGAGGTCTGACTTGAGGGGAAACAGGAACTATGTTGTCATGGTTAGAGGAGCTACCTTAAAATATATCTATATACATGTTGTCAGAAACTTATAAGAGACTGTTGCTTTAGCATGTTTGCTTTCGTTGATGAAATCAGGGGTAACCTGACTACACTATTTTTACTTGATCAAACTGTAGGATCCCATCTAACGAACAACCGATGATTTCCATGCGAGATGAGCACCCCCTGGTATCGTGCCATGGGATAGCATCGAAGTTGCCATGGTCCCCAGGCTGGTTGTTTGTTGGCATGGATCGATGTCCAACCCAGGACACCACCACCCCCTTTCCTTCAGAGCACGAGCTCTCCCCTGTGAGTGCCGTGCATCAAGCACCAGCGCAGCGTGCCTCACTACCTCACCCGCTGAGGCACATGGAATGGCAGCGAGTGATGCGACCAGGGTGTGCTGTCAGAGAGGATTGTGGAGGCATAGAGAGAGTGGAGTGGACTGGATTGGAATATCTCTCTGTCCATGCATCTGCACGTCACATAATATATTCAACCTTCAACGACGTTGTCAGTCCCAGGCTACCCGGGAGGTAGTGGGCCGTGGCACGCTGTTTCTTCATTGGTTGTAGCACAGGAGACATCGTTCTGCCTGGGGCTTGCCCGGGCCTGACTTGATCCTGGCCACGGCACTGAATAAATCAACTGATATGTGGCTGACTTATAAATTACTCCCTCCGTCCGAAAATACTTATCATCAAAATGAACAAAAAAGATGTATCTAGAACTAAAATACATCTAGATACATCCATTTTTATTCATTTTGATGATAAGTATTTCCGTCCAATACTTGTCATCAAAATGGACAAAAAAGGATGTATCTAGAACTAAAATACATCTAGATACATCCATTTTTAATCAATTTGATGACAAGTATTTCCGGACGGAGGGAATAGAACTTGTGTATACACATGGTCAACTTATTCTCATGTCTGGGTGTGAATGGAGCAGTTTATACGTCGAGCAATTTGATAATATGGCAAAATTTTCATGAGACTTTGATCCATTAGCATATATTTCCTTTTGTTCTACCAAACAGGACACTTTTGATTGACAAGTAGACAAAATAGCACAATTGGAGTTATCTTGCTTTACTGATTCTCAAAAAAAAAAAAATTGCCACCCCTGCATGTAAATTGATCGAGACCTCTGAGGGCCTCGACTGACCAAAATGTTTGAGCTGACCGTCCTGGACTGACCGAAAGGTTCAGTCTGTTCATGAATAAGCACGAGGCGCGCAATGAATACACGGAGTTGAATGAACGACCCCGTGGTGTAGCGGCAGCGATTTTAAGAGCGCGTCAGGCATTCTTGGCTTGGTGATGACGAAGCGATGGCAATAGACGAGACTTTCTGCACTGCAATTGAGTATGGGCTGTGCGAGCTTGGTCTTGGGGATTGATCGTCTGATGATGTTGCTGACGGACACTCAGAACATCAAGGAGGCCTGTTCTCTTCCCCGACATCAAGTCGCAAGATTAGCCTATGTGGAAAGCTGAAATCCTTGTCCAATAAAAGGGAAAAAAACAGAGCGTACGTTATTTATGGGAGAGTGGTTTTTCTACACCCCACACACTACGCCCTCAAGAAAACATAGCAAAACATTACAAAAATTCTGAAACATTTGCAAGCACGAAAAAAGTTATTCGACCCACAAACTTTGGACGCACCTATAACATTTGTTCATAATCATTCCCGCAAAGTTTTGATAATTTTTTGAAATATTGTGGCATGTTTTCTTGCGGGGGTGTAGTGTGGTGGGGTATAGCCACTACATTCCCTATTAATTTTCTCTCTTTCTACAAATAGTTAAGTTAATATCTGTATTTCAAGAAATAGCAAGTCAATGTTTCCTAGTTCTATCTTATTTCAGTGGACAATAATTCCCATTATCAATATGGCTTTTCGTTTCATTGATTAACCTCGTCTTCATGTACTCCCTCCGTCCGTAAATACTTGCCGGAGAGATGGATGTATCTAGACATATTTTAGTTCTAGATGCATTCATTTTTGTTCATTTCTCCGACAAGTATTTCCGGATGGAGGGAGTAGTATGCTTTGGTGTTATTTTCATGTAAAAAATAGGATAACTCCATGAGCGTTCACTCCCATCGGGACACGACACTAGTAGAAAACAGGGCATTGGTCCAGCCCATTAGCCCCGGTTCAATCTAGAACCGGGACCAATGGGGGTACTGGACCCGGTTCGTTAGCCCAGGGGGCCGGCCGGGCCACGTGGGCCATTGGTCCCGGTTCGTCTGGACCTATTGGTCCCGGTTGGAGCTAAAAACCGGGACCAATGGCTCTTGCTCCTGGCCCACCACTATTGGTCCCGGTTTGTTTTATGAACCGGGACCAAAGGCACCCCTTTAGCCCCGGTTTGTAGAACCAACCGGGACCAGTGAGTTGCCTATATAAACCCCCTCACTCAAGAGCAGAGCTCACTGCTCTGTTTTTTTTTCTGGCCGAGGGGGAGAGGGGTTAGTGGTGCTCTAGCTCACCTCCTATGCACACAACGTGTTCGGTGGAATGCCCGAGCCACACTAGTTAAGCTTTTCTCCTCTCGAAGCTCTATTTTCTCCGAGATTTGTCTAGGTTTAGCGGTCCGTCACGTCCCGTCCCCGTCTTCGCCGCCGTCGATCGCCCCCGCCGATCTCGTCACCGGCACCACCGTGGTGAGCCTCTTGTTATGTCCATGCTTTTCTTACTTTTATTATTGCTTTAGATAGATATTTGTCTAATTTTCTTACGTTTATTATTGCTTGTTATTATATAGTGCGATGGTTTTGATATCCGCCCACGTGGGCCCTCGTCGGGGCTACGATTCGGATGTGGTATATTATCTTTAATTTATAACTATTTGTTTTAGTGCTTATGATAGTTATGCCGACCAACCTGACATGCATAGATGTTTTATTATGTCTAGGAGGTAGTTGAACCGGAAATTCCAACCGACCCTCTTGTGGAGAGGTTAAATTTAGTTGAAGAGGAAAACATTTCGTTAAAGAAAAAATTGGAAAAAATGGAGGAGGAGAAGATGGAATTGGAGTTGCATGTTGCGGAAGTTATCGATGATCACAAGATCAAGATGGACCCTATTGTCGAGAGGTTAAATTTAGTTGAAGAAAAAAACAAATTCTTGAAGGAAAAAATAAAAAAAATTGTGGACGAGAAGATGATATTGGAGTTGCATGTTGCGGATGTCGTCGATGATCACAAGATCAAGATGGATGCAATGCGGTTGAAGATTAAAAAGATTAGAAAATATGCCATTAATACCGAGGCTTGGTATCATTATGCCGTTGGATCAATTGTTACCTTGGTTGCGATTATGATAGCATTTGTTTTCGCGTTGAAATGTTTTACATAGTTTCGATGTGTATGGAGAGCTATATGTTGTTAGATGAGAACTATATATGTATGTACTTTGGTTTTAATGTGATGATGAACTTTTATCCATTTGCTCACTTAATTATCTATTTATGATGTTCTGTAATGGTTTTTGACACACTTAATTATATATAAATGCACGCAGATGAACCGCCAATGGATGTACGGTGACAGACACACCTCCGAGTACATTAAGGGCGTGCGTGAGTTTCTAAATGCGGCAGAGGCAAACAAGCAGAATGGTTTTATGTGTTGTCCATGCACTAAATGTGTGAATACGATGTCTTACTCTAACCGAAAAATCCTTCACTCCCACCTGCTTTACAAGGGTTTCATGCCACACTATAATGTTTGGACGAGGCACGGAGAAATAGGGGTTATGATGGAAGACGGCGAAGAAGAAGAGTACGATGACAACTATGTGCCCCCTGAATACGGTGATGCTGCAATGGGGGGAGCTAGTGAAGATCAAGAGGAACCAGACGATGTGCCCAATGATGCTGCAACGGGTGAAGCTGCTGAAGATCAAGAGGAACCAAATGATGATCTTCGCCGGGTCATTGTCGATGCAAGGACACAATGCGAAAGTCAAAAGGAGAAGCTGAAGTTCGATCGCATGTTAGAGGATCACAAAAAAGGGTTGTACCCCAATTGCGAAGATGGCAACACAAAGCTCAGTACCGTACTGGAATTGCTGCAGTGGAAGGCAGAGAATGATGTGGCTGACAAAGGATTTGAGAAGCTACTGAAAATATTGAAGAAGAAGCTTCCGAAGGATAACGAATTTCCCGACAGTACATACGCAACAAAGAAGGTCGTATGCCCTCTAGGATTGGAGGTGCAGAAGATACATGCATGCCCTAATGACTGCATCCTCTACCGCGGTGCATACAACGATCTGAACGCATGCCCGGTATGCGGTGCATTGCGGTATAAGATCAGACGAGATGACCCTGGTGATGTTGATGGCGAGCCCGCCAGGAAGAGGGTTCCTGCGAAGGTGATGTGGTATGCTCCTATAATACCACGGTTGAAACGTTTGTTTAGAAACAGAGAGCATGCCAAGTTGATGCGATGGCACAGTGAGGACCGTAAGAAAGACGGGAAGTTGAGAGCACCCGCTGACGGGTCGCAATGGAGAAAAATCGAGAGAAAGTACTGGGAGGAGTTTGCAAAGGACGCAAGGAACGTATGGTTTGCTCTAAGCGCGGATGGCATTAATCCTTTCGGGGAGCAGAGCAGCAATCACAGCACCTGGCCCGTGACTCTATGTATGTATAACCTTCCTCCTTGGATGTGCATGAAGCGGAAGTTCATTATGATGCCAGTTCTCATCCAAGGCCCTAAGCAACCCGGCAACGACATTGATGTGTACCTAAAGCCATTAGTTGAAGAACTTTTACAGCTGTGGAATGGAAACGGTGTACGTGCGTGGGATGAGCACAAACAGGAGGAATTTGACCTAAAGGCGTTGCTGTTCGTGACCATCAACGATTGGCCCGCTCTCAGTAACCTTTCAGGACAGACAAACAAAGGATACCACGCATGCACGCACTGTTTAGATGACACTGAAAGTATATACCTGGACAAGTGCAGGAAGAATGTGTACCTGGGCCATCGTCGATTTCTTCCGACCAACCATCAATGTCGAAAGAAAGGCAAGCATTTGAAAGGCGAGGCAGATCACCGGAAGAAGCCCGCCATGCGTACCGGTGATCACGTACTTGCTATGGTCAATGATTTACACGTAATCTTCGGAAAGGGCCCCGGCGCACTAGCTGTTCCGAATGACGATGAGGGACACGCACCCATGTGGAAGAAGAAATCTATATTTTGGGACCTACCCTACTGGAAAGACCTAGAGGTCCGCTCTTCAATCGACGTGATGCACGTGACGAAGAACCTTTGCGTGAACCTGCTAGGCTTCTTGGGCGTGTATGGAAAGACAAAAGATACAGCTGAGGCACGGGAGGACCTGCAACGTTTGCACGAAAAAGACGGCATCCCTCCGAAGCAGTATGAAGGTCCTGCCAGCTATGCTCTTACGAAAGAAGAGAAAGAAATCTTTTTTGAATGCCTTTTCAGTATGAAGGTCCCGACTGGCTTCTCGTCGAATATAAAGGGAATAATAAATATGGCAGAGAAAAAGTTCCAGAACCTAAAGTCTCATGACTGCCATGTGATTATGACGCAACTGCTTC
>LR738711.1:42636977-42656616 GCA_902687465.1 Secale cereale
TGGTGTCACGTGCTCGTCTCGGCGTCCGTCGTCGCTACCGCGACGACGTCCGCCTCGACTCGCGTTACCCTAAGATAGACAGGGTAGCCCCTGGTGTCACGTGCTCGTCTCGGCGTCCGTCGTCGCTACCGCGACGACGTCCGCCTCGACTCGCGTTACCCTAAGATAGACAGGGTGGCCCTGGTGTCACGTGCTCGTCTCGGCGTCCGTCGTCGCTACCGCGACGACGTCCGCCTCGACTCGCGTTACCCTAAGATAGACAGGGTAGCCCCTTATCTTCTTGGGGCACTTTTTTTGCATGGTGGGCGCAGAGAAAAACGATGAGCATTTTTACTTGTGTGTATGTTACCGAACCTGGTACTAGCACGAAGAACAGTGGACAAAAAAAGGAAGTATCTTGTAAGGCCTGTGTTGTCGTTTTAGTGTGAAAGACTGCCTATAAAAAGATATTTATGCTGCAAGATATTAACATTTATGCTGTAAGTTTTTAACCTATGAAAATTCAGTGAAAGAAAGAAATAAAAGGATGGTCTTCAAATGATGTTACCATTGCTTAGTTACCTTTGTGGTGCTTTCAATGGATGTTTTTCATCTTACTTATCCCTGGAGAGGTTAGATTCTCTATGGAGATATGTCAACCTAAATACCATCCCTGTTGTTCTTGTTGTCTGAAAATCAATTTCTCTTCCTACACAAAAGCACAATAAAAAATTAGGAGTAGCAAGAAAATGAGTTGTTTTTTATGCTAAAAGGGGGTAAACTGACGTAAAATAAGGGCAGCTGCCGATTTCTTTGAACGATGGTCAAAAGGCGTACCAGGAATAATGGCCGCTGCTAAAAGGAGGTAAACTGATGTAAAATAACTCAACTCCGGAAGGAGTAATCCGGAGCTGAGTCCTATCTTGTGGGTCTGTTTCAACTCCGACCTGCAAAATGGTCAAAAGGAGTAGCAAGCACCAGATTAGAAACCTAAAATTTATAACTAAACAAAATCCTAATTTATGACAAAATTGAAGATGACACCGCAAGTACTAAAATGGGACAGAGATCATTATAAAAAAAAATATGGTGGGTAATAGAGATCATTCAGCACACCAATGTCTCGTCAAAGATTAGCTAAGAATTCTTCTAGCTTAATGCTCAATGTATATACAGACTGCTCTATCTCTGTTGTTTGATACTTGTATAGATTTTTGCAAAGATGCGCTCCCGAACACTGCTACGTGGTGCTCTGCCGTCAACGGAAGACGAGACTGAGGCGGACGAGTTGCTGTCGAAAAATCGGAGTTTTGCGAATCCCGTCGTGCGTCCCCATACAACAACTTGTTACAGAAAACAAATTAATTTTCAGAGAATTAGTACATTCTTGAACAGTGGCAGCTGCTATCTCTTTGAAAAGTGTTCAGAATTTCGTCCAAAATAGATTCCCCCAACAGAACAAAAATGAACTGCTAGTCTCAGTTCATTCACTGAAAAAATGCCATTGTTTTCAGAGATACATTTAGGGATTTTCTTTTTCCCATATCCACAGCGGGTTCCTATACTTCTATGGATACTGCTACTTGATGCTCCGCCGTCAACGAAAGATGAGACCAAGGTGGATGAGTTGCTGGCAAAAATCTGATTTTGTGTGAAATAGTAAACAATCTTCAGTTGTGAGAAACAGAGCCACCAAGGTGATCTGCTTTTCTTCAGTTTTGACCTACACATTCCTTCTATTTTCTTGTCCACTATCCTATAACTGGATTAGTCCTTCCAAAACATTTAAATCATCTTCTTCCTCATGCTGAAAACAAGCAAGTTGTTCTCTGACGGCATCATCAGAGCAGAGCTGCCAAAATCGAGATCCATGTTCTACTCCCTGTCAAATCTGGGTGTTCGTGAGCTCGGAGATGGTGGCCGCTGTCAGCCATGGACTCATCGGAAGGAAGAGGGAAGGGGGAGGTGGGTAGTACCCGGGTATCGTCGGAGGCGACGCGGAGTGGCGGACGCCGTTGGGAAGCTTGGTGGTGCGAGTGGGGACGATGCACAGGGGAGGTACAGCCCGGGTAGGAGGCGTAGGAGCAAGGTCGAGCACGCCGCGGAGGCCGCCGCGGCCCGCGGAGGCCGTATGGTCGCCGGACAGGCACCGCCTCGCCGTATTGGCTGCTTCCGCCCCTGGACCTCGCGGAGCCCGTGCGGTCGCTGCGCCTCGCCGTATTGGCCGCTGCTGCACTTTGACCTCACGGCGCTCGTGCGGGCGCGGCGCCTCGCCGTATTGGACACCTCCCTCGCGGGGCTCGTGCGGGCGCGGCGCTCGTGAGGCACCTCGCCGAGGAGGGGGAGGGGCAGGGCAGCTGCAGTGGAGGAGGAGGGGATGGAAAAGAAAAAGGAAATAGGCGCACGGCTGGGCTTTCCAGAAAAGGGAAAAAGGCTAGAAAGGGAAAGGGAACAGGCGGAGCAACGAGCGCGGTCGGAATCGATCGCTCCCGCGACAAGGAGTCGTTTCGCATTGTATGCCTGGCCTGAACCATGCCTGAGATATGCCTGTCGGTTGTTTGGCCCAGGCGTTCCTAGCAAGGCAGTTAGCCTGGCCTGGTAATAAAAAATAGAAGAAATGGAATGCTTAGCCCAGGCGTCCTTTTTTTGCGCCTGGCATGCTGCAACAGTAGCCTGGCAGCCATCAGCACTATTTAAAACAATAAACAATTCAGTAATGATACTACCAGGCCAGGTAAGGATCGAAACACTAGTACACCAAGTTGGCCTGACCAGGCCAATTAATGTCCAGGGTTCAAACCAAACAGCCCCTAAATCTCCGACATCATATACAAGTTATGGAGACCCGCAAAATATTGTAGAAGTTACAAAGATGAGACGGTATGTTTCTGATATATCTACTTATACAGATAGTCTATACCCGTCTATCCCCTATGTGATTTTACCAAGATGATTGATCAAAATTTATAAATGATTAACAACATTGCCTCTTCACTATCACAACTAGCCCGTGATAATTGATTTATTAGATATTGTTTTTTGAGAGGGGGGGGGGGGTAGATATTGTTTATCCATAGGTATTATTGGGGTTAACAAATTTTGTAGTACGGCGATATGCTGATAGTTGAAATGGAGGAATAAGACGCGAGACTTTATTTATACATAATCAAAGCAAGTGATCATAGGCACTTAAATCATCTGCTAGTCTTGTCGATGAACCCGCTTCTAGATTGTGATCCAAATAGTTTAATTATAATAGGATATATTAGTAAAGAAAGAGATTTATAAGAGAAAAGCTATATTTGCTTTGGCTGACATTCAACATATTTTCTCGTATTTTTACTGTATTTATGTTAAGGCCCTTGGGATTGGGATCTAGTTTCGCCCCGGCCCCCCAAAATATCAGGACCGGCCCTGCGGATACCTTAGATCCATATTATTACATGCAACATGAACCGATCTTCAAGCGGAGCTCGTCTGGCTCCACCGTGCCCATGTCCGACGGCCGGCTGCGCTCCCCATAATGTTGGTCCTGTCGCCGGCAAGGTACGGAAGGGCATAGGACACGTCCTGGCTTACGGGATTCAAGGCGTCGCCATCTTCCAAGCCCTACTCCTCCCCGTCGGAGCCCGGACCCCGAACGGTGCATGTGAACGTCAGATCGATGATGTGTCCGTCGCCCGCTGCCTCGCATGGTGGGTACGCGGCGCCATGTTTGCGTTGGATGACGCCCATGATGCGTTGATGGCCTCAGCGTGCCAACAGAGGGGTTGCGCGTATGCCACTGTGTTTGGATGCCAGGCAGACTACACCGCCTCTGATGGGGCAGCAACTGCACACCTAGCGCCTGATCCATGCGCCATTTGGGCGAACGCATTGGATTCCCGACGGAAGGAGTCCGAGCATTGCCTGGCATGGGCCGCCTCCTTGGAGCGGCGGAGCGCAAACCGGAGGACCATCTCCTCCTCGGGGCCGCGGATCTGAAGGTGAAGGACTCGGATCCGCTGCCTGCCATGCCAAAGATCGTGCCGAATGGGAGCTTGTGTGACAGAGGGGAGCAGAGTGAAGAAGTTAGGGTTTGGTCCGGTGAGCAGATGAGAAGAAATATATGTGGGGTCGGTTGGGCCAGTGTGGGCTGGGTCCGATGTGGTGGACGCGCCCGGATGCCCCCTTGCCCGCCCCATATTTTGGCTGGACATGAGGGATGAACGTGAGCCCGTTTGTTTGAGGCCCCTTTGAGGCGCCCGACTGGGTCGAATTTTTGTGACCGAGTCGTTAGCCCGACCATTTGAGGCGGGTTTGGGGCGTCCGATTGTCGATATCCTATCTGACCGAATATTAAGTTTTGACCGAATATTAAGTCCACCGTCGACGATGGCGACGACCTCGTCGTTCTCCGGCTATCGCTCCGCCACGTGCCGGCCTCTCATACCACCAAATCGCACCTTCGCCCTCTCCCACACCCCGCCGTCGTCCACTGACTCACTCTCCTTCCTGCACTTGCATCATCTCCAACGACGGCACCGCTTCGGCTTGCCGGCCGCTGCCGTTGTCCTCCTAGTTGCGTCCAGTTCAAGTCTCTCGAGCTCATGTCGTCGAGGTTGTCACCTTCTCGACCCTGCACTGCTCCTCGTATGCCTGCAGTGGGCGAATTAGCAGCATTGGAGCAGAATCACGAAGGGGGGGGGTGTCTTGTCCTCTACTGCTGCTAGGCGTACGGGCTCAGGACGGTGTCGTCAACCGCACCACTCCCCAACGTTGCTCTCACCCCATCTTCTCCTCTATTCGTTGTTCGAAGCTTACAGCTAGCTATGCTATCTCGCGGTTTCCAACAGAGTGGGAGCCAATGTTTTCGAGGAAATGCCTAAGCCATCCGTACATTATATAATGGAAGATTTGGCTACTGCACCTCGTTGAGGTAGCTGTAAAAATGTTACATTCTCTCCGTGAAGTCAAGGGTTGAATTTTGATGGCGGAGTGAATAGCAATTTCGGAAAGGGATTGCGCTGTGCTCGAGTTGGGGGCAATCTGTGAGAGGAAACTAGGGGAAATTTAGGAGTCACCTGGTTGTTTTTTGTTGTTTTGATTAAAATATTAATTATTCTTGGCTGCTCACTTCCTTTCTTCTTGTTAGGCTGTTAGTGGATGACTGGTTGATCTTGCTCCTGAAGTTCTTATTATGTGTTTTAACCCCTAATGCTTATTAGTGCCGGTTACAGATATACTTGTAGTACTATCATAGACGTAGTTTAAAGCTACTTGGATACAATTCATCGTTATCTATTGATGTACTTCTAATATCATCGGGTTGATCGGCACCCCATACCTAGCCCATATTTGGGACGGGTATGGCGATACCGGACACCGCCACCATGTCGGACCGACATGCACACCGTCCCAACCTGTCTCCACAAATAGCCCATTCGGACTAAACCCTAGTCAAAGTCTCACTCCTTTCGACTGCTCCGCTCCATTGCCCGTCTCCTCCCCTCCCCTCCCCATGGTCAGCAACAGATCCGGCGGTGAATCCGACTCCCGTCGACCGGGCGGTGCTCGTGAAGGAGGAATCCAACTCACCTACTTCGGATGACGAGGAACTCACGCTTCGTATTCCCCTCCTCCAGTTATGGATCGAAAGACCCCAAGGGGAAGCGGCAGGTGGAGAAGTGGTGAAGTCCGGCGGCCCTTTCTCGTTTATTTACTAAAATAAAATCTACTTAGTTTTCTATTTTAGTTTAGTGGACGAACTCTTTTGGATCGAATAAAACTATAATCCTCACCCCCCCAGCCGTCGACGCCGCCTCCTCCTCCTCCTCCACAAAAAGCTAGGGTTTTTGCCTCATGCTGACGCCGCCGCAGGTCCGCCTTCTTTCCGGTGGCCTTAGGGCCATGAGGGGCGCGGTAGATCTCGGCAACGGTCGGCGGGAGGGCTCCGTTTTTAATCGTTTCTTTCAGTTTTGTTAGGGTTTGTGTTCTGCTCAGGAAGACGAGACGGCGGCGGGTCCCTGAAAATGGAATAAAGGTCTCCCCGCCTAGCCCCCGTTGCAGCGATGCGTCTAGCATCGTTGGTGGGCGTGTGGAGGTGTGTCTTCGGTGGATCTATCTTTGTTGGATTTGCTCGGATCTCGTCGTTGTTCGTCTACGTTCGTGTGTCTTCGGATTGGATCTTTCTGATCTATGTTATTCTTCACCTGCAGGCGGTTGCTGTTCTGGTGTGCAGGTCCTACGGGGCTTTAGCACGACGACTTCCCGACTGTCTACTACAACAAGTTGTGCCCGACTCCGGCGATTGAGGGGCGATGACGGCGGTGCGCCTTCGGCTCTCTTCTGTGTGGTAGTTGTCGCTAGGTGGTCTACAGATCTAGATGTAATTTCTATTATTTTTGGTATCATTGTACTGCCTTGATTGAAGATGAATAGATCGGAAATTTTCTCGAAAAAATATAATCATCTTCCCCCTAATACAACTGGGGTGGGGCCCTTAATCCCCCTTTTACCAATCATAGTCCTCCACATCAGCTTGTTTGTAAGAAAATTAGATAATCTTTTGTAGATGTAGCATTACTCACGAGGAGGAAGGAACGTGCCTCTTTTTGCCTTGAATTTACGGGGATGCTTCTTTGGCAAGTTACGGGGGGCAGAGTTGTAGCTTCATCGAGCTGGTCTGATCACTTTCGCGAAGCTACTGTTGAGCACATTTGCTCTAGTCGTTCAGATCACCTACCGGTTCTCTTGAAGTTTGGCAAGAGCAAGGAATGGAGGAGGGTGGGGTCTAAATCGCTCCGGCCCTTCCGCTATGAACATATGTGGGAAAGGGTTCAGACCCTTCAGGCTGCAATTGAGAATGGATGGAAGGGCTCTGGTGAGGATCAAAACCCCCAGCAAGTTGGGGCTAAGATTAGAAGCATGGCACATGTCTTGAGGAAGTGGTCTGGGAGGGACTTTGGCTCTGTTCTGAAGAAATCAGCAGACATTAGAAGAAAACTGAGCATGCTATGGAGGTCCCCTAACACGCCTGAAAACCAGCGTGAGGTAAAGCAATGTACAGAGGAACTAGATGAACTTCTTTTGAGAGAGGAGTTAATGTGGAGGCAACGATCAAGAGCAACTTATCTGCGGGAAGGCGACCGCAACACGAAATGGTTTCAGAGAAAGGCAACGTGGAGAAAGAAAAAAACGAAATTAGCAAATTAAAGGATGGCAGCGGAGTTTGGAAAGAGGACAGACAAGGGATTCAGGAACTGGTGAGGAGTTATTTCCAATGCTTGTACGAGAGGGAACACGATGTGGAACCACAAGTGGTGCTGAATTTTGTTGAAAGAAGGGTTACCGACGAGATGAACGAGGCATTAACAAAACCATTCTCGACGGAGGAAGTGAGTGATTCCCTTTTCCAAATCGGGCCTTTAAAGGCTCCTGGTCCGGACGGTTTACCGGCTAGATTCTATCAAAGGAATTGGGAGGTCATGAGAGATGAAGTGGTCAGAGGTCTGCTAAGTTTCTTCGAGGGTGGGGTTATACCGAAAGGTATCAATGATATAGTAATTATGCTAATCCCGAAAGGCAAAGACCCACACACAGTAAAAGGCTACCGACCCATTAGTCTCTGCAACGTCATCTACAAAGTGATTTCGAAGTGCCTCGTCAACCGTCTACGCCCTTTTTTGGACGAAATTATATCGGAGACTCAAAGTGCATTCATCCCGGGCCGCATGATTACAGATAATGCCACAATTGCATTTGAGTGCTTCCATAAGATCCAACATAGCAGGAACAAATATGACACGTACTGTGCATATAAGCTGGATTTGGCAAAAGCATACGACAGGGTTGATTGGGGATTTCTGAAAGGAGTTCTTCTAAAAATGGGATTCAGCAAAAAGTGGACAGCCGGGTTATGGAGTGTGTAAGCTCTGTCAGATACTCAGTCAGATGCAATGGGGAGCTCTTAGAACCTTTTATCCCATCTAGAGGATTGTGACAAGGGGAACTTCTGAGCCCGTATCTGTTCCTCCTTGTTGCAGATGGACTGGTCAACCTAATGAATAAAGAAATAGGTGAAGGCAACCTGACTCCCGTAAAGATTGCAAGGAATTGTCCAGGAATATCAAACCTCCTCTTTGCGGACAACAGCCTTTTATTCTTCAAGGCGTCGGTTGAGCAGGCACAAGTAATGAAGAATGTTGTGTCTTCTTTCCAGAGGGGCACGGGGCAGTTGCTAAGTGAGAATAAGTGTTCTTTACTTTTTAGTGAGCATTGTCCAGAGGAGAATAGGGAAGAGATTAAAAGAATCCTTGGAGTGGTGTCCTCAACATTTGAAAGCAAGTATTTGGGGCTTCCTACTCCTGAGGGAACGATGAAGGATGATAACTTCCAACTAATATTGGATAGGTTCAGCAAAAGATGTAATGACTGGTCCGGAAGATTCATGGCTTATGCAGCAAAGGAAGTTCATGTCAAGTCTGTGGTCCACGCTCTTCCTTGCTTCACTATGGGGGTCTTTCTACTCTCAAAAGGTTTTTGCGAGAAGTATGTGAAGATGATCCGAGACTTCTGGTGGGGGGATGAAGAAGGCCACCGTAAAGTGCATTGGATGTCTTAGGAGCGCATGACTCAACCTAAGAGGGCGGGTGGTATTGGGTTTAGGGATATGCACCTTTTTAACATTGCGCTGCTCCCGAAACAAAGTTGGAGACTCCTACAGAACCCTGTCAGCTTGTGTGCTAGAGTTCTAAAATCAAAATACTACCCACATGGAAACCTACTAGATACGGTGTTTGCATCTGATGCGTCACCGGTGTGGAGAGGTATTGAGGCTGGCTTGGAGCTCCTAAAGAAAGGCATCATTTGGCGTGTGGGAGATGGTACCCACATTCAGATCCAAAGGGATCAATGGATCCCTTGCAAGGAAGGCCTAAGGTCTGCATCTTTCACCAGGAGGTCTAGATTGCGCTGGGTGAACCAACTAATGAAACCATATAGCAATGAGTGGAACGAGGACCTCATTAGACAAATTTTCCAGCCATTCGATGCGGATGAAATATGCAGAATCTCCATTCCTAGCTCACCCACAGATGACAGAATCGCTTGGTATTATGAAAAGAGCGGAATCTTCACGGTAAGGAGTGCTTACAAGCTGGCTGCTTCAATTCAGGGCCAAAGGAGGCAGGCTCCGTCGAGCTCATCGAACGATCCCAGAGATAGGAGTATTTGGGATCTTATATGGAAATCAAAGGTCCCTCCAAAGGCAGGATCTTTGGCTGGCGAGCTGCTACCAATACGTTAGCCACAAAAAAGAACAAGCGGAAGAGATCACTGGACAGTCACGGACGAGCACCGCAATGCCATGCCGACTTCCACAGCACGAGACAAGAGTGGTAGGTAGATAGTTTAAAGTGATGGTCACTCAGAGTGTGGTAGGCAAATAGTTTAAAGCGATGGTCCCCTCCTCTAAACTTTGTCTTGTATGCCAATTCTCCTGAAATTCGAACTGAATTCCTTAACTTAAACAAAACTTACCAACTTCAACAAAACATACCATGTTGCTTACGCTTAGATTTTTCTGTCCCCCATTTTGAAAAAGAGAGAGACTTTGTTCCTGCATCTCGTCAGCCGAGAAACTATACGTGTACTACTGCTTTATTTTCAAAGGTGGAGGAAATTATATTACAAAAGGGATTAACTCCACTACAAATATCTAAGTAAATATAAAAAATAGATTAATATAACGCAAAAGATAAGAAGAGCGTTTTTTTCAATCCAGGGCAAAATAATTGCCTCATTTCATTATAAAAAGGGGTAGATCGTGTTACAGAATAGAAACAGGGCCGATACGCTCACACACACAAAAATAATTCTACATTCATGGCACGAGGTTTGTCACTTGCTTAGCACCCATGATACATTGTATTCTCGCTTCCTCTTTGATTGAGGGGATAATGACGGAGGGAGGCGAACAAGAGCATTATAGGAGTACGATCTGTTGTATCGCATGAACTGCCCATTCAAGAAGACTCGGAACTCTTCTTGAGGTATTGTAGAGATAAACAAAAGAAACATTAGCTATTTCCTTATCCCTACGTATCCTAGTTCCTGACTGCACGGAGCACCTGCATTGCAGGTGTGGCATATTATCACTTGGACCTCCTTTGCTTGCTGATGCCTCCTACTCCTACATGTAGCTAGAGAGGTAGGACACAAATGCCATCCTAGTAAAAAAATCAACAACATAATTATTATTTCTATTTGGTCAATCAGAAAGACTACAACCAATCCATATTTCAAATGCATAGGTGTACGAGACAGTGGTTCTGCAGTACTTGCATTTGGTGTGAAGGAAATGGGGCTCCTCCCATTTAAATATGGTTCGAGGGTGTATTGAAGCATTTTGCATGTGCCTAGAATATTACTCCCTCCGTTCCGATTTACTCGTGAACTAAAACCACGACGAGTAAATCGAAACGGAGGGAGTAGGCATGTAGGGTGACCTGCATCTCAAGATACATGGTAATGCTCTTGCAGTCTTGCTAGTGCTATTTTGATGACCTGGCAGTAGTTGTACCTGTGTGACATGGATGATATGGGAAAATGATAGTTGACAAACATTGTACATCAATTATTGCAGTATGAAAGGACAAACAATAATCATCTAGACGTGTTGAGTTGAGGTTGATCAACGGATTAACTCTGGGAAAGAAAGGCAGGATAACTCACCATGCGTGGCTCAATCATCCATATAAATGCGACCACCGTTGGAGTGTGTTCTCTCTAGTCCTGAAAAGTAGGATAAAATGCACGGAGTCTCAACAACTTCCCCTCCCATATCAATCTTTGCATAATCATTGCATGGAAAAAGGGCGATTGCTTGAGAATATGAGCCATCGGGAATTGAGTGGTTAGCATTGAGTGAACATATTGTACTCCTTATCATTTTGTCAAGGCATCCACCAGGAGAGGTCTGACTTGAGGGGAAACAGGAACTATGTTGTCATGGTTAGAGGAGCTACCTTAAAATATATCTATATACATGTTGTCAGAAACTTATAAGAGACTGTTGCTTTAGCATGTTTGCTTTAGTTGATGAAATCAGGGGTAACCTGACTACACTATTTTTACTTGATCAAACTGTAGGATCCCATCTAACGAACAACCGATGATTTCCATGGGAGATGAGCACCCCCTGGTCTCGTGCCATGGGATAGCATCGAAGTTGCCATGGTCCCCAGGCTGGTTGTTTGTTGGCATGGTCCCCAGGACACCACCACCCCCTTTCCTTCAGAGCACGAGCTCTCCCCTGTGAGTGCCGTGCATCAAGCACCAGCGCGGCGTGCCTCACTACCTCACCCGCCGAGGCACATGGAATGGCGGCGAGTGATGCGACCAGGGTGTGCTGTCAGAGAGGATTGTGGAGGCATAGAGAGAGTGGAGTGGACTGGATCGGAACATCTCTCTGTCCATGCATCTGCACGTCACATAATATATTCAACCTTCAACGACGTTGTCAGTCCCAGGCTACCTGGGAGGCAGTGGGCCGTGGCACGCTGTTTCTTCATTGGTTGTAGCACAAGAGACATCGTTCTGCCTGGGGCTTGCCCGGGGCCTGACTTGATCCTGGCCACGGCACTGAATAAATCAACTGATATGTGGCTGACTTATAAATTACTCCCTCCAGCCGAAAATACTTGTCATCAAAATGAACAAAAAAGATGAATCTAGAACTAAAATACATCTAGATATATCCATTTTTATTCATTTTGATGACAAGTATTTCCGTCCAATACTTGTCATCAAAATGGACAAAAAAGGATGTATTTAGAACTAAAATACATCTAGATACATCCATTTTTATTCAATTTGATGACAAGTATATCTGGATGGAGGGAATAGATATTGTGTATACACATGGTCAACTTATTCTCATGTCTGGGTGTGAATGGAGCAGTTTATACGTCGAGCAATTTGATAATATGGAAAAAAAATCATGAGACTTTGATCCATTAGCACATATTTCCTTTTGTTCTAGCAAACAGGACACTTTTGACTGACAAGTAGACAAAATAGCACAATTGGAGTTATCTTGCTTTACTGATTCTCAAAAAAAAATATTGCCCTCGACCCTTGCATGTAAATTGATCGAGACCTCTGAGGGCCTCGACTGACCAAAATGTTTGAGCTGACCGTCCTGGACTGACCGAAAGGTTCAGTCTGTTCATCAACAAGCACGAGGTGCGCAATGAATACACGGAGTTGAATGAACGACCCGTGGTGTAGCGGCAGCGATTTTAAGAACACGTCAGGCATTCTTGGCTCGGTGATGATGAAGCGATGGCAATAGACGAGACTTTCTGCACTGCAATTGAGTATGGGCTATGCGAGCTTGGTTTTGGGGATTGATCATCTGATGATGTTGCTGACGGACTCTCAGAACATCAAGGAGGCCTGTTCTCTTCCCCGCCATAAAGTCGCAAGATTAGCCTATGTGGAAAGCTGAAATCCTTGTCCAATAAAAGGAAAAAAAACAGAGCGTACGTTATTTATGGGAGAGTGGTTTTTCTACACCCCACACACTACGCTCCCTCAAGAAAACATAGCAAAACATTACAAAAATTCTGTAAGATTTGCAAGCACGACAAAAGTTATTCGACCCACAAACTTTGGACGCACCTATAACATTTGTTCATAATCATTCCCGCAAAGTTCTGATAATTTTTTGAAATATTGTGGCATGTTTTCTTGCGGGGGTGTAGTGTGGTTGGGTATAGCCACTACATTCCCTATTAATTTTCTCTCTTTTTACAAATAGTTAAGTTAATATCTGTATTTCAAGAAATAGCAAGTCAATGTTTCCTAGTTCTATCTTATTTCAGTGGACAGTAATTCCCATTATCAATATGACTTTTCGTTTCATTGATTAACCTCGTCTTCATGTACTCCCTCCGTCCGTAAATACTTGTCGGAGAGATGGATGTATCTAGACATATTTTAGTTCTAGATGCATTCATTTTTGTTTATTTCTCCGACAAGTATTTCCGGATGGAGGGAGTAGTATGCTTTGGTGTTATTTTCATGTAAAAAATAGGATGACTCCATGAGCGTTCACTTCCATCGGGACACCACCCAGTAACTCTCCTCCAAGCAGCAGAAGCAGAAGGTAGCAAAATTACAACCTCTGCTCGCATCTGTTTCCGCCAGTGAGTGTAGATGTTGCAAGAAGGCACGCTTTCCGAAAACTTCGATGTTGTACTGGAACAACTTTAAGGAGTCAAATTGTGCGCCATATTGAGACATCAAAAACTTAATACATGATTGCTGGTATGTGCATCTTGCTCTTTTGGTATTGTAGGAAATCTGTTCTGCACCAGATTTGCAGCATGTATAGAAGTAACAACAGTCTAGACCCCGTTTCATGTTACTTTGTCTTGCAACACTGTTGGGCAGTGGAAATATTTTCCCTGCAATGAATAACGAAAAAAGTGTGGCGGCCCAAATTTAGTGTAACACATTGAATTACTAGTACCGTTTGTCATAAATTGATTCAGTTTGTCAAGAACCTCCCTATTAATGTAGTTAATTTTATAAAATTTGCAAGAGGGTCTCAAAATACATCACACCAGCGTTATCTTAGCAATCCAACTACATACAACGAGTTCTTTTGTAAGTAACCTAACACAGAAGCAGGTGCAACTGTGGCAAACACACATGTAACTGTCCTTGAAAGTACCACATATGCTTGACCAATGTTGGAAATTGCTGCAGCAACAGGCCACACGGTTTCCAGATACGAGTCTTGGAGTATAATGTCCGACCCTCTCCCTCAGATCGGTCTTTTGGTTGCATTGGCTAGAGCGTGCACTTCTACATGGTATCAGAGCTGCATCCCATAATCTTTCTACATGGTATCAGAGGCAAGAGGTCTTGAGTTCAAGACCCGGCTGGCGCAATTAAATTGCAGCCCACTTTCGGTCCACGTTTAGGCCTGAGGGAGCCACACGTGAGGGGGAGTGCTGACGTATAATGTGCTGCCTAGTCTCTTCCATCAGATCGGTCTGATGTGTGAACTGGTTAGGTGCATAAATTTACAAACCAAGAGATACATGGTTCAAAACCCAGTAAACGCAATATATAATTGATGGCTACCCCTGCTTCCGCTGCCCACGTCATATAGCTCCAAATGAGCATAGCCGTGAGGGGAGTCTTGAAGTATAATGTCCGACCCTCTCCCTCAGATCGGTCTTTTGGTTGCATTGGCTAGAGCGTGCACTTCTACAACGAGTAACTCAAAACCCCATACCTTCCCATGTCATTTGATTATGGGTAGCAAGCAAAGATACATTTCAATGATTATGCAAAGTGAAGTGCGACATTAACAAGAGAAGTTACGCCCCCCCAATCCAACACACAAAACATGACCAAAAATCCCTCAATCATCCAAAACCAGAGTTCACAATTAACCATGCGTCTGTACAAGTAGATGTGAAAACTAACAGAACTTAACCTATCATAAATATATTGGGGCAACTATTAAACTGAAGTAAATGCAGTTAACAACGTTAATTAGACATATAACTCTTCCTCGACTTGTCAAATTGGTAGTGAAGATGGATGGAGGCCGAACACTGATAGTGACAATATGTATTCAGGGTGTGTATGTGCTAACCTGGCACCAATGAGGAATATTACAAGAGCAATACTCAAGCCCAAAATGCCTGTGAGTGCATTGGATGAACACGGAGCAACAGCACGTATGGACAGTGATTTCTACGACAGAAAAATAATGAACACACAGAGAGACACAAAGAGCTTACCTGAATAATGCTTGATCAAAATGCAGGATCCCATCTGACCCCGCTGGACCCCGTGTGAAGTGAGCGCCCTCTGATTTCCTGCCATGGGATAAGATCGAAATGTGGTGCTGGTCCAACCCAGACCCCGTCCCCTCCTTCTGAGCGCGAGCACGCCCTATGAAGTTCTCCCGCCAAGGCGTACAGAACAGCAGCGAGCGATGTGAGGAGGGCAAAGAGTCTGAGAGGATTGGGGTGGCGAAGAGAGTGGAATGGATTGGGATATCTTTCTATCCATGCATCTAAACGTTAGATAGTAATCCTCACAACATACATCTATTGATCTGCAGTGGACTTATACATTAGAACATGGATATACACATGATGAGTTTATTCTCATGTATTTTGGTGTAAAGGGAGCGGTTTATCTGTCGAGCAATTTGCACACTTCTCCATGGACCTCTTATTTTGTTTGACTATAAAAGTCACACATCTGATTGACAGCTGGACAAAGCAGCACAAATTAGTTTTTTTTTGCTTTATTTCCATGTCTAGGCCCACCTATCAGATATTATATGACGATTTTGCTATCGGGCATTATACTTGATTCAATCGAACTTTAGAGATCAGGACCAGGTTGCCAGACCAGAGAGAGAGGAACTCACCAGAACCGAGAAAGAACAACGCCACCATCTCGCCGTGCTTCGTCCCAAACCCATACTAGCAAAACAAGACAAGTATCCAACGGTCAGAAAACGAGGGTCGCACAGTTCTCATGGCACCAAATCCCCACTCTAAAATGTTTCATTCCGATGGTAGATCGCTGAAGCGCCCTCCCTGGCCTTCCTAAAATTCCAAGCACTACTATCATATTTTGCTAACTTTCCGATGCCTCCTACTTTTACAGTGGTTTGGTCAAGAAAAAAATGTCTATATGCTTCCAGCAACATTGAGTGCTATTTTTCTACTGAAGCTTTAGTGCTGATCAAGATTTCACCTGTATATGTTTTGGGTAATGGCATAGTGTGCCAAGGTTAGGAGGTTAGTGAAAAATGGAGAAGCAACAAGGGAGAGGGTTGGTTTTAAAGATAGATGATGTAAAAGTACAGGCATGTGTGATCTTGAATGTTTACCACGTTATCGATGAGCCGGTACACAGACCCCAGTTAGGTTGTAATTAGTTGTAGCCGAAAGGACAAAAGTCATTTGCATA
Source organism: Secale cereale (assembly GCA_902687465.1). Lineage (NCBI taxonomy): Eukaryota > Viridiplantae > Streptophyta > Magnoliopsida > Poales > Poaceae > Secale > Secale cereale. The sequence continues at coordinate 42,652,950 of LR738711.1, forward strand.
TGTTGATGGATCCTTCCATGTGCCTAGTGATTTAACTCACCATGTTTAAACTGACTACGGTCAATACATAGACTGTCCGGTGGCCTTGATAGTTGCATGATTTATGGCGTCTTTGGGTAGTGTTACACAATCCCGAGTCTGCTAACTAGTGTTTTTGACCCACACGCGTCAACCAGGCTCAACCAGAGGGCAACACCGGCTTATAAGAGGCATTGGGCCCTCTCCCTCAAAAGACAAGCCTGTTAGGAGGGAACACCTTCACCCACATAAGTGGTGTTTTCTCTTCACCCACAACCGATGTGGGACTAAATCCAACAATCTCCCCTTCACACACTCACCATTGGTCCGTTAACACGAGCATTTTCAGCCGACCAACCATATGACCAACTACCTGTTTTCAGCCCACCAGCCATATATGAGCGACCATCCATGAGTCCACCAAGATTTATTCAGGGCACCTGGGCTCTGGCACAACATGTTACGTAATCCTAAGTCTGCTAACTAGCATTTTCCAACCTATATGCGTCAACCAGACCCAACCGAAGAGCAACACCAACTTATGAGAGGCCTTAGGCATTCTCCCCCAAATGACTAGCCGACACCACCATCCTTATAGTTCGTGTCATGTCTCCTCCCACAACCGATGTCCTCGCGACCCCAACCCAGACCCGTCTCTCCTCTACCAGCCGCAATCGGTGGCGGCCATCCTGACCCCGCCAGCCACGCTCTCCGCACCACGTGCGATCCCTCGTCCCTGGTTGCAGACCCAAGCTAGTAGGCTTGGGGTGGAAAATGGAGGACAGAGGTGTGTGCGGGTCTGCCACTCGGCCCCATTCTAGTCGGCGGCGACGACCAAGGCTGCTTTGCAACCTTGGCCCTGGCCCCCTTTGCCGGGGCCGCTCCCAGTCTCTCCCAAATTCTTTTGTTTTTTAATTGTAATTACTTATCATATTGATCGACGTGATTTCGTCACCCATAATCGGAGTGCTTTGGTTAAACCTCCAAACACATCCAAAAACATATAGATGTGCTTCAGTGCTTGTAGTCGTTGCTAGGTGATCTACAGAACTGGATATAATTTTTATTATTTCCGATGTTAGTTGTACTGCCATTATTGAAGATGAATAGATTGGATGTTTTCTCACAAAAAAGTTGTCTTCTGGTACACACAAGACAACTTTCATGCAATTTTAAGTATAATTGGAAACATGAAGTGAGTGTACCCTACAATGCAAACATGGTATCCTCTGGGAAGTACGTTCAAAACAAAAAAGAATGGCTTACCCGAGCATCTACCGACCGAACTGGCCTACTCTCATCTACCACATACACGATACATGTCACCACCATCCAGCTTTGTCCTCTCCTCTTCTCCACATATAGATGTGCCATGTCGCTTGGTTCTCCCCAAATTCCTGATACCTCGTACTCCTACAAGAAGAGAGGCAAGGCAAAAAGGCCAACCAAGTATTTGTATCTGACAATTTAATCATTATTACTATTTTTTCAATCAGAATGACTAGAACCAATTTAGGACAGTATAACCAAGCCTAAAGCGAGCCCTCTCAGCGATTTATGTTTCTGACCGTCCATTTTGATGATTTGATCGTTTTTGGCCGTTTGATCTGTTGTGTGCAGCTATGTATCCCGCTCGTGCTATAATGTGGTCCAACTGTCCTAATGGGCTGCTACTCTGGAGGCCGAAACAAAGGCCTGCTATAAACTGGGCCTGTTCCCCACCGAAGCCAGCCCATTTAAGTAAGGAACAGAACGTGATTCGGTCGTAAGAAAAAAAATTATCGCGAAAGGGGATCCGGTGACGCTGGACAGAGAGAGAGAGAGAGAGAGGTGCGCAGTCTGCGTCGATCCTGTCCCGATGCGGCGCGCGGGATCGAGACAAGACGATGCGCGAGCTAGGATCAATCGGAGGCGCGGGATTCAGGTGCCGACGATGCGCTCGAGCGCTAGCTGGGACGATTGCATCCGATGCAGTCGAGCGCGCGACACAGGCGCGAGGGCCTTCTCGCCGGGCGAGGCCATGGGGACAAGGGGATAGCGAACCGTCTGCTTGCTTATTCAGTTGCAAGCCATAGAAATCACCGTTGCAACAAACCTTAATGGCAATTCATGCTCAACTTAATGGCAATTGAAGTGCCCAGTCACTACTGGAAAACAGTCCTACGCCGACGGCCAAAACAATGCCGACGGCGGCCGTCGGCCTACTTTGAGCTATGCCGAGAGCCACGTCACGGCCGTCTGCTTAGACTGGCCGTCGGGCTAGACGGAGCTACGCCGACAGCTGCCGTCGGCATATATCAGCCGTCGGCGTAGCTGCGTACACGCCGACAGCAGCCGTCGGCATATACAAGCCGTCGGCATAGTAGTGGGCCCGGCGACCGCTCCGGTGAGCAGCGGTTAACGCCGTCAAATTTATGCCGACGGTCTGGACGAGCGGCCGTCGGCATTTCTCCGCAAGCCACGTCACCGATCCGCGGCAAACGATATGCCGACGGCGGCTGTCGGCGTAGACGCCACGTCATCGATCCGCGGCATGCCGCATCTATGCCGACAGCAATGCCGTCGGCATAGTTTTTGTTTTTTTTTAAATGTACTGCTATATTACGTACTATTATATCTAAGCCGACGGTAATGCCGTCAGCATACTTTTTTTCATGCATTACTATATTAACTGACATGTTTTTCATGCATTACTATATTAACTTGGCATATTTTTTATTATTATTATATCTACGCCGACGGCAATGCCGTCGGCATAGATTAAATTATATCTATGCCGACGGCATAGATTTTTTTATTTTTTTTTTATCTTCTATTATATTAACTAACATGTAGCATATGCTTTTTATGTATTATTACATTAATATATATGTAGTTTGTAATTTTTTTCATAGATTACATGAACATATATATATATATATATATATATATATATATTGAATTTTTTCGAGCACGTTAATAAGGTGCCGTCATACTCTTTTGAATATAGGTGCTTATATTTTATTAAAATCCAACACAGCTATGCCGCTAGAAGTATTGTGGCGGTTGCAAAACGCTTGCAAAACGCCCGGCAACCGTCTCCGGAGTGTAACCCTCTCACGTTCGCGGTGTGCCCCCGTCCCGAACGGTGCCGCCGCCGGCACCTGGAGGGCGGAAACAGCCGCACATCGGGTATATACGGAGGGGACATTGCTCCCAAGTGTTTCTATCGGATGACCTACCACAACCGGGTGGTTTTCTGGCATGTCCGAAGAGGCGGGACGCGTCTCCGGGACGTGGGCCCCCTCACGGACGGCGCCGCCGCCGGCCTGCGAAGGAAGGAAACGGACGCGTCGGGTCTACACGGAGGGGATGTAGCTGTGGGTTTGGCCCGGATGTTGCTCCCAGTTGTCCCTCTGTGCTGACTTGACACAACCGGGTGGAGAGGTCCACTGTTGAAAGCCCGTCTATGGGAAGTCAAAGGGCTAGATCTCGTGGTCAACCGCTCTAGGATTAGGCGGGACGGGGGCCCTCGGGTAGCAATGCCACCGGAGCATCGCACCGGCCCCTCATACATGCGGGGTGGTGTTGTGGCATTTTTGAAGAGGCGGCACGCGTTTCCGGGATGTGGCCCCCCACACGTACGGCGCCGCCGCCGGCATCTGAATGG
>LR738711.1:42658133-42687240 GCA_902687465.1 Secale cereale
TTGCAACCAGGTGGAAGAGTCAACTATTTAAAGCCCACCCAACGAAAGTCGAAGGCGTAGATCATCGGGTCAATGATGCTAGAATTAGTCCGCTCGGTGGGGCTTCCGGGTGTAGCTAAGCCCTCCGTTCCTAAATATAAGACTTTTTAGAGATTTCAACATGTAAGTTAATCAAATAATAATACATAAAAGACAATATGAAAATGCAAAAAAAATCACCCTATGAAAATGCACAAAAAAATATATTTGAAAATACACTAAAAATAATTTACACTAAAAAGATAATAATACGTACGAAAATAATATACACTAAAAATATATTTGAAGTCAGTTGATGCATAGTGGAAACATAATTTTTTATAGAAAAAGATCAATGTTGATGCATAAAAAAAAAGAAATATACATATGCCTACGGGTGCTCCGAAGGGGTGGCTGCGTGGTAATGCCGGACTACCTACAGCACCTTCTATCGAGGCGCACAAGTGGCTCATTGAACCTGTGGGGCGAGAGTAAGTGCCTCTCAGTCATACTTTCAACACATGACAACATTTTCTTATTATACACATGGCAACCCTTTGATTCTTTTGCAGTAAATGGAACCTTCACGGAAAGGGCCGTAAACCAAACGGCCTTATCACTGTCCTGTTGAAGGAATTTTGGCCTGGCCTATTCTGCCCGCGGCCAGACAGGGAGCCGCAGCTGCGGGTTTTGGCCACGAGCTGGGCCCACTACGAGACTTGCATCAACGCGGAGTACGGGACGGCCGCTAAGGCCGTGATCACCAAATTTTGGGTAAGTTCTCTTCTGAATCACTTGTCTTAAGTTTCGTTCATAGTTTATCATTGAATCACTCATGCCTTGTTTGCTTCCGGTTTATGCATGATTTCAGCAACTCTATAGAGTTCTTGATGAGCACAAGGCCCAAGCCGATGTGGTCTTGCTTGCGACCGCGAAGAAGGCAGCTCGTCAGTTGCAGTACGAGGTTCGCTGGGTTGCCGTCTCGCAGTACTACCACGTCTACCTACATCAAAAGATGACCAAAACTCAAGCGCAGAAGGAACGGCTTACCTTGAACAGGGAGCAGTTCATGAAGGTAACCATTACTGACTTTTCAATGTTTCAAGCAGTCAACTATATGTTTCGTGATCACATGTCATGCTTCCAAAATTTGCATAGGTTGTTCCTCGTTGGTGCTATGCAAAGCATGACGGATGGGCGAGTTTGGTGGATAGGTGGGTCGGCGACGATGCAGAGTTTGCTGCCAAGAGCAGCAAGGGCCGGGCTAACCATGGAAAAGAAGGGACACACGGCCAAGGAAACAGGAACCATTGGGGCTTCAAGGCCATGAAGGTATATCTATATGCATGATGTCTATATGTATGATGCATTTTTGTTCTTCTTTACAGTCATGTTGTTATGTATGGCTAACTTCTATTTGACGGCGTAGGAGGCCAAGTTGAAGAGGCCGCTCTCAGACATGGAGTCATGGAAGATGGCCCGTGAGCGGAGTGAACGCAAGGACGGCGAGAGCCAGTACTATGGCAAGACCGAGGAGCATCTGAGTCTTACACTCAGAACTATCAGAGGTTGCATCCTGATGTTCCTGTTGCTGAGGTCGCCCAGTCTCAGATCGACGACACGGCGGTGGTGGCCATCCAGGGGAAGTCACATGGCCGGTATCCGTGTTTCGATGCCTTGATCACTCCTTCGATCTCGTACACACAGCTTCGGGCTTGCAACCCGAGCCAGTTAGAGAGTACTGGGCGTTCACAGAATCCCTTGGCCCGTCAGCATGCTGTAAGTACTTCCCCTTTATCTCTAGCATTCTCAGTTTATTTTCAGCATTGCTCACTTAGAGACAACCTAAATTATGTAGGCATATAAGGCCTTTGTCGAGCATAGGAATCTCGAGGTGCGAGAGTACTTGCAACGAGTGAAGGCAAACGATGATTACAACCGTCAAATGATGACAGTTAGTTTTGCCCTCTTAAAACATAGCCAATTTTTTGCACTTTTATTCCTTCCGACCTTTTAGTTTGCTTGTTTAACTAACATACAGGCTATGTTGGCGTCTTGGACTAATTGCACGGATCCACCACAAATGGGACCACCACCACCACCTGCGGGAGAACCCCCACACATTCCCACGTTCGATGAATGGGTGGCACTAGGAAGTGATAGTCCGGTTAGTACATTTGCCTAACTACTGACAAACTAGTTCAAGGTTCATTCAACACTATCATATCATATTTACCGTTAGAATCTTCTCTCATACATGTAGGGGACCGGTGGCTCGACTCCCGCTTCCTCGACCCCAGTCACTCCGATCTGGCAGAGTGGTGGTTTTGGCGGAGGTGGTTTTGACGGAGGTGGTCTTGGCGGTGCTGGTTTTAGCGCAGGTGGTGGTTTTGGCGGTGGTGGTCTTGCATGATGTCGATGATGATACCCGTGCCTGTGGCCGTCGTGACATACCTTTCATGTTCCTACTTTTATGATGTTCCATGTCTTGTACTACTTTTATGTTCATGAACTTTCGCCGGTGATGATCTTTAGATGATGACTATGTTTAGATGATGATGATGAACTTTAGTATGTTTGGATGATGAACTGTCATATTTCTGCACATGGTCATATTATTCTGATTTGAATTGCTGTCAAATGAATTGAAAAAGAAAAAACAGGAAAATAAAAAAAAATAAAAAAAACTATGCCTATAGCAAAGCTGTCGGCATAGATGATCCCAGGATTTCCCAGGGCGCGCCACGTGGCAGGCTATGCCGTCGGCATAGATTTCAGTCTATGCCGACGGCTTTGCCGTAGGCATAGCATTGACGCTAGAAAGAACCAGGTGACGCCACGTGGCATGCTATGCCTACGGCAAAGCCGTCGGCATAGTTTTCATCTATGCCTACGGCTTTGCCGTCGGCATAGTTTTCATCTATGCCTACGGCTTTGTCGTCGGCATAGCTGCGCTACCAGGAGGCACCACGGGACGACATGTGGCAGGGATATGCCGACGGCAAAGCCGTAGGCATAGTTTTCACCTATTAGATATCTCCGCCACGTGTCGTCCCGTGTTTCGTCGCCGCTTTTGACGGCGCCGTCCGTTGCCGTAAGGCGAAAGACGATGCCGACGGCTAAACTATGCCGAGGGTCGACTAACGGCCGTCGGCATAGGCTCCTATGCCGACGGCTAAACTACGCCGACGGTCTGACAAACTACGCTGACGTGATCTATGCCGACAGCCCTATGCCGACGGCAGCCGTCGGCATAGATCTATGCCGACGGCAAAAGCCCTATGCCGACGGCCCTTGGCTGTAGGCATAGCCCTCGAGTCCCGTAGTGAGTCGGCAACGTTTGATAATTGCAGATCAATTACCATGTCGATTTGTGCTCTTTGGTACTCTACGGGCAATCACATCTATATATAGCCTCGACGGTCCAGATGATCCTCTTCACCCCCTCCTTACTTCGGCTGGTTGCTACTTCATTTTCTCTACACCCTCTTTCCCAATTCTTCCCAGATCAAATTTTAGATTGAGATTTTTTATTGCATCTTTATTTAAGTGAGTTTTCTACTCCCAACTGAATACAGGTGCTATGAGTTGATGGATTTGATTTTGCTTCTGCTAGGCTGGGTTCTCTTGTCGTTCCAATGGTGTCTACAGTTGGGCGGTAATATTTTTATTCATCCACTACTATTTTATGAGGTAACTGTCTTAGGAATATGAGGGAGATGTATAATGATGGCATCCCCTCTGTTTATCTTGTTGGACAACAATTTGACATGCTTCCAAAGCCTCCAACTAAACTACTAAGGCATCCCTTCATTTGTATGACATGCAGAGTGAATTTCAGCATTGCTTATTGAATTTGACGAATTCTTGAAGCAGATACATGTACACAGGCATATATGAAGTATCCGTGCCAAAGCAAGGCAAGTACCTGATGGATCAAATCCATAGTTCCATACCCAGTTTGACCATGAACAAATATTCTCTCAATTAACTTTTCTTCAACAAAGAGTATTTGGAAAAGGCATTACATATTTTATCCGACATTTTGGTCTGATCATGCATTGTTGCGCCAACAGGGGCTCCCTTCCCTCTAAACTTCTGTTGTGTCATCAACCGTAAAATGCAGTGTGCGTGCGAGCACGCGAGCGAACATATAGCACTTACTGTTTCAAATGATTTCTGAAGCTGAAGGAAGAAGAAGCACATCTCAATACTTTTTGTAAGCACTTTGTGCTCTTCACATGGGTAATACCACTTCTTAATATGCGCTAAGTTTCAGCTTTGACCGCTTCTTGGGACATGATTAGTGTCTTGTGTCGTGAAGTTCAAACTTCTTATTTGCGCTGTCAATACCTATATAAAAAAACATTTCTAATGGGTTGTGTGTGTTACATTCATCACTTACATATCTCGTAATTGATTATTTGTGTTCCAAAAAGGGGCAATTAGATGACCTAAGTTCCTGCTGGTTAGGGGTGACCAGAAGATGGAAATCAAGATAACTGTACACCGCAATAGGTTGCCCCTTTTGCTAATTGCACATCTTTACTATTAGTTAGAGATAATTAATGTATGTACATGAACGTTTGCTTCTTGAAGGAAATTCTCATGAAGAATTAATCTGTGGATTTTTATCATATTTCAAATATGAGGATACAAGCAACATTGAAAGTGATCACCAGAACAGGCAAAGACAAAAACATATCATGTAGACTGTAGTAGGGTAATTTCTTTAATTATAATCTTGTTTCTTTTATGAATAAAATAAAATCTTGAGTTGTGTTAAACGTTGGGAAATTTGTGAGGATATTATGTGCTAAAGTTTTTGAGGACACTGTGTTGATGGAGCAGCTGAAGCAGACATTTATTTCATCTATTAGTCTTCTAATAACAAGTACTGGTGCCATGTTTTCTTAATCAGGATAGTTTAGTACATTATTAATGTGCTTAAAAGACAAAAAATCCTCAGTTTGTATTTAACTTTTATACACCATTCCACTGTATATTTACGAAAACTAATAATTATATATATTATAAATATGCGCATTCACAATCCTTATTATATGTGCAAAATAGATGGGCACGGCAACGCGTGCCATCATGGTCTAGTCTATATTTCAAATGCACAGGCGTACAAGGCAGTGGCCTAGCAGTTGTGTTTGTGGGCGTTGCATGTGGATTGGCAAGGAGAGATTTCAGTGGGGAAGGAATGGGACTTCTCCCTTTTAAAGATGGATCGAGGAGGTAGAATCAATTTGCGCGGGACCTTGATTATTAACCATCTAGCTAATCTCGGCAGATGCCTTCCATTGGCCGCAAGTCGGGGCACATGGTACTGCTCTGAGAAAAGATTGCTACGTCTTCATAAAAAGAAAATATGGTTACAACACCACACCTACTCCCAAGCAAGACAAAGCAAGAAGAACATTTGTCCCGGTACAATAGCAGAAATGACCCCAAAACAAAAAAAAATGCAATCAAGTCTTTGGAGGTCTCTCTGCACAGAGAAGCAACCATCCACCATCGTCACCTACTGTCAACAAAATACCGCCGGACCGGAAGGAGACTAAGATCCATGCAACCAAATCCGAAGGAGCAGCATTGCCACCAGAGTCGCTTTGTGAGCCGAAGAATACGTCCACCACGAATGGCCGAAGAATTTCCAGTGTGGCATGCCGGCTCGGGGACATCCCCGTGCCGCCTGCCAGAATTCACACACTACATGGTACTGCGCTGGAAAATGTTTCATATCGCTATTGCAAATTGGGCTAACCAACAAGAGCATGCCACGGGATACAACGCAAAAAACGTAAACCGCGGGGCAGTCCGTTTAGAAAATAGTAATAACTAGCAAAAAAGGCCCGCTTGGGAAATGGATTGGTTGAACCGCCATGTCAAGCCCATCCGAATCCTAAGCCCCCCGCCACCCAAGTTTAACATAGTATTGTTTTCAGCTTCTAGAAAACATATTGCTTTGTGGCCTTGATGAAAAGTCGTCAAGTGATTGTTTTCTGTAGGTTGACCCACCTAGAAAATGGGTTGGGATGCTAACATCTGGGAACCACCGCGCTGTTACAAATAATAAGTTGTATCATGGAGAGCCAAATTAAAAAAAATCCCAGGAGAGCCATCCACTTGAACAAATTTTGTGTCCGTCTTGGTTATCCATCCAATGGCTGATGTGCTACTTTAGTCTCCCGCTTGCTTGTTCCTCCCACTGTCCAAACCAGCATGGTCGGATCGCCTGCTGCCACCCCCAGGGGCTGGAGGCACTGCCTCGCGGTGTGCCCCCCTTAACTTCAACCAGCTTGCCAGGCCGACAATGGAGGACATCTTTAAAGTGTTGTGGCCCGGGAAGGAGACCCCAGGAACCTTCTTCAACCTTGCTCGCCGTCTTCGGGAAGTCCGTGTAAGCATTAGTGCATGGAAGTCCTCAGCCACCTGAGAAGGTGCTCGTCAGGCCTTGGGCATGCTCCGAACGCACTTTCCTGATCTATATATCCAGCCATCGCCGAGGTCGGTCCTACAGGTCCTAATGGAGAGGAGCTAAAATCGGATGGTATCTTTGCCAGTTGATGGAATTTGCTAGGATGTCCGAGCGAGATTGTCGCCTGGATAATATAATACACTACATTAGTAGCAGTCGGCCCTCGGAATGCCGAGGAGAAAAAGCTCTAAACTCTTTTAAATCCTAACTGCTGCTGTGTGTTTATTTTATGTGTTGATGACCAGGTTGACTGTTGTAAGATTTTTAAGGTGGTCAAATCTGGTAGCGAATACTTGTGGTATACAGCTTTCGCTTTAACCTCCATGCATGGCCAAAATTCGAGCACGGATTGATCCTAAGGCCAGTCTTGACCGAACTTGCGGAACCTTGGGGAAGAAAACACAAGAGCCGGGCAATCAGTTGCGGCGAACAGAGAGCCAAAGTGCCAAACTAAAGAGCAAAAGCGTGGCTATAGCCTCCAAGCCGGTTTTCAAGAACCGTAGATGGTCAATTACCGAACTGGCAAATGGTTTGGCTGACGAGGACAAGTCATGTGATTGTGAATTTGGGAGTACCAAACACGTATGTCGGATTTATTCGTTTGATTACACTAACCTTTATCATGAGAATTTTTGTTATTGTTTTTTGGAAGGAAAAGTTGAACCAAATTTCATGACATTTAAAAATATGTGTATTGTCTTTTTCTCTTTTTCACGTTTTTCGTTGTTTGAAGATTTTGTTTTTAACGCACACTAAGTAATTGTCACAGGTTTCGCGTACGAATTGTTAATATGCTATCATTATGTAAGCTTGATATACTATCCTTTTAGTTGTATATGTGTACCCGGTAATTATCACCAATTGTCTGTTATGTGGGCTAGAACTTAGTGAAGTAAAGTTACATTATTAACCTTTTAGCCTTCTATCATAATATGACATTGTTTGATGTTTACAAAGAAAAATTAGAATGAAATGTTGTAATATTTGCGAATATGAGTGTTTTGCCAACATATATATTTGTTCAACCCATTCTTATTGTTCTTGATCAATGACAAAGTGCATTTTCTTGTCATACCTTCATAAAATTTCTTTATAGACAATTTTCTTGATCAAATCATCCTCTTTTCTATGTGTTATTTACCATTACCCAGTGTTCAACTCTTTCTGTGACTCTTGAGAATGCCACATAACTCCATGTGGGAATAGTTGTTTTGGTGGATATAGCCATACCTTCTTTAGAGGTTGCCCCTGCCTTCTATTGGTTCTCATTGCGAAGCACACAGAGATTATATGCCATCTCCTATTTCTAGAAGAAAAGGCCATGGCGATTCAGCTAGTGACATCGTTATCTTGGAATATCTATCTTTCTCTCACATGTGTTCCTTTTATTAGAAGCGTTTCAATGAATATCCTCCAAGTTCAATAATCCTCATCCTTGTATAACTGCATAACCCCCCGCTTAGGTTGATAGTTGATATAACATAGGAGCATCACTGGTAGGCCTGCTTTTTTGTTTCAGCTCATAATTTGGCATTCCATGGAACATAAATTGACCATATATTTGGAAAATCGACTACATTCACACTGATAGAAGTTTGATGGCTTCAAGTGTGTCTTGATTGAAAATAGGAGTGGTTCGAAACTTTGTGGAGCAGAGGTTCTATGTGCGAAAACATTGTCACATGCCATATATATAGCCTGATTTTGCACCAATAGTGGTGAAATCAGATCCGATAAACAACAAAAGAGAAATCAAAATATATGCCAAGTACATCATCCTTTCTCTCAAACTTTTCCTTTTTGGCATATTTAGAGTCATACTTTGCACCTTTTACTGGAAAAAAACTGGGTTAGAAATATGAAATTTATATGCATAAGTTTTTCCAAAAATATACTTCCGTAACAGACACTTTTTCAAATATATTACAATAATAATTTTGTTTTATAAATTTATTAAAATAATAATTTGGTCAAAGTTATGTTTTCCTAAGTTGTGATGATGTCCAAAATGGGAGCTTTAAGAGATAAAGATGAAAAAAGGTTCCTACGACCAGATGATAGTTAGAACAATGTGAGTTTTGTATAGTGTAGATAATATATCTGTCAAACCCACTAGTGCAGAACCGGGCAATAGCACCGGTTCGTAAGGCCCTTTAGTGCCGGTTCCATAACCGGCACTAAAGTGTGGGCACTAAAGCCCCCCCCCCCCCTTTAGTACCGGTTTAGCACGAACCGGTGCTAAAGGGCAACCACGTGGCACGAGCCAGCTTCGGGGGCCGGGAGCCCTTTAGTACCGGTTGGTAAAATCAACCGGTACTACAAGGTTTGGGGTTTTTTGGTCTTATGATTTGGTTTTTATTTAATTTTGTGTTTTCCATTTAATTCTTTTTCGTTTGCTGGTATTTTACGATACTACACATTGTACACGTTATGCATATATATATATAGATATATATAGAATTTCTAGTAGAACCAATCATATATATATCAACAAATGTCTCACAAACCACCAATTCACACATGCACACATGTATAACTATATATAATTTCTCCTACATGTTGCCTTCGGAGCCAGTGGCATTAGCCTAATTGGTGCCTTCGGAGCACGATGACAATTGGAAGTGGTTAATGGGGGCGGTAGCGGGTAATGGTATTCTCCCTTCGGATCTATGACCTGGTCGAGCAAAAATCCGCTATTTCCTCTTGAAGTGCTTGTACGCGCTCCGTTTCTAGGAGCTTGTCCCGCACCTCTGTGAACTGTTAAGAAGGAGATCAATATGCATGTTTATTAGTTGTGTGACTAGATATCGATAATGGTGTAAAAATTGTGAATAGTGTTCTGACAAACGTACCCATTCTTGTCTTTGAGATCTGCTCCTTTCGGACGCCATCATGCGAATGTTCTCGCAAACGCAGTATGCACACAGATCAGTCCCCTGCGCCTGCTTCAGTGTCTTTACGAGAATGGAATTTGATCAGATAATAATTAATCAAGCATGATAATTAAAGAGATAATGGCAGCTAGCTAGCTAGCTAGTACTACTTAATTACTTACGTTGGGTCGAAACTATTGCAGTCTTTGTTTTCATTCGCCTGGAGTGACGCTGATGAACCTTGCCCAAGCCCTTCCCGCCGACAAAGAAAATGAATAAATGGGTTATTAAATAGTTCATATCGGGAAATAACGAACTAAATAGGCCGAGATATATAGTTAATAATGATTGAAATTACCTGTTGACTATCCCAAACAAGATGGTGTAGTCAGTTTGTTTTTTAAGTACTGAGTCGAGTACTTCAACTGTTCCGGCGTCAAGTTTAATGATACACAAGATCCAGTGAGGATGCGGGCTGGGCATCGTCGAGAACAAATACTAGCTATATGCCCGCAAAAAGTAACATTTTTTTAATGATCGAATTTTGATAACTAAAATTCCTAACATTTCTATAAAATTTCTAATAATGCTATATAACTAACATTTCTATAACATTTCTAATATTTCTATAACTAAAAAACAGAAAAACAATTATAACATTTCTATATATATAACTAACATTTGTATAACATTTCTAATATTTTTAGAACTAAAAAAAAGAAAAAAATTCTATCTTTTTTATAACTATTTCTATAACTAAAAAACAGAAAAATTTCTAACAATTCTAACTTTTTTATAACTATTTCTATTACTAAAAAATAGAAAAATTTCTAACAATTCTAACATTTCTAACAATGCTATATAACTAACTATTTCTATAACTAAAAAAAGAAAAAATTCTAACATTTTTATAAATATTTCTATAGCTAAAAAATAAAAAAAATGTATGTGTGTGTGTGTGTGTGCTCACCGGAGAGGCGAGAGGCGACGGGGGGCGGCGACGGGGACGGCGACGGGCGCGGCGACGACGGGGATGGCGACGACGGGGACAGGGACGGGGCGGCGACGACGGGGACGGGGACGTACGGGCCGGGGCGGCGACGACGGGTACGGGGACGACGCGGCACGGGCCGGGATGGGACGGCGGTGACGACGGGGACGACGGGGCGGCGACGACGGGGACGGGGCGGCGACGGGTGCGGCGAGGAGGGATATGGAGATGGGGCGGCGGGCGACGGTGCAGAGGAGAAGAAGCAGATGAGAAACTGAAATTTTTGAAGTGTTTTCTTATATAGGATGGACCTTTAGTACCGGTTGGAGCCACCAACCGATACTAAAGGCATGTTTTGGCCAGGCCAAGCGGCGGGAAGCGCACCCCCTTTAGTACCGGTTGGCGGCTCCAACCGGTACTAAAGACACCCCTTTAGTACCGGTTGGTGCCACGACCCGGTACTAAAGGGGGTGCGCTGGCGCAGGTGCGGTGCGGCAAGTTTAGTCCCACCTCGCTAGCCGAGGGGCGTCCGCACTGGTTTATAACCCCCCGTGAAGTAGCTCTCTCGAGCTCCTCTCCAAAGCAGGCCTACTGGGCCTACATGTTCTGTGCTGCCCTGTGGGCCTACTGGGCCTTTGTGGGCCTAGATCCTGGCCCAACAACAGGTTGGATTTCTAGTCGTATGCATGCCGCTCTGGCCTAGTAGGCGGGCTTTTATTTTTATTTTTTTTGCTTTATTTATTTTTGAGTTGTTTTTTTTGTGTATTTAGAGTTTCTTTGTGAATATTTTTGCTTTATGTACAAAAAATTACAAATTTTCTGTTAGTGCCCGTAGTTTTCAAATTTGAATAGTTTAAATTTTGAATTATTTGAAATTAGTGTGAATCACTAGTTTGTGAATAACTTAACTTTAAAAATCAGTAAAGTCATGAAAGAATTTGTTTGCACATAAAATTTCTTCGCGTTTCAAATGCCAAAACTCATAACTGCCCTAACTATTACAGAGATTCCCTTCTGGGTGTGAAACACAGAAGAAAGTGATGATAGTGAAGCCGATCACATCCCTGATCTTTGGGTGTGAAACTTTTTCTTCGCGTGTGTCCCTTTGCGCCGTAACCATGGAAAATCTTCATCATTTAACGGGATGCTCGGGTCAATATTCACTATGAATGGAGCAATTTCATCAAACTTTTCATAATCTTCTGACTTGTCTGTCTTGTCATCCACTCCCACGATGTTTCTCTTCCCAGAAAGAACTATGTGCCGCTTTGGCTCCTCGTACGATGCATTCGCTTCCTTATCTTTTCTTTTTCTTGGCTTGGTAGACATGTTCTTCACATAGAAAACTTGTGCCACATCATTGGCTAGGACGAATGGTTCGTCTGCATACGCAAGATTGTTGAGATCCACTGTTGTCAGTCCGTACTGCCGGTCTTCCGTTACCCCGCCTCGTGTCATATTGACCCATTTGCACCGAAACAAAGGGACCTTCAAACCACGTCGATAGTAAAGTTCCCATATGTCCTGTATATAACCATAATATGTTTCCTTCCCCGTCTTGGTTTCTACATCAAAGCGGACACCACTGTTTTGGTTGGTGCTCTTCTTATCTTGGGCGATCGTGTAAAATGTATTACCATTTATCTCGTACCCTTTGAAAGTCATTATATTCGAAGATGGTAACTGGGACATCAAGTACAGGTCATCTTCAATAGAGGTGTCATGCATGGTACGTGTCTGCAACCAGCTGGCGGAACTCCTAGTTTTTTCACGTGTAATCCAGTCATCAGACCGCTCGGGTGTTTGTAGCGTAGCAAATTCTTGTGTTCATCCATATATGGAGCCACCAAGGAGGAATTCTGTAGAACTGTGTAGTGTGCTTCAGTGAGAGAATGTCCGTCCATACATATTATTTGTTCCCCTCCTAGCGTGCCTTTTCCATCCAGTCTGCCCTTATGCCACGATTCAGGAACACCAATCGGCTTAAGGTCAGGAATAAAGTCAATACAAAACTCAATGACCTCCTCATTGTGATGGCCCTTGGAGATGCTTCCTTTTGGCCTAGCACGGTTATGAACATATTTCTTTAAGACTCCCAAGAACCTCTCAAAGGGGAACATATTGTGTAGAAATACAGGACCCAAAACGTTAATCTCTTCGCATAGGTGAACTAGGACGTGCGTCATGATGTTGAAGAAGGATGGTGGGAACACCAACTCGAAACTGACAAGACATTGCACCAAATCATTCTCTAACCTTGGTATGATTTCTGGATCGATTACCTTATGAGAGATTGCATTGAGAAATGCACATAGCTTCACAATGGCGAATCGAACGTTTTCCGGTAGAAGCCCCCTCAATGCAACCAGAAGCAGTTGCGTCATAATCACGTGGCAGTCATGAGACTTTAGGTTCTGGAACTTTTTCTCTGCCATGTTTATTATTCCCTTTATATTCGACGAGAACCCAGACGGTACCTTAATACTGAGTAGGCATTCAAAGAAGATTTCCTTCTCTTCTTTGGTAAGAGCGTAGCTTGCATGACCCTGATGTATGCCGTCTTTTCCGTGCATACGTTGCTGGTTCTCCCGTGCCTCAGGTGTATCTTTTGTCTTCCCATACATGCCCAAGAAGCCAAGCAGGGTCACACAAAGATTCTTCGTCACGTGCATCACGTCGATTGTAGAGCGGATCTCTAGGTCCTTCCAATATGGCAGGTCCCAAAATATAGATTTCTTCTTCCACATGGGTGCGCGTCTGTCAGCGTCGTTCGGAACAGGTTGTCCACCAGGACCCTTTCCAAAGACCACCTTCAAATCCTTGACCATATCATGTACATCAGCACCAGTACGGTGGCGAGGCTTCGTCCGGTGATCCGCCTCACCTTTGAAATGCTTTCCTTTCTTTCTTACGGGATGCATGCTCGGAAGAAATCGACGATGTCCCAGTAGGTACACATTATTCTTACAATTAGCCAAATATATACTGTCGATATCGTCCAAACAGTGCGTTCATGCGCGGTATCCCTTGTTTGTCTGTCCTGAAAGGTTACTGAGAGCAGGCCAATCATTGATGGTCACGAACAGCAATGCCTTTAGGTCAAATTCTTCCCCCGTGTGCTCATCCCACGCACGTACACCTGTTCCATTCCACAGTTGTAAGAGTTCTTCAACTAATGGCCTTAGGTACACATCAATGTCGTTGCCGGGTTGCTTAGGGCCTTCGATGAGCACTGGCATCATAATGAACTTCTGCTTCATGCACAACCAAGGAGGAAGGATATACAAACATAGACTCACAGGCCAGGTGCTATGGTTGCTGCTCTGCTCCCCAAAAGGATTAATGCCATCTGCGCTTAGACCAAACCATACGCTCCTTGCGTCATCTGCAAACTCCTTCCCGTACTTCCTTTCAATTTTTCTCCACTGCGACCCGTCAGCGGGTACTCTCAACTTTCCGTCTTTCTTATGGTCTTCTCTGTACCATCGCATCGCCTTGGCATGCTCTTTGTTTTGGAACAAACGTTTCAACCGTGGTATTATAGGAGCATACCACATCACCTTGGCAGGAATCTTCTTCGTCGGGCGCTCTCCCTCGACATCGCCAGGGTCATCGCGGCTGATCTTATAGCGCAATGCACCGCATACCGGGCAAGCGTTCAAATACTCGTACTCACCGCGGTAGAGGATGAAATCATTAGGGCATGCATGTATCTTCTGCACCTCTAACCCTAGAGGGCAGACAGCCTTCTTTGCTTCGTACGTACTCTCGGGCAATTCGTCGTCCTTTGAAAGCATATCCTTTATCATTACCAGCAACTTTCCAGTTCCCTTGTCAGATACACCATGCTTTGCCTTCCATTGCAGCAATTCCAGTGTGGTGCCCAGCTTTTTCTTGTCACCTACGCAATTCGGGTACAACAATTTTTTGTGATCCTCTAACATGCGCTGTAACTTCTTCTTCTCCAAATCACTTGCGCAGTTTCACTTTGCATCGGCAATGGCCCGACCTAGATCATCAACGGGCTCATCTGATGCCTCTTCTTCAGCTTCTTCCCGCATTGCCGGCTCAGCTTCTTCCCGCATTACCGGCTCAGCTTCTTCCCCCATTGTTGTATCATCGTATTCAGGGAACCCATGGCCAGGATAGCTGTCGTCGTCCTCTTCTTCTTCGTCTTCCATCATAACCCCTCTTTCTTCGTGCTTGGTCCAAACATTATAGTGGGGCACGAAACCGAACTTAAACAGGTGGACATGAATGGTTCTTGACTTAGAGTAATTTAGACCATTCTTACAGACAGCACATGGACAAGGCATAAAACCATCCGCACGCTTGTTTGCCTCGGCCACAAGAAGAAAAGTTTGCACGCCATTAATGAACTCGGGAGAGCATCGGTCATCGTACATCCATTGTCGGCTCATCTTCAATACACAGCACCAAAAACACCAACTTAATACAAGTTCATACATAAAGTTCATACAACACTTAAATGCAACAAACAAATAACTCTCTAGCTAAAGCATTTAAATGCAACAACAAATGCGATCAAGATCGCAACTAAGATAACAATTGATCCAACAGCATAATGATACCAAGCCTCACTATCGATGGCATATTTTCTAATCTTTCTAATCTTCAAGCGTATTTTCTCCATCTTGATCTTGTGATCATCGACGACATCGGCAACATGCAACTCCAATTCCATCTTCTCCCCCTCAATTCTTTTCACTTTTTCTTTCAAGTACTCATTTTCTCTTTCAACTAAATTTAACCTCTCGACAATAGGGTCGATTGGAATTTCCGGTTCACATACCTCCTAGAAAAAATATCTATGTCGACTTGATGGGCATAATTTGTCATAAACACGAAATGCAACTAGTTTTAAAAGAGAATATATATACCACATCCGAATCATAACAAGGACGAGGGCCGACGGGGACGGATATCAAAACCAAGGCACTATGTATAACAAACAACGTATGGGTAAGATAATTATACGAGTAACTATATATCCAAATCACACAAACATCAATTTTTATATAAAATTTCATGAACAAGAGGCTCACCACAAGGTGGTGCCGGCGACGGGACGGTGCGGGCGATCGACGGTGGTTACGACGGAGATTTAGAAGGCACTAAGTAAACCCACTGTTTAAGAAATCTTCCGATTCACCGATTAATCTTCCGATTTATCGCAAATCATGGGGTGACCGATAAGATTATGCCTTATCTTTGTCGTTTATCTTTTGGACCGATTTATCGTTCTGATAAGCGATTTATCGGAATTCTATCGATAAATCGGACCTACTCGTAACACTATGTTTACAAAAATTATGTTTATTTATGTTTTGTGGACCTTGTTATGAAATCTATACTATTGTCCTATTTTGTTTGCCATTATGAGGGGATTCAAAGGCTAGAAATCAAGGTAACACTTCTGTCAAATATTGTTTTGGTGTTGAATATAGCATATTTTAGTGTTGAGAACCTGAGATTTGAAACAAATTATCCGATTAATAGTCGATCGGTAAAATCGATTAATCGGCCGATTTCCGATTAATCTCTAATCCTTAGTTGACCGAGACGATAACGATAAGCGATATCCTCAACATTGAGTAAACCACACCTACATATGCAAACTAAGTGTTATTTTGGACTTCAAATTGCATATAAATCAAATACTAGCACATATATTTCCTCCCAAATTACTAAACTCCAAAATTAATCACTATATAAAGCATTGCAAGAGCTAATCTAGCAATGAGAGATGAAAGGACAAAGTTGCTAACCTTTGTGATCATTTGAATGGATGGGGGCCTTCAAATCTTGACAAATTTTGGGCAAAATGTGTGATGAGCTCGAGAGGAAGAGGGGAAGAACAGAGAGGAGAGGGGAAAGGGGAAGAACAGAGCGAGCTCGGGTGGACGAAGGGTTTATGTACGACCACCTTTAGCACCGGTTCGTGCCAAGAACCGGTACTAAAGGTGCTGGAGGGGCCCCAGTGTGACAACATCCTGCCACCACTCTCATTAGTACCGGTTCGTGGCACGAACCGGTGCTAAAGGTTCGCCACGAACCGGTACTAATGATAGCGGCCCGGCTAGCCGTTGGAACCGGCACTAATGTACACATTACTGCCGGCTCAAATTCAAACCGGCACTAATGTGCTTCACGTTTGACTCTTTTTCTACTAGTGTCGGCTCAAATTCAAACCGGCACTAATGTGCTTCACGTTTGACCCTTTTTCTATTAGAGTCGGAAATACGTTCATGCCCTGTTGTTTCCCCTTTGCTCATGGCAGTGACACGCTTGCTTGCTGTTCCTTCTCGCCAAGCTTGATGATGTCAGCTCTCTAGAGGCTGGAATTGGGTCAGGAGCACATAACACGCTGTCGACCAGCTATCGTTTTTCTCGTCGTAGTGCGTAGAACAAATGCTACTGTCGTGGCTGCGTATCATGAGTTCCATACCACCGACCTGGATGCCGACGATATAGGTGGCAAACAGTGACACTATTGCTGGCCGATGATTGAGAAACATCGTCGCCGAGCAGCAACCGGTGCAAGCTATGGCAGTTACCCAATGAGGGTTCAGATCTACCGATGCATCCTACTCCTATACGTGATGGCTAGGGAATATACATTAACCGAACAACTATTTTGGAACTGATAGATGAAAAAGAGTTCGAACTGGCGTGGATTTCAAATGCCTCCCTGAAATCTGTATTATTGGATTAGTGCATGTGTGTAAGACTGAGCAGAGTAGGGACTGGAGAAACGGGAAGGGAAAGGGATCGCCTTGCTTTTAAAGACACGACGAGGAAGCATGACCAATCAGTTTACACGTATAGGTTCTTGGGCAGCTTGCTGCCTCCCTGACCTGGCAGTAGCTGTAGTGCCAGGTCACATGTGACACACAAGTTATAATTGCGGTCCCAGTGGAATAGTATGAGAGAGGGCGTCTCCTCGAAGTAAAGTCAGCTCGGATGTGACTCTCCTCTAAATAAAAAGAAAGAGAGACATGACACGTGCCTTTGGCAAAACTTTTCTGTGCGTGCGTGTTCATCAGAATTTGATGTGATTGATCCTGTGGGCGAAGTTCCAACAAGCAAGGTGCTTGCTTGATGTTCCTTCTCACCAAGCTTGATCACGTCAGCTCGGATAGTTGTGCTACAGGCCAGAATGAAGAGTATATGGGGGTGCTGCATTGGCTGATCCAGTGAGCTTCTCAGTAGCCCATGACACGCTCTCGACTAGATATCGTGTTTCTCGTCGCAGCGTGTAGCACAAATGCTGCTGTCGCGGCTGGGTATCACGAGTTTGATACCATTGACTTGGAAGCGGACGATATAGGCGGCAAACAGTGACACAATCGTTGGCCGATGACGGAGACACGGCGTGGGCTAGTAGCAACCGTTGCAAGCTATGGCGGCTGCCAAACCAGATTTCAGATCTACCGATGCATCCTACTCCTAGACTTGATGACCAGGGAATATACATTAACCTGACAAGTATTTTGGAGTTGATGGATCAAAAAGATTTCCAAGTGGTGTGGATTTCAAATGCCTCGCTGAAATGTGTGTTATTGGAGCAGTGCCTGTGCGTGAGAGTGAGAAATGGGAAGGGAAAGGGATGGCCTTGCTTTAAAGACGCGACGTGGAAGCATAACCAATCAATTTACACGTACAGGCCCTTGAGCAGCTTGAGTAGCTGTAGTGCCAGGTCACATGTGACTCACGAGTTATAACATATAAGTGCGGACCCAGTGCAATATGGTATAGGCGGTCTGCTCGAAGTAAAATCTCACCTCCCCGCATCCCCTTTGTTTGTTTTCCTCTTCCAAATTATTCTTCTTTGAGTGTTGTACACCAGCCAGCAGGATGCACTTTTTGCGAAAACAAGGTTAACCTTCAGCATATAGTCATTTTTATTTAATATTAAACAAAATACATAACAAATGCAATCACTACCGAACCATTACAATATATATAATAAATACCTAATACTAAGTTATCATCTTCCAGAACAACGCCTTCAACGATCAGATAATTATCCTTGGTCATCATTGTCACATCTCGTCGAAGACGAACTGGACAAGGATTTTCATCCTGTTTGCCAAGACAAGCCAATGAGGACTATCCCAACAAGAAATAGACGACACCTTCAACAAGGTCACACACAATTTCGTCGTTGTTGAGCCCAACCAATATACAAAAGGACAATAATTTTCACCCCAAGATGAAGTGGTGTATCTGTCAAAAGCGTGAAAGTGGAACATTCGATATTCACATCCACCAATACTCCGTGCTAGGCCAGAAAAGCACTAGTAGATTGCTGGGACAACTTCCCACCTTATGCCAACGCCACAGCCATCAAGGTGCCGCCCATGTCTCAGTGTGGAACAGACCGCAACCACTCCACACCGATTTCAATCACTGTGCAACATCCACAATACTATCGAAGTTGTTGCCCTGGTGGTAGATGCCTGGCACTAGCGCCACAGACGGCTACCGTACCTACAAATATGACATTGCCGCAGCAGATGCGTTGATGTGCCTTTCAATTTACTTGTCGCACTCATCATGGGCCACTACTCCGGACGCGATGACTAGTGGATGTCGCGGCGGGTGTCGTTTCCAACTCTCACGGGGATAGAATCACGTGGCTACTCAACTCCAGGGGCAAATACACTGCAAAGGATGCTTATGAGGCTCAATTTTTGGGAAGAATTCATCAACTTCTCCTAAAACATACACGAAAAGTCAAAACTGAAAACAATATCAAATTCTATTTGTGTCTGCTGTTGCAAAATCATAACTGGACAGCGGACAGGTTAACCGTGAGGGGATGGCCTTGCAACCCGACCTACCCTTTCTATGATCTGGCACTTGAAGCAGAAATGCATATCCTTTTGGGTTGTTCCTACTCCAAGGAGGTTTGGACCAGGGCTGGCACTCTTCACCATCAGATGATGGAGATTGCCTTGTCCTCAAACACGGTTAAATCCTAGTAGCGCAAACTTCTCTGAGTAAAACCTGAGGAAATCAGGACGGAGCAGATGGATTTTGCTTCCTACTTGGCATGGCATCTTTGGAATGAACGGAACAGGAGGATATTCCAACGGAAGCTGCTCCAGCGGCAGGAACTCTTTATGCTGCTTATCAATTGGGAGGCATTCAGAGAGTGATCCCTGGTGTTCTGATCAGACACAATCTGATCCGTTGATCTCCTGTTTTTGTTTTTTTGTTTTTCTCTTGCAATTCTCTGTAACCTTCTCTTGATTGTACAACTTCCACCCTTCTATAATGCAAAGGAAGAGCTACGCTAGGGTTCCCCTTATCCCCTGGCGGCTACGCTAGGGTTCCCAACCAAATTTCTCTCACCACCACCAAATCGCACGTCTGATCGTTGTCTCGACGATCTCTACGTGATCCCCAAGTGACCACCGTCCCGCCCGTCGGACTGCATGGCAAAGAGGGGCTCAAAAACGATGGCCGGTACAAGTCGCGACAGCGCAAAGGCACTAATTCAGAAGGAACTCAATCGTATTTGATAGACAGGTTCGCGGGACCGAACTTGCATGGTGAGGAGGAAGAGGATCTGGATCTATCAGGCGAGATTGATGATCTGATAAAGGAGACACGATGGATTGCCATCTTTAGGGTTCACACCTCTAAACCCTTTAGTCATGTTTCGCTGTTCAAAACTATGAGGAACACCTGGATTCCAGCTCGGGGTGTTACATTAAAAACCATCAACCCTAACAGGTTCCGCAATTTTATTGCCTGTGAGATTGGAACCGGGCAACGAGGGGTGGGCCATGGTTGTTTAGAAACGAGACAGTTGTTCTGGAGGAATACAAACTGGATCGCCACCTGGTGTGGGCATGAATTGTGGGTACACCTGATGGTTTGATGAAGAAGAAGGAAACTGCAGACAAGATTGCAAGGAAGGTTGATGGCCCTCTGATCACAGTGATAGTCAATGAAGGGCATCTGAATCGAAGCTATCTGAGGGCCTGGGCGTTTGTGATGCTTGACACACCCTTGATTAGGTTTTTGCCACTAACACTAAGAGAAAGGAAGAAATACCCAGTTGAATATGAGAAACTCCCTGTTTTTTGCGATTTCTGTGGTTTGATGGGGCATGTTGAAACAGAATGTGGCGATGGGATACATATCCCAGAAACATGTGAAGGGGGGCATGGGAGTTGGCCGTGGTGGGTTAGCTGGGTTTTGGGAGAAGAAGAGGAAATACGGGAGATCCGAACTTGGAGGAAGAGCGCGATATGGACCTTGATGGAGCTAGAAATTATAGTGCTAGCTCGATAGTGCCTATGGCATGCAAGCACCTGATAGGCCAGGATGGCAATATCAATGCCCCTCCGCACACACGGGAGGTCCGAGAGGTTCTAGCGGATCTCTGCCACTGGGATATGTCTCCGAACAGATTCAATTTTGAAGCATACCAGCAATGCGGAGCCAGTTTGGATAAAAGCAAGCTTAGTACCCCGCAGAAAATTCATGATCCAAAGAAGTTGAGATCAACAGAGAACAACACTTCCAATGATACATCGGCGACTCCCCTCGAGGGTGATCGCCGGGCGCAATGAAACTCATATGTTGGAACTGTCGGGGCATGGCCAGTGCTGTGACAGAAAGAGCCCTTTTGGATGTCCAGAAGCAATGGGGGCTGGATGTCGTCTTCCTGTCTGAGACACATCCGAATGAAGTTAAGGCAGGGAAGCTTCGGAATAAGCTAAAGATGGACTGTATGGAGGTGCATGAAAGTAATGGAGCTAGTGGTGGTCCGCTGTTATTTTGGCAGAGGCCTTTGACAATCCAGCTGAGAGATAAGGATAAAAACTTCATAGATGTTACTGTGGGAGATGGCATGGATGAGGTCTGGAGGTTTAGAGGCTTCTATGACGAGCCGAAGTGGGAAGACAAGCATTTTTCATGGTCGTGTCTGTGTGATTTACACCGGTGAATAAACCTCCCGTGGATGATAGCTGGTGATTTTAATGAGATCTTGTACTCCCATAAGAAGGAGGGTGGTGCACGGAGGCCGATGCACATGATGCAACACTTTCGAGATGCCCTTGTTGATTGCGAGTTGGAGGATATGGGATGAAGTGGCGATCTATATAGGAGGTGACTTAGAGAACGCCTTGACAGATTGGTGTGCAATGGTCAACTCCATGGACTTTTTCCTAATGCAAAGGTCACAAATGTTGCACATACAAAGTAGGATCGCAGACCCCTCTTCATTGTTACTGAGTGGGATGTGCAAGTGGTTTCCCAGCAAACCCATCAAAGGTGTTTAGAATCGAGGTGGCTACAAGAAGAGAACGTTATGCAAATAGCATCCTACGCCTGGGAATGGTCAAACCCGATGGCACCCATTGCAGAAAGAACAACGAGTGTCCACGCCACCTTGCACGAGTGGGATCGCTCGATTTTGAAGGCGCCCCATCGGCGTTTGAAGGAACTGAAGGCGGAGTTGGAAGAGCTGCGGTCGGGACCTCTCACTGATGAGGCGGGAGATAGGCAACAAATTTTGCTGATGGAGATATAGGAAAACTTGGAAAAGGAAGAGATCTATTGGGTACAACGCAGCCGTGCAAACTGGCTCAAATTCGGTGATCGTAACACTAGTTTCTTTCATTATTTTGCATTGGCTAGGAAGAAGAGAAATTACATAAAACGTTTGCTTGATGAATCGGGTGTATGGAGAGAAAGCAATGATGTTATGAGTAGCTTGATTAGTGAGTATTTCGAGCATCTCTTTTCTGCTAAAGTTAATGTACCAGCCATGAATTTTCTAAATAAAGTCAAGAGGAGGGTTACAGACTATATGAATGAGTCACTTATGGCACCGTACACAGAGGAGGAGGTAAAGAAAGCACTTTTTAGCATTGGTGATTTAAAATCACCGGGTCCGGATGGTTTGCACGCTATTTTTTACAAGAAGTTTTGGCATTTGCTCGGAGGAGATCTCACTAAGGAGGTCCTAGCGGTTGTTAATACAGGTACAATCCCAGTTGGCTGGAACTCTACTGCTATTGTTTTAATTCCGAAAGTGTGCAACCCAGAGAAAATCACCCAATTTAGGACTATAAGCTTGTGCAATGTGGTCTACAACGTGATCTCAATGATGCTCACGGCACGTTTGAAGGTACTTCTTCCAGATATAATCAGCGAGAACCAAAGTGTGTTTGTACCGGGCCGTATTATTAATGATAATGTCATCGCGGCATATGAGTGCTTACATATGACGAAGAAGAGAAAGAAGGGTATGGTTAGAACCTGTGCAATCAAATTAGATATGCACAAGGCATATGATATAGTTGAATGGGTGTTTCAAGAGGCCATGATCACCAAATTGGGTTTCCATGCCCAATGGATTCAAATGGTAATGTCTTGTGTCAGAACGGTTGAGTACAAGGTTCGGTTCAACTCAAATGAATCGCCTCTTTTTTCACCAACGAGAGGCTTGAGACATGGGGACCCCATCTCCCCATATCTGCTTCTTTTGTGTGCTGAAGCATTGTCAGCGTTGATTTCTCATGAGGAAGAGGCTGGTAATTTGATTGGTGTGCAGGTGTGCAGAGAGTCACCAACTATATCCCATCTACTTTTTGCTGACGACTCTCTCTTTATCATGAAAGCGGATATCTTAGATGAGTACAGCACAGCATCTGGTCAACTGGTGAGTGAATCAAAATGTTCTATTTTTTCAGTCCTAACACACATGTTGAAGTGAAAGCAGAAGTACGACAAATTCTAAATATTATGACTGATTCTATCTCAGGCAGATACCTGGGTCTACCATCCATGATAGGGGTGGACTGTGTGGATTGTTTTATACATATTATAGAAATAATTCAAGCAATGGTGAATGGTTGGAAGGAGAGAACTCTATCCATCGGAGGAAAAAAGGCTTTGCTGAAAGCGGTGGCCTAGGCCATCCCAACCTATGCGATGGGTGTATTTAAATTCCCAAAGAAAATTCGCAAGGGAATCACTGATGCAATGTCGCAATTCTGGTGGGGGTGACGAGGAGAGCTAATGAAGGATGCATTGGTTTGCATGGTGGAAGATGTGTATTCCGGAGGAAAGAGGAGGAATGGGATTCCGGACATTCATAGCTTCAACCTGGCGATGCTGGTTAAGCAGTGTTGGAGATTAATTGACAACTATGGTTCCTTATGTGATCGAGTCTTAAGAGCCAAGTACTACCCCACAGGAGACATTCAGAACTGTCAACTGAAGAAGGGGTCGTCTTATGTGTGTAAAAGCATTTATTCTGGAATTCAAACATTCAAAAAGGGCTTCATTTGGAGAGTTGGCAATGGAAATAAGATTGATATATGGGATGATTGCTGGATTCCGAACAGTGCATCAAAGGAAGTCCTAACAGTTCGAGGGAACCAAGTACTTACAAAGGTAAATGAGCTAATAGACCCAATCATGGGAGAATGGGATGAGTTATTAATCCGAGACAATTTTTGGCACATCGACGCAGAACGTATACTACAAATTCCGTTATTTCATGCGGAGACCGAGGACTATGTTGCATGGCATCTCACTAAAAGTGGTGTTTTCTCAGTACGCTCTGCTTATTATAAGCAACGGGAAGTGTGATATGTCACAGAGGATAGCAGCTTGGTTCGCTCATCCATGACGCCACATCCAGTTTGGAAAAGGCTATGGAATTTGAAGGTTCCAGCGAAAGTAAAAATTCATATATGGAGATGTTTAGACAATGCAATCCCACTATCCGTTTTGTGCAAGATCACAAAAAGTGTGGGAAGCTATGGGAACTACAGCTGATATCAATAAACTATCAAGCCATGACCAAGTGTAATAAACTATCAAGCCATGACCAAGTGGTGTACTGTATACACAATGCAATCCCACCTCCTGCCATTTTGGGTCAAAAATAAATAAACGTCAAGCCATGACCAAGTGTGGTGCACGCCAAAGCCAGAGTCTCGCGCTCGTCGGTTCCTCGCAGTCTGCTTGCCCCTGTCTTGTTTGCTTGCTATTCCCACATCAATGCGTAATTGCACATCGCTGGTGCCCAGTAAACGTTTAGGATGCATAGTCATTAACATGGATCCGGGTCTCCAGCAGGTCGGCAATGTGTTCCGTCCCGTAAATCGCAATAGCACCGTACCGGACGAAGCAAAGCAAGCACCAAGGATTTTTTCAGAGCGGCTGGGTTGCCGTTGCCCACGGTACTTGTCTATTCTATTGGGATATCGCATATGCGGAAAGCATCATGTCTAGTCTTCCCAAAATTCCGAGTAGGTGCAGCATATCTTCCTAACTTTCAGATTCCTCCCACTCCTATTGTGCAGTCGACGGCATTGGCTGCGAACTTTTGTTTAAGATTTAGAGCCGATCAAGATTTGACAGCATCACGGGATGAGTTTTGGGGTTTGGGATAGTGTCAGGGGTGCATGTGTGAGGGTCCGAGAGACGAGTGAAGAGTGGAAAACCAGCGGGCAAAGGATGCTCTTTAAAGATTAAAGATGTGTGAATTAACTGTAGCAGAAAGGACAAAACCCACTTGCATACAATTTGATCAATCCCGACGCAGTTCTTGCTGCCTACCGATGGCTTCAATTTCTTCATTAGTAATGTGCACATTAAACCGATTGTCTGCTCAAAAGGACAAACGCTAGCTATATATGTGGGTTGTAACTTCCACGCCATTCATGATTTTACGAGCTCCACCATGAATCTAGAGCAGCACATCTCTAGCAAAGGGAGAGAGGAGGCTAGAGGACCACACCTTTAGTTTCAGATGTTCACAAGCAAACATGGTAATAAGGCAACTGTCCCTCAAACATGGTAATAAGGCAACTGTCCCTCGAGTCGATGAAATTTCTGGGACGAGACTTGCCTGCTCCCCATGTGTGTGCCCATCCGTGCTCCCGCATACGTGACTTAATTTGATTGGAACAAAATAAGGCTCGGCCCCACCCCCTTAAAATTAGGAGGGGGGGGGGAGATGATTAGATTAGAAAGAAAAAAGGGAAAATGACAGCCGTAGGATGAAGTGGGAGCACGGATGGAAGCATGGGGAGGGAGCCGGATCCAAATTTCTGACATTCCTGTTTTAAGTTTCCATGTATTTGACAGGTAGCCTGACAAAAAATAACTAAGATTTCGCTTATTGTCAAAGCGGAGAAAAAAAAGAAACAATCACTGCTTAATTCCGCTGAGATACAGTACAGTATGTGCACCGGCATCCACCGGCATCACAATCGCCAACCGCGCCGGTACCGACATTGGTTTGACAGTTGCGGAGACAGGCCCTGGGATTACATGGCCCGGGGATGACCGGGGTCTGCCGACAGTCTTCAGGGATTAGCGAGCCGCGACCATTAGCCGTCGCCGGGATCACCAGATCTACATGTTCATACCAGCACAGAAACATTACAGATATCTATGAGAAAAAGATAGTGGAGGATTCGCCATACCAAATTCATCACACAACGTGCTCCAAACGTACGTTCCTGAGGACAGCAGCGCTATAAGGGCAAGCGAAAGTAGTAGCATCTTGTAGAACGACCTCATGCTGGCTTGATGGTGGCAACCTGAGAGAGAAGAGAGAGATAGCGTGTTTACTGGGAGGTTAAGCCAATCTTTTCAGATATGCCGAGGGCCTTACACGGCTTTTATAATGGTCATATATGCATGCTTACAGTATAAGTTTTCTGATTTATTTACTTTTATTCTAATGTGCAAGTACAGCTAATCATGGGCGCATTTTTGCTATCCTATAAATGCGTATGTTGTCATACAGCTGTCGAAATATCTTTACATATATTGCGCAAATTGATTGTTTTGATTGTGCATATACTATGTGAGCTGAAGGCGGTTTTAATTGTGCATATATTCGTCAATTGATTGTTTTAAACAAGAACCAAGGATCCATTTATCGTAACATCAAAGGCAGTATCAAGTGAATATATGCACACTTAATACAATTCTTTCCAAAAATATGCATATATTGCACACATCCTGATAATGAATTTAACAATGTTGGTGACTGCGAATTACTTTGTTTTTGGAAAAAATATGAAGGAGGTTGTTTTTGGCAAGGTAGTCAGAATCATCGATATAATCATGTTTCCACGCCTTTATTACAATCCAAATTGATTGGATATCTACGTTTTCAAGATTCTACTCGTTATGAGCCTACCATTTTGCAGCTTATATATATGGAGGTTTGATCCTATCCTAGGTGATCCTGACTACATTTGTTTTTGGTAAGCATTTACTATGCCTTGATAAATACACATCTTATAGAAAGATCTTTTACAACTCTATTACTAATCTGCAAAATTTGATATGATCATATTTTTTATGAAAACTATATTTGCATGATATGAAATTCATTTTCTATTAACGTATGAAAACGTTGTATATTGACTGCAGCCAGTATTCAACCCTACTGTATAAATTCGCAGTGGCAGCTCAAAGGACCTCTGGCAGGCCAGAAAGTGGCCAACCAATCTGTGATTGGATGGTTAAAGCAACTATGGTCGGACTTGATAAATCTGACCCTTCAAACACCCACGAACGCACATAGTGACTGATCACATCTTAAAATTTTGATTCTACAATTTGATACCTCAAATCCATATTAGTACACGCAACATAAACTGATCTTTAAGTGGAGCTCGTCCGGCTCCTCCCACCATGAAGGAAAAGCCTAGCAGTAGCGCGGGTCTAAGGGCTATCAGTAGCCCAGGGCACCGCGCTATTGATACGGCGCTACAGCTAACGTTTAGCAGTAGTGCGCTTTGACACGCGCTACTGCTATACCTACTTAGCAGTAGCGCTTTCCGTACCAGCGCTACTGCTAACCTACTTTGCAGTAGCGCTTAATGTACCAGCGCTACTGCTAAGTGCCTTACCAGTAGCGTTTCCGTGTGCAGCACTAAAGAACGCTACTACTATATTTTCACATATCTTTTTTTGATACGTATTTGTGATGTTTTGTATAGGTTTTATATAGTACTACTCATCAAACCTGTGCACCTGCACGGGCTAGTAAATTTTGTTATTTGAACATAGGGACATTCGGGGCACTATTTCGATCATTGTAGAAGTATATATTTTCTGATTTGCTATAGGAAAAAAATTGAGTTAAACCACTCCATCCACTTGTGAATCTTCTGTTTGCATGCATATCCTTTCCAACCATTAAATGTGTCACAACTATGTGGGAACTTTGGTTTTATAATAGATGTAACACTGTTACAGTTTGGAGACACTGAGCATGCCGTCGGTAACAAATTTACATTTATAATATCATGTTGTTTCTCAGATCATATTACATCAAATATGTACTCAAAATTTTTTATCGGGAGCACATGAGGGTATTCATTTCTCCTCATGATAAATAGTGAATCCATGCACAGTTTTCCGTCCGGATAGATGTGATACTGAAACAATTTAGATACATTAAGACTGAGCACTCTTCCAACCATCTCAGGTCATTAGCATTCTTGGCCGTCGGATCATCAGTTTTAGGTGTTTTTGGCCGTCTGATCAAACTCAGGCGCACTACATCTCGCTGGGTAGCTACTCCGGCAACAAAATTGATGACCTGCAGTTAATTGGGCCCTCGCTCTTGCATGAAGCCCATGAACAATCCTTGCTCCACCTTCCATCCTATCCACACCCACAGGCGGAGCTTAGTGAATTTGCCTATATATATACAGCCGGTCTATTCTCATAACATTATGAGAATAATATTCTCATAACACTTCTGAACTGCATTGAAAAACTGCATTGGAAAGCTATGCGCACTGCTTCCTTCTTCTGTTGCGAACCACATAGAGGGGCAGCAAGAAACCTTCATAGAGCAGCGTTTCTGGCTAGTTTGATCGATTTCTATTGGTTTAATTGTGTGTGCGCTGATTTAATATGTGGTTAAACACTGAATTCAGCGAGAAAACGACGGAAATCCTTTGATTTGGCGGATCTGCGTCCGTTCTTCCGCTTGTGGAGGAGTTTCGCATCCTGCTGCTGGGTGTTCGTATTCGATTTTATAGCGTGGTCCTAGTGTGTTACCAATATCGCGTTGATGTTTGTGTTATTCCGCGACAGATTAATTTGGTAATAGGATTGAAATTTCAGTATAATTGGTCGAGTATCTCTCTGTTCTAGCGAAAAAACGTCAGTTCTCTGTCCTTCCCCGTCCGGATCGAAATTGTTGCGTTTTGTATGTAATATTCTGTTGTTTTCGGCAATTATGTGCTGCCTTTGATCTATCCGTATGAATTGGAGCGGAGTAAGTTGTTAATTTTGAAGAATTTTACTTTTTTGTCCATGTTTTCTGCGGGCGCCACTGGCTCTGGTCATTTCTCAAAGATGTTTTTTGAGATTTTTTTGCATTATATAGTTGTTAGAACTGCATTGCATGCTGTGTTTTTCATCTGTGAATCGTGGTCAAGAGCGGTGGACTGCAGTAATATGCAATGCGCGGTGAATTTTTGTAGCGCGGCGAACTGCATTAATATGCAATGCGAGCCTGTATGAACTGCATTACAGCCACGGGGGTGTGGGGGACTAGTTTGGTAAGTTTTTTTGCTTGGTCAAGCGCGGTGGACTGCAGTAATATGCAATGCGAAATGCACATTGTTATGTAACTGCACTGCTTTATTTGTCGTTTTTTTTGTGTTGTGTCTTTACATATATATACACACACATATA
>LR738711.1:42687330-42704704 GCA_902687465.1 Secale cereale
ATATATATATATATATATATATATATATATATATATATTGGTGGGTCAATTGGCTCCCCTCCCACCTTATCCCTGGCGGCTCCCATCTCACCTTATCCCTGGCGGCGCCACTCTTCCTCGATCTGTTTTTCTCCCAACCAGATCTGTTTTTTGCCTGGCAATGGATTGCGCGTGCGGCTGCCTGGCAAGGTTGGAGCCCATGCTGGAGACATGCGTTTTTTTGAAGGTTTGGTTCTGAACCAGAGGCAGCGGCACAGCGCGCTCTGTTCCCTTCTCTATTCTTCAGGTACTGGATTTCGGGCTCCATTCGTCCATCAGATGACTGACGATGATGTCAGTGTTTAATGGATATGTATTTCTCGCATATTCTTTTTCATGTGTTGTTTGTAGTTAACACTATCTGAATTTTTGTAGTAGTATTAGTTTCTGAAGAAACATTTTTCACTAAGTATAAGTGAACTGCTTTTCACATAGTAGTTTTATTATGAACATTGTAGGAGCAGCAGCAATTTTGTCTAGTCAATATTATTATGTGTTGACATCAATATTTTTTTTGAAGATTGTAGCAGCAATTTAGTTTCTGAAAGATTGTAATCTTTTTCTTATTTGTTCTTATTTTTTCTGTTCTTGTTGTTTTGCTTGCAGAAATTCCCTTCTGGTCTAGTAAGGGTAACAGAAAGCTGTGTTAATTTGGTCTTGGTCAGCAAGAATGGATATCATGATGTTGATGTTATGTATTCTGTTGGCTCTGATGATTGTTTGGTTCTCAAAGATGGCTGGAAGGAATTTGTGGAGGAAGCTGGTCTTCAGGCTGGAGATGTTGTGATGGCTATGTTTTATAGGCATGCAAAGTGTTTGGAAATCAAGTTAAATTTGCTTTAGATCAGTCTTGCTTGAGCAGCTGCAGCATGAGACATTTTTGTTGTAATAATTTGACATTTTTTGTGTGGCTTCTAGTGTATTTTTCTTGTAAGAATTCTGAGTATAAGTGAACTGCTTTTGACATATAGTTTTTCATGTGCATCCTATCAGCAGCAGCAGTTGAAGAACATACATACTGGAAACCCCCACCGAGCTTTTCTTTTTTTTAACCCACATACGGAACTAGATTTTTTTAATAAAAGAGGACTGCATCAACCTTCTTAATAGCAGCAGTTTTGTGAAAGAATACTCTATGTGAACTGCTTTGATAGTTTGTTTTTTATGTATATCCTAGCTACAGCAGCAGTTTGAAGCAATATACATACTGAAAACAGACTACTGAGAACTGCATATTGTTGATAGATAGAAACCAAGGTTCCGCGCTCATAATTAACAAAGTACATCATGAAGCAAACTAACGCAACATAAGCAAACATTGTCCCAAAGCAAACTACAACGAAAGCAAACTAATCTACATACGCAGAGGGAAACTAATTGAGCACTTGCGACAGGAATCCTTGGCTTTCAGCATCTGGCCTGCTTCACCAGTTCCACCCGTTGGAGTTGGAGGTGGAAGTTGATCCCCCCTTGCCCCCACCCTCCAGGATGACCTCGGGCGCTTCCTGGTCTTCTCTGTTTCAGCGCGCGCGAGGCCTTTCTTCATTGTGGTGATTCGGTTCCATACCTCGAATGCAGTGTAGGCGTCCTTGGCATCATACATGCTGTGGTCGTGGTCTGACATCTTCATCTTCATGTCTGCGTACTCGTCGTCGATGATGGCAGCAGCTATATCGCCAAGCGAGTCCAGTGGCTTCGTTCCATTAGGCACCCTCCAGTTCGTCTGGATGTCGACGAAGTTGGGGATGTGGAGGTTGCAGCATGAGAGCTTCTCCTTGTCCTGCTCGATGGCGAAGCCAGCGAACTCGAACCTACGGAAAGTGAACCGCAAGTTATACCTTTCGGAACTGCATACATATGTATATAGAACTGCAACATGTACTCGGCAGAGACAATTGCTTACCTTGGGTCGCCGAGGAACCTGTCGAAGGGGATGCATCTCTCGCCCAATGTACCACATACCTGGAAAAGAAGCACTGGGTGGTACTTGCCGATGGATAGTTGAACCAGGGCCGCTCTGCTCTTGTTGGGTGTGTACTCCACGTCGATGCCGACGATCTTCTGGCGGCGCCGCTGGAGAACTGTCTTGAACTCTTTGACGTACGTCGCCATGGCGTCGACGTCGGTGGTGTAGATCACCTTCAGCTTCTTCTTCCCGTGCGCAAGCACGTCGTCGTAGGTCCTGGTGAACCCCATTGCTGCAAAGAGGAGGAAGAGGAGAAGGAAGGGGTAGCGTCGTGTGTTTGTGCGGACGGTCTTGTTGATGGAGCGCGGTATTTAAATCGGAGCGGCAGCAACTTCTGCCGAGGCCACGATCTCGTCCCCCAACCGTGTTGGCGATCGTGGGTTCGTGATGATCGTGGCCTTCGCGCGGCGTGCAAGCGGCCGGATAGGGGAGCGTGGGCGCGGCGCTTCGGGCGATGGTGGGCGCATTTATTTTAGGGCAAGCGAACCGAATCGTTCCCCGTAAGCGAACTGCATCGCTTCAGAAGCGGAATCGGTTTCCGTAAGCGAACTGCAACGCTTCAGAAGCCGATTCGTTTTTCCGTAAGCGAACTGCATCGTGTTACAACACCAAGACGTTTTTTTATTTTTTGTCTATGACATGTGGGCCTGTCGGTCGGCCTTTTATTCATTAAGTCTCTCTTGCAGCCCCCCTAGCCCCCTTCCGCTTCCCTCTCCCCCGTACCCGCACAGAAATCCCCCTTGCCCTCGTGCTCTCGTGGTGGAGAGCGACGACACCCGCAGACGCCGTCGTCCGTAGGGGCTCTCTCGTGGTGGACAGCATCGACGCCCGCAGCCGCCGCCGTCCGTAGGGCACTTCCTCCGCCGTGGCCGTCCGCATCCGCCTCGTCCGGCCGTCATTTCGTCCCACGGTGAGCCCCAAATCGCCCCCAATCCGTTCCAGATCTTGTGCTAGGGTTATTTTTCGAGCCAGCATTCTCTTCCTAAGGTTGTTTTGTATGCTTGAAATTGCAACGCCCTATGGATTGAAAGTTTTTATCTGTTTGCTTTTGGGGTTTGCTGTCTAGGGTTTAATTATTATCCTTTGCTGATTGGAGGCACAACATGGCTTCTTCCTCCCCAATTGATGCGTCACCAGTTAGAATGGCTTCTCTATCTGGTAACTACATCAAAGTGAACTGCATTTTTCATTCAGGGTCAATTTACTTCTTTTAGTTGAACGAAATAGTGCACTGCATCTTAGATTCCTTTTTAGCAAGGCCCATTTTTTTCAGACGTGTGGCAAACTGATATGAACTGCCTCAAGTTAATTGTTTTTACTTTTTTGGAAGGACATTAAGTTAGTTGTTATGTTTTATTCGTTAAACATAAAATGCTAAAAGAGCACTACATTTTGGACATTGCTTTATATTTTTTTTGTCTATCCACTATGCGGTTGCGAAATTGATATGAGCTGCATTAAGTTTTAGTTTTTGCCTCTCACAGAACTGCATGAATTTGTTTTGTTTTGTATATCTAAGCGCACTTCTTTTTTATATGTGGTCAATTGGCCACTGAACGAATTAGGGCACTGCATCATATATCCCTTTACCAATGTCCACTTTCAGACACGCGTCAATATGATATTCAAGCGACATGAACTGCATTTTTAGGTTTACTGTTATGTTTTTAATTGTTAAACGTAAACTGCTAGAAAAGAGCACTGCATTTCTACATTTTTGTGTTTCCAAGTTTATATGAGCTGCATTAAGTTTAGGTCTTCCTCTCACACACATATCTTTTCTTATGTTTTTTCACCCAGAGTTTTATCTCCTGGTGGGTCTGGGGGTGGTGGTGTTAACTATTTGATTACACGTTATTTCAAAGCCGATGTTGTCGGTCACGGCACATCTGATCAGGGAAGCATTCCACCTGAATTGAGTGAAACCCAGTCGCAATCTGTTGATGGCACAGAGCCAGTTACACAGGATTGGATGGTCCCTGATCAGATTGCAGCCGATGTTGAGAGGAGAAGGCAAAAAGCGATTGCGATCGGTAATACTTTCGTGAAGGCTCATAGCGCGAAGCAAGTAAAGTTTGAGGAGGGTAAGGAGATAGGAAGGAGGATTGCAGATTCAAAGAAGTCTGCTAAGTATGCCTCCGCAAAGAATCCTATGAAGAGGAAACTCAACACTGTTGCAGAGCAAGGTTTAAGTTCTCCACGCCGGAGCCCGCGTGTTGACTACTCAAAAAGACCTTATTACGCCGAGGTTGATGTTGGTGGGATTCAAGGAAAGCGGAGACGCGCGGACGATCACTCTGGTGTTGATTCTGAGCGTCGATCTAAGCTTGCGCGGGAAAATGCAGCTGAAGAAGCTCTGGACAGTGATTCTGATGAGGAGGATGTTGATGTTAGTAAGGTATACGTTGTTTATTTACTTTTTCTTCTGTTTTTTTAAGTTGTTTTGGCATGAGTTTGCTGATGTGAACTGCATTTTTTATTCTTTTTTTTGTAGACTGCTAAGAGTACGAAGAGGAAGAGGTCTGAAGATGATATTGCGCATGAATGGCGTTTCAACAAGACTGTTCGGCTGTCCATTCCAAACGTAATCAAAACTGTCGCTTTGCTGGGTGAGGCGCACAGAACTTTGGTGCGGCAAGCAGGTTTTGGCATTGTCTTTGACCAGAAATTAGAGAAGAATGTTTCTCGTGTTTTGATGTGCATGCTGATGGGAAAGATCGACCCTGACACGATGAGATTGGACTGCGGGCCAAACAAGGTTCTGGAAATCAATCGCGAGGCTGTCCATCACAGTTTTGACTTCCCTGTGGGTTCTCACACTGCTCCCATGCCTGCTGCCAGCGGCCATGATGATTCGCTAACTAATTTGAAGGATGAACTCGGTTTCAACCGTTCTCGTAGCATAGATGCGAAGAACCTGCTTATCTTACTTCGCACGCTGGCTGCGGACCATGCGAAGGTTAATAAGACGGTGAAGGTTTTTTTTCTCATTGTTTTCCAGTGCTTGCTGTGTCCCAGCCCCGCAACTCGGTTGTCCAGGGTAGCTGCTATGGTTGAAAACTTGGATATTGCATCTATGGCTAGCATGGACTTTTGTCAGCTTGTTGTCGACGAGCTGCAGGCGCTGTGTATAAGTGGAATTCTAAAGGGAGCAAGCATAACTGCGCTGAGGGTTGCACCATCGTGCCCCTGTTCATGTACCTGGATTCGTTGAATCTTCGAAAAGTATCGATGATGGATAAACGCACTCCACGCGCCACAATACTGTCCCATGTGCAATTGAAGAAGATTCACAACGCCGACATCATTGTCAGGGGAAAGATACACCTGGACTCTTACAAGTTTGGCAAGCTGCCGGTGAGTGCATAGCCATCCTTTGTTTTTGTTTTTATTCCTTTTTTTTCGCGCATGCTAAATGTGAACCTCTTATGTACTTTGTTTTTGTGAACTGCATCTCTTTTTTTTGTTAATTTTTTCAGTGGAAGGCGGAAGCGGACATTGTGTACAAGCGGACTGCAGTTGCCGAAGCGCCTGAAATGTTTTGTGAGCCTCTTGCTAGGGCGGCTCCAATTCGACGGGGTCGTGGTTTTGCTAGGGCGACTGCTGGAGGTTTTTCTGGCCATGCTTCTGCTGATCGTAATAAATTTGTTCAGGTCGATGAGCTTCTCGATAGGGTCATCAATATAACTAGTGATTTCCCAACATCCGGTTTCAGGATGAGGAATATTACCGGGTTGTTTCCTGAAGGCAAAGGCCCTTCTGAAGCAGAAATCGAGGCCGCTCATAACTTTGACCGTGGGCAGCTTGAATTCCTTAAGAAGACTGTAACGAATATCAGATCTTCATTCGTTCAGTTTAATCAGTCTCAGGATGACAGGTGTGCTACGTATGAGCAGGAAGCGGATGCAATTGTGTAGGAAATGAACAGGCATGAAGATGTTGTTCGGCCTTC
Organism: Secale cereale; assembly: GCA_902687465.1. Classification (NCBI taxonomy): domain Eukaryota; kingdom Viridiplantae; phylum Streptophyta; class Magnoliopsida; order Poales; family Poaceae; genus Secale; species Secale cereale. The sequence continues at coordinate 42,693,288 of LR738711.1, forward strand.
TTTGCCCGACCCCGCAGACGTGGATGTATGTCTTTTTCCCATATGTGAACAATTTTTTTTACCCATATTTTTTATCCATTTTTTCTGTGTGTTTGTGGCATTGACTATTTATTTTTCGCATCCTTTTGTTCTTTTCGCAGTGTGTTGGAGAATCTTCTAAGGCTAACGCTTGTCGTGATGATGACCACCGGAACCACGACGGTGTTGATTCTGATTATTTGTTTGACAGGCCATTATCCCCTGTTGACGAAGCTGCCAAAGACAATCCTATTGACGAACTCGTCATCGACAAGGTTTGATTTCTTCCTTTTTTTTGTTACAGTGAACTTCATTGTTTGATTTTTTGTAGTGTCCAAAACAAACAATCATTTTTTTTGCACGAGCAGTGGCAGCGAACTGCAGTTTTTAACTTTTTTTTTGTATTTCGTGCACCAGTAGCGGTAGTGTACTGCAGTTGTTGTTTAGAGAAGAAGCATCATCTTTTTTTAGTAGTGGACTGCATGATCTGGTGTTGGTTTTTTAGTTGTAGAACTGCAGATTTGGATAATAGTTTTATTTATGTTTTAATGTTTTTTAGGACGCCGAATCAAACGTGGAGATACATGGGAAGGAGGCAGAGGGTGACGCTGGCAAGGACGAGGAGGCTGACTAGTTTAAAGAGATGGAAGGCGACGACGCTTCCCTTATGAGTATAGAGAATTTTTGCAATTTTTGTGTTTTATTTTTTATTTTTCGTCGGAGCTTCATGGACCCCCCGTTAAGGGTGTGATGAACCCCCCGTTAAGGGTGTGAAAGAACCTGTGTGTAAGATGTTGAGGAGTGGCGCCGGCACTTCGAATGAAAAAGCTCTTGAGAAATCTCCTGTCAATGTCAAGCATGGGAAGAAAGCTGCGAGCCCTCCTAATGCTGAAGATAGTGATGATGATTTTGAGAGGCCACCACCAGTGCCTAGGAGGACCAGGAGCGCAGCTGTGGAACGCCCGACGGACAGCGAGGCACTAATTCTATCAAATAGGAGGCCTGTGCAGAAGCCATCAAAGTTTCGATCTCCTGTACAGAAGTTGAATCCTGCGAGATTCAGCTATCTTGTGGAGATGAGGAAAGTCTTGCAACTCATTACGAGCACACAATTCAGGCAGAAATACATCGAGTCAGTTCTTTTTTCGTTATTTTTTTATATTTGTTTGATTTTTAATGTGTGCAATGTTCTTTCTGTGTTTTTGCTTTTGTGCTACTAACCCCCCACCTTCGCCGTTTCTTTTGTGCAGGTGCGCGCTTTCATGCACAGGAATCCTATCGAAGTCTACACCGTGATTGTGGACTACATGTTCTTAACTTTCACCAAAGGTGGTTTTATGGACTCGGAATTGATGGATCATATCATCAGGTACGGGAAGAATGACGAGCGTATGAACGTGGTTTATCGATCTGGCGAATGCGTTCTCCTGCCCCCTTTGTTTATCACGGTATTTCTCTTTTTTCTTTTTTTTTCTTTTTTTTTCTGATCGAGTGAACTGCAGTAAATAGTGTATAATAATTTGTTTTTAGAATGTACTAAACTACATACATTTTTTTTTGTGTTTTAACCCATGCATCTCAAACGAAACAAATTTATGGTGAGAATTTGTGAACTGCATACTGTTTTTAGAGAAGCGTGATCCGTTTTTTTATTAAGCGTCGGAGCGAACATCTTAAGGTACGAACTGCATTAACGTTCTTTTGTGAATTACCCACACGCAGTATGTGCTTCAAATGAATGATCACGCGGATAGAGATGAAGATGGAAATGTTGTGTTGCCTTTTGTCCATGGCAAGTTTAACGTCGAAGATGCAGCAAAGCAGTTCGAACTTTATGTTCGTGATGACGAGAACCTTCTTGATTGCAAATTAGTAAGTTATCAGATTTGCTTTTGTTCAGCTTTTTTGTATTTATTTTCTCTCCCAATTTTTTTCCAGTAATCCTTTTTCAATCATCAAACCCATAACAATTTGATGAAACAAAATCAGATTCTGTTACCACGAATGAAAGACCAGCATTATTCGCTATACACGATGAATAGGCACCGCGAGACCCTTGACATTCATGACACTAGGAGGTACAGCGGACCGGTTGACCAAACGACAAGGTGGCATAAGTCTGAATACCACAGCGACCGCACTGAAATGGTAATTTTTTTCTTTTTTCACCTTTTTTTTCATGCGTGCGCGTGTTGAACAATATTTGTTGTGATGTGTATTTTTGTTTTTTTTTCCACCAGATGATCAGGTTGACTGCATTGTTGAAGAAAGATTATGGAGAAAAGGAGTACAAGAGAAAGGAGTCGGTAGACTGGGTCGATGTTTCAAAGAAAGCTAGCTATTTGGGCACCCCTGAGCAGGGCCCCATTGAGTGCGGCTTTTATTTTCTGAAGATGGCTCAATATTACGACGGCAAAACCTTTGTTGTGAAATTCACAAAGCGTAGTGTAAGTATCTTCTTTTTAATCTAATAATAACTCCTCATTCCTTGATATTTTTTTTGTCAGTTTCTTTTTTTGTAGATGATGTTGTATATTTGTTTATTTTATTTTTTTCTTCATCGCAGGAAGCTGTTATTCAGGATTGGAAGGCTGAGTTTTTATTCCAGATTCTGTTCCACCCAGAAAACATGGTCGTAGTCACCGAGTTCCCGGAGGATCTAAGAAATCTCTGCATTTCTCTTGGCTTTTCTCCAAGACTGGATTCGCAGGAGCAGGATGAGGCATAAATGATAGCAGATCTTTTTCTATGTGTGTTGATGTCTTTTTCGTGTGTGCTCCAGAACTTTTTGTAAACAGTAATGTATGGTCGCTGTGTGTAGTTCTCGATGTGCAAAACTGTTAACACCATGCTGTGTGCTTTTGTATATACCGGTCTAGTTAGTTTTTGTGTTTTTTTTTTGGTGGCAGACAGTGACAATGTCAAATATGTACATAATGTAGCTTTCAGGCAACTCCTCCTTGTGAGTTGTAACATGTTCACAGCGCACTGCATTCTCTCATATGAGTAGTAGCCAAGTTTTTTTAAATATACGCATCCGCACTGCATCTCACCTTATCACATGGGACTGCAAAGACAAATTCAACGTGTTTTGTCGTCGAGTTTCAAAATTCTGGAAAGATTGTATTAGAAGACAGAAAATCAACCGTATCTGCTAAGGGAGAGCTCAATTTTTTACATTTTTTTGCACTAAGCGCACTGCACTGTGTACTCGAAGCGTACTGCACTGCAAGCTTTAAACGCACCACGCACGCACTGCAGTGTACGTGAATCCTAGTCTGACTCTACATTTTTTTCTTTTCTAACTGCATTCTGTATTGATTCACGGTCATGTCAGATTCTATACGACGAAGAGAACTGCATTCTCAAAGTGACATTCCGATCTCAGGGTTTTCATACAGAAGAGAACCGCATTCTGAGAATGACATTGTCATCTTATTTTCTTTTCATATAGAAGAGAATTGCATTTTATCAAGCATACCCCCCCGCAGCACATTGGCCACAAAGTATGTATGGCATATGTTGTATCTATTCATTTTTGAACTTCAGTATTACATGTTGAATTCTTTTTTTTGCAGTCCACTGAACACAAGCTATATATATTATATACGATACGATATATATAAAGGATGAAGTTAATATATTTTTTTAAATGTAAAACTGCATATGTGTTGATCTACGTCCTTTTCCTGCTGCTTCTTCTCAGATTGTGCACTACATTTGTTTCAATGGTTGTTGCTGCTTCTGTCTTGCTCTTGTTGTTCGCATTACCCCTCGTAACGCGACCGTGCGACCGCGATGCTTGCCTACGCGCTGGATTCTGCGTTCTGTCTCTCCCCCTCGTTTTTGATGATGGTTCTTCGATTTCTTCATCTGCTTCTTCTTCTTCCTCGTCTTCTTCTTCTTCTTCCTCATCTTCCTCCTCGGTTTCATCAGCTTCGCTCGCTTCCTCGCCATCTTCTCTGTCAGCATCTTCTTCATCATCTTCTTCATCTTTTTCCTCTGTTCTATTTGGACAAGTTCTCGCGTTATGCTTCTCTCTCTTGTTGCAGACGCTACATAGTCTTCTCTTTGTCGTATCATCTTGTTGGTGAGCTCGGTGATTTGTGGTGGCATTTTCAGCCTGGTTTTGTTTCAGCCTCTCCTTACATGTTCTTGAGTTGTGTCCCGCAATCTTATTGCATGATTTACACATCCTTACCCCCAGTGGTCTTCCTCCGCTGTCCAGTTCTGGCTCAGGCCTGCTATTTTTTTCAGGGCTTTTTTCATTTGCCGCAGCTTTTTTATTCGCTGATTTGCTCTCTTTCTTTCTCCCTTTTGTGTTTGTAACAGGCGGGGGAAGAATTGTGTCATCCATATTATAAACTGCACCATCAGCAGCATGTTCGCGCTCCTTTCCTTGTTCTTCACCCCACGCATCCATGATCTTCTCTGCCTCTTCTTATTCGTTTATTACGTTCACTTCTTGTATGAGTTCTCTCATCCCAGCTAAAGCTCTGTTGTAGCCTCTCTCCGATTTGACACCCTTGCTCGCCAGGTCCATGACAGTTTCTGCAAGTAATCTCCTACGGCAGAACATCGAACTCCCATCTGGAGCAGTTTGCTCATAGTCTCTGCGGTCAAAAGTTGGATTTTGGCATGCGTTCCGTGTGTATCTCTTCAATATGTACTCTTCAGGTATCTTGTCCACCCGCAGCTGATCCAACATGCAAATGATGTGCACGCAGAATAGGCCTGCATCAAAAGAAATTTTTTGGGTTATTCGTGCAACAAACTTCACATAAATAGGCAACATTTTTTCATTTTTTGGTTTTGTGAACTGCATTATAAATAGGTCCTGGGCCTGCTGCTATAGTGAACTTCACTAAGTATTTTTTTTGTTTTCATCTCTTTTTTGCTACCAGCAATAAGTGAACTTCATTATGTTTTATGTGTGCTTATTTTTTTGTTTTCCTGTCTCACTTACCTGTGTGTGTCCACAGCTTGCATTCGCATTCGTAGATACCGTTCGTCACATCAGCAACCACCTGGAACTCGTGTCTTTCCCAATCAAAGTCATCAGACCGGTTGTAGTGGCGCACCAAATATTTCGTCGGGTTGTCAGGGGACTGCTATGATCTAAATGCAGTGCTGCGGTAGTGCGTTTGCTTGAAGTCAGCAAAGACCGCCCTGGTGTAAATCTTGGAGAGCTGAACCTCGAAACCAAACTGAGTAGTAGTCTTTATTTCCGTCTGTGAAACAAAGAAAACCAGTTAAGTAGTTGTCCTTTCGCAGCAAAAATCAAGAAAGCGAGTAGTGTTTTTATTAATTGCTCATCCAGCTTACAAACTTTGCTCTGTTTATATACCTTGTTAGCTATGGTCTCCGCGTGTTCGACGCCCTTCCTTGTCTGGATGCACCTGTCCACCTGCGACGCAAAGATGTGTAGGTCGTGTCTTTCCTTGACAAAGTTCCTCTTCAAGATCCAGTTCATGCTTTCACTTCTCTGTGTCGACGTCATCCGTGCACAGAACACCTCCTTGTAGTAAGCCGATATCTATTATTTTCGGTCTGTCCAGAGCGCCTTCTGTTGGGGAACGTAGCATAAATCAAAAAATTTCTACGCTTTCACCAAGATCCAACTATGGAGACATCTAGCAACGAGCAAGTAAGAGTGCATCTACATACCGTTATGGAGATTGCGAGCAGAAGCTTTCGAAGAAGCGTGGATGAAGTAGTCGTACTCTTCGCGTTCTTCGTCACCGATGATCTAGCGCCGAACGGACGGCACCTCCGCGTTCAACACACGTATGGTGCAGCAACGTCACCTCCTTCTTGATCCAGCAAGGGGGGAGGAGAAGTCGTCAGAGATCCGGCAGCACGACGGCGTGATGACGGATGCAGTGGAAATCGCAGCAGGGCTTCGCCGGGCGCCGTGCGTGGGAGTATGGAGGTGTGACGGGAGGGGGAGAGGCGCCAGGGCAAGGGTGCGGCAGCCCTCTCCCCTCCCACATATATATCGGGGTCCAGGGGGTGCGCCAGGGCCCCTGCAGATCCAATCTGCAGGGGGGGCGGCGGCCAGGGGGGAGTCCTTGCCCCCCAAGGCAAGTGGACCCCCTTCCCCTTTAGGGTTTTAACCCTAGGCGCATGGGGAGGTGGGCCCCTAGTGGTACGCCAGCCCAGAGGGGCTGGACACTTCCCCTTGCGGCCTAGGGGCCCCACCGGGATGGGTGGCCCCACCCGGTGGACCCCCGGGGCCCCTCCGGTGGTCCCGGGACACTCCCGGTGACCCCCGGAGATCACCCGATGGCCGAAACTGGACTTCCTATATATCAATCTTTACCTCCAGACCATTCCGGAACTCCTCGTGACGCCCGGGATGTCATCCGGGACTCCGAACAACTTTCGTGTTTCCACGTGCATTTATCTCTACGACCCTAGCGTTACCGAACCTTAAGTGTGTAGACCCTACGGGTTCGGGAGACACGTAGACATGACCGAGACGACTCTCCGGTCAATAACCAACAGCGGGATCTGGATACCCATGTTGGTTCCCACGTGTTCCTCGATGATCTTCATCGGTTGAACCACCGTGTCAAGGATTCACTCAATCCCGTATGTTATCCCCTTTGTCCATCGGTACGGTACTTGCCCGAGATTCGATCGTCGGTATTCCAAATACCTTGTTCAATCTCGTCATGGCAAGTCTCTTTACTCAATCCGTAATCCATCATCCCGTGACTAACTACTTTGTCACATTGAGCTCATTATGATGATGTCTTACCGAGTGGGCCCAGAGGTACCTCTCCGTCATACGGAGTGACAACATCCCAGTCTCGGTTCGTACCAACTCAACAGACACTTTCGGAGATACCCGATGCGTACCTTTATAGCCACCCAGTTACGTTGTGACAGTTGGCATACCCAAAGTACTCCTACGGTATCCGGGAGTTGTACAACCTCATGGTCTAAGGAATAAATACTTGACACCGAAAAGCTTATGCATTACGAACTATACGATCTCGTGTTATGCTCAAGTTTGGGTCTTGTCCATCACATCATTCCCCTAATGATGTGATCCCGTTATCACTGACATCTCATGTCCATGGTCAGGAAACCGTGACCATCTGTTGATTAACGAGCTGGTAACTAGAGGCCTACCAGGGACTCATTGTGGTCTATGTATTCACACATGTATCGCTGTTTCCGTACAATACAATTCAAGCATGAATAACAGAGAATTATCATGAACAAGGAGATATAATAATAATGCTTTTATTATTGCCTCTAGGGCATATCTCCAACAGTCTCCCACTTGCACTAGAGTCAATAATCTAGTTACATTGTGATGAATCGAACACCCATAGAGTTCTGGTGTTGATCATGTTTTGCTCGTGAAAGAGGTTTAGTCAACGGGTCTGCGACATTCAGATCCGTATGCACTTTACAAATATCTATGTCTCCATCCTGAACATAATTCCGGATGGAGTTGAAACGGCGTTTGATGTGCTTGGTCTTCTTGTGAAACCTGGGCTCCTTGCTAATAGCAATAGCACCAGTGTTGTCACAGAAGAGAGTCATCGGGCTTAACGCGCTTGGAATGACTCCTAGGTCGGTGATGAACTCCTTCATCCAAACTCCTTCCTGCGCTGCTTCGGAAGCAGCTATGTACTTCGCTCCACATGTAGATGCTGCCACGACGCTTTGCTTGCAACTGCACCAGCTGACTGCCCCTCCGTTCAAAATATACACGTATCCGGTTTGTGACTTAGAGTCATCCAGATCTGTGTCGAAGCTAGCATCGACGTAACCCTTTACGACGAGCTCTTCGTCACCTCCATAAACGAGAGACATATCCTTAGTCCTTTTCAGGTACTTCAGGATGTTCTTGACCGCTGTCCAGTGTTCCGTACCGGGATCACTTTGGTACCTCCCTACCAAACTTATGGCAAGGTTCACATCAGGTCTGGTACACAGCATGGCATACATGATAGAACCTATGGCCGAGGCATAGTGAATGACACTCATCTTTTCTCTATCTTCTGCCGTGGTCGGGGACTGAGCCTTGCTCAATCTCATACCTTGCAAAACAGGCAAGAATCCTTTCTTTGACTGATCCATATTGAACTTCTTCAATATTTTGTCAAGGTATGTACTTTGTGAAAGACCTATGAGGCGTCTCGATCTATCACTATAGATTTTGATGCCTAATATGTAAGCAGCTTCTCCAAGGTCCTTCATTGAAAAAAATTTATTCAAGTAGGCCTTTACATTTTCCAAGAATTCTATATCATTTCCCATCAGCAATATGTCATCCACATATAATATGAGAAATGCCACAGAGCTCCCACTCACTTTCTTGTAAATACAGGCTTCTCCATAAGTCTGTATAAAGCCAAACGCTTTGATCACTTCATCAAAGCGAATATTCCAACTCCGAGATGCTTGCACCAGCCCGTAAATCGAGCGCTGGAGCTTGCATACCTTGTTAGCGTTTTCTGGATCGACAAAACCTTCCGGTTGCATCATATACAACTCTTCCTTGAGGAAGCCATTAAGGAATGTTGTTTTGACGTCCATTTGCCATATCTCATAATCATAGAATGCGGCAATAGCTAACATGATTCTGACTGACTTCAGCATCGCTACGGGAGAGAAAGTCTCGTCGTAGTCAATCCCTTGAACTTGTCGATAACCCTTAGCGACAAGCCGAGCCTTATAGATGGTCACATTACCATCCGCGTCTGTCTTCTTCTTAAATATCCATTTGTTTTCTATGGCGTGCCTATCATCAGGCAAGTCCACCAAAGTCCATACTTTGTTTTCATACATGGATTCTAGCTCGGATTTCATGGCTCCAAGCCATTTATTGGAATCCGGGCCCGCCATCGCTTCTTCATAGTTCGAAGGTTCACCGTTTTCTAACAACATGATTTCCAGGACAGGGATGCCGTACCACTCTGGTGCGGAACGTGCCCTTGTGGACCTTCAAAGTTCAGTAGTAACTTGATCTGTTTCTTCATGATCATTATCATCAACTTCCTCCCTTGTCAGTGCAGGCACCTCAGGAACAGTTTCCTGCGCTGCGCTACTTTCCGGTCCAGGAGGGGTGACTATCACCTCATCAAGTTCTACTTTCCTCCCACTCACTTCTTTCGAGAGAAACTCTTTCTCCAGAAAACATCCATTCTTGGCAACAAAGACCTTGCCTTCGGATCTATGGTAGAAGGTGTACCTAATTCATGACTTAAATATTCACCCCCACGATCCGATCGCAAGAACTTTATTTTTCTGTCACGTTGATTCTCAACCTCATTCTGAAATTCCTTGAACTTTTCAAAGGTCTCAGACTTGTGTTTCATCAAATAGATATACCCGTATCTACTCAAGTCATCCGTGAGGGTGAGAACATAACGATAGCCTCCGCGAGCCTCTACACTCATTGGACCGCACACATCGGTATGTATGATTTCCAACAAGTTGGTTGCTCGCTCCATTGTTCCGGAGAACGGAGTCTTGGTCATCTTGCCCAAGAGGCATGGTTCGCACGTGTCAAATGATTCATAATCAAGAGACTCTAGAAGTCCATCTGAATGGAGCTTCTTGATACGTTTGACACCAATATGACCAAGGCGGCAATGCCACAAGTATGTGGGACTATCATTATCAACTTTACATCTTTTGGCATCTACAGTATGAATATGTGTATCACTACGTTCGAGATTCATCAAAAATAAACCATTGACCAGCGGGGCATGACCATAAAACATATCTCTCAAATAAATAGAACAACCATTATTCTCCGATTTGAAAGAGTAGCCATCTCGCATAAGACGAGATCCAGAAACAATGTTCATGCTCAAAGCTGGTACTAAATAACAATTATTGAGGTTTAAAACTAATCCCGAGGATAGATGTAGAGGTAGCGTGCCGACGGCGATCACATTGACCTTTGAACCATTCCCGACGCGCATCGTCACCTCATCCTTCGCCAGTCTCCGTTTATTCCGCAGCTCCTATTTTGAGTTACAAATGTGAGCAACTACACCGGTATCGAATACCCAGGAGCTACTACGAGTGTTGGTAAGGTACACATCAATAACATGTATATCATATATACCTTTGACGTTGCCGGCCTTCTTGTCTGCTAAATATTTGGGGCAGTTCCGCTTCCAGTGACCCGTTCCCTTGCAATAAAAGCACTCTGTCTCAGGCTTGGGTCCATATTTTGGCTTCTTCCCGGCAACAGGCTTGCCAGGCGCGGCAACTCCCTTGCCGTCCTTCTTGAAGTTCTTCTTACCCTTGCCTTTCTTGGACTTAGTGGTTTTATTGACCATCAACACTTGATGTTCTTTCTTGATGTCTACCTCCGCTGATTTCAGCATTGAATACACCTCGGGAATGGACTTCTCCATCCCCTGCATATTGAAGTTCAACACGAAGCTCTTGAAGCTTGGTGGGAGCGACTGGAGGATTCTGTCAACGATCGCTTCTTCTGGGAGATTCATTCCCAGCTGAGACAAGCGATTGTGCAATCCTGAAATCTTGAGGATGTGCTCACTGACAGAACTGTTCTCCTCCATCTTACAGCTGTAGAATGCGTCGGAGACATCATATCTCTCGACTCGGGCATGATCTTGGAAAACCATTTTCAGCTCTTCGAACATCTCATATGCTCCGTGGTGCTCAAAACGTTTTTGGAGCCCCGATTCTAAGCTGTAAAGCATGCCACACTGAACCAGGGAGTAATCATCACTACGCGACTGCCAGACGTTCAAAACGTCTTGGGCCGCATCGGGAGCTGGTGCATCACCTAGCGGTGCTTCTAGGACATAGGTTCTCTTGGCAGCTATGAGGATAATCCTCAGGTTACGGACCCAATCCGTATAGTTGCTACCATCGTCTTTCAGCTTGGCAGCTATGAGGGTATGTGATTTTCTTACATTATATGCAGTTCGCTCCTCCTGCAGATGCAGTTGTGGCTGCTGTTGGCGTGAAGTCCACCTCTGCTGCAGGAACTCATGCGCTTTTTCCACCTTCGCCATTGTTGCGGGAGAAGGCTGGATGTGCACCATTGCAGTTCGCATCCACGACGAATGCGATGGAGTAGTCATCCTTGCAGTTCGCTTTCCCTTTTCATGCATGACTGAGGCTGGATGCTTCAGCGGCGGATCCCCCAGGTGGTGTTGGGACGAAGGTGAGGTGCGGCGTCGCTTCCTAAACGCCGCCGCAGAAGTATCGTCGCCGACGGACTACATCGCCGGCCGCTTGGCGCGCGCTCCGCGGTGCTGGGCGCGGAAGAAGGCGGGGAGGGGTGGGGGTCGCCGCCGGCCGCCGGGGCGCTGGCGCACTAGGAGGCGGGGAGGGGTGGGGGAGGACGCCGGCCGCCGGGGCGCTGGCGCGCTAGGAGGCGGGGAGGG
>LR738711.1:42713558-42812151 GCA_902687465.1 Secale cereale
GACATGCCACAACACCACCCTGCATGTATGAGGGGCCGGTGCGACGAACCTGTGGCATTGCTACCCCCTAGGGCCCCCGTCCCGCTTAACCTTGGAGCGGTTGACCACGAGATCTAGCCCTTTGACTTCCCACGGACGGGCTTTGAATAGTGGACCTCTCCAACCGGTTGTGTCATGTAGCACAGAGGGACACCTGGGAGCAACATCCGGTCCAAACCCACAGCTACATCCCCTCCGTGTAGACCCGACGCGTCCGTTTCCCCCCTCCAGATGCCGGCGGCGGCGCCGTCCGTGAGGGGGCCATGTCCCGGAGACGCGTGCCGCCACTTCAGACATGCCACAACACCACCCGGTTGTGGTAGGTCATCCCATAAAACACTTGGGAGCAATGTCCCCTCCGTATAGACCCGATGTGCGGCTGTTTCCGCCCTCCAGGTGCCGGCGGTGGGGCCGTTTGGGACGGGGGCACACCGCGGACGTGAGAGGGTCACACTCCGGAGACGGTTGCCGGTCGTTTTGCAACCGCCACAAAACTTCTGTCGGCATAGTTGTTTTTGATTTTAATAAAATATAAGCACCTATATTCAAAAGAACATGACGGCACATTATTAACTTGATCGAAAAAATACAAAAAATAAATAAATATATATATATATATATATATATTAATAATATATGAAAAAATTACAAACTACATATATATTCATATAATAATACATAAAAAGCATATGCTACATGTCAGTTAATATAATAGTACACAAAAAAGAATAAAAACATATAAAAAAAACTATGCCGACAGCATTGCCATTACGATCTCGAGGTAGATCAACTCTTGTACACATATTCATTCATACTAATATAGCAGGAAGTAGGGTTTTACCTCGATCGAGAGGGCCTTAACCTGGGTAAACATTGTGTCCCCTGCCTCCTGTTACCATCGATCCTCAGACGCATAGTTCGGGACCCCCTACCCGAGATCCACCGGTTTTGACACCGACATTGGTGCTTTCATTGAGAGTTCCACTATGTCGTCGCCGGAAGGACAAATGGATCACGTCGTCAACTGCAACAGCAACGTCGAGGGGATTTTCCCTCCCGGCCCACTCTTCATGTTCAGCGGCTTCGCGCTTCGTGCCAACACTGAAGGCCACCTTGAGCAGATCGAGAGCTACGCCCCTGGCCGTCATGTCAGATTCGGTAGTTTGAACTACGTTGTTGATATCCGTGGAGACTGGATCTTCATCGGATTCGAGCCAGCGGCAACCCCTCTCTGCCACCACGATGATCATGACTTAACTCTGTCATCGGATCAGGAAATAGCACCTGCAACAATTATGGCCTTAGATCCAGAACAGATCGCGTCACCCAAAGATGGGAAGCTCAAACCCACCACGGGAGCCGCAGACTCTACGGCGTTGGAGCCGCACATGGACCAACTGATGGGGTCTGTGTTCCCGGAACCCCGGACTCAGCTCCGGTCTCTGATTTCGAACTGCACGTAACTGCGCACCTCAAATCCAATCAGGCGCCTATCGCCGAATTCTATGTTGCGTATATTTTCCAGCACTCACCACTTGGCGACATGTTAAGGTCGTTAAGATCTCTCTCCTTGGATGAGAGCACATAGCCGCACTATATCCGGTTCGAACTAGAGGCTGATGAACAACCGAGCTATACCTAGGGGGATGAAGAATTTCGTTCCCCACCCACAACCCACTTGGTAGCCACGGTTGAAGATCTAACCGATCTACTCGACTACGCTTCAGAGGTCTTCGACAGGATGGACCTCGAAGTTGAAGCAGATACAGATCAAAGTCGGCCCATAACAGGGCGGTGGAAAGCTACGTCTTCATATGACGTGTATATGGTGGATACACCCAAAGAGGCAGAAGGCAATGGTGAAAACAATCCCGTAGAGGATAAACCCGCCGAAGAACATCCCAAGCGTCGGCGTCCAAAATACTGAACAAAATTCTGTAAAGGAAAGGACAGCAACACCGTGACTAATAACGGTGATATTCCGGAACAAGCCGAAGACCCCGCAGATCCAGTGATAGAGCGGGAAGAGCGAGAGGACGGCGAACAGAGTGCGAAGCCGCAGTCCGACGACAGCGATTCCGTAGACGGTGACTATGAACCGATCTCCGATGAAGAGGTTAGTCCGGATGACGACGAGTACACCGTCCTAGAAGAAACCTCTGAACAAAGACGCTTCCACCGGCGGCTTATAGCCACCGGACGGAGCCTAAAAAAGCAGGAGAGACAGCTTCGAGCTGCACACGACATGATCAATGATAGATGCAATTAGGTGCAAGACGCCGAATAGAAACATGGCTTTAACGACCAAACCAAAGGCTATCCCAAGCGCAAGCTGCTGCCCGAATTCGGCGACGAGGCCGTTGTGCCCGTCCCACCGAAAAATAACACCACCAACAAGCCGGACCGACCACCTCGCGGAGGGGATAGAGTCGCTAGACATGGCGTAAACAAGGCCCCACCCCATAAAGGAAAGGAGGGTGCAGCCAAAGTCCGAAAGCATGATCTGCGTGAGGACCTAAAAAAAAAGCTAGCAAGACCAGGTCTATATTCGAACCCACAGACCGAGCTCCCGTACGGGACGGCGGCTATAAAGCCAATCGCACCGGGGAATACCAGTTCGGGGTCAATACCGAACACCACAACCATCGGACATACGCCACGATATAGCAAGATACAGAGGAGCATCACACCCTCTATGCTTTACCGATGAGGTGTTGGGTCATGATTTTCCAGAAGGGTTTATACCCGTAAACATCGAAGCGTACGATGGAACGACGGATCCTGCCGTCTGGATAGAAGATTTTATTCTTCACATCCACATGGTTCGAGGAGATGATCTCCACGCCATCAAATATTTACCCCTCAAGCTAAAAGGACCAGCTCGGCACTGGCTAAACAGTCTCCCAGAAAACTCCATTGGGAGTTGGGAAGAACTTGAGGATGCTTTTCGGGCCAATTTTCAAGTGACTTATGTCCAGCCCCAGGACGCTGACGATTTAAGTCACATCATCCAACTACCCGGGGAGTCAGCCCGCGAGCTTTGGCAGTTTCTCACTAAGAAGAACCAGACCATCGACTATCCGGATGCCGAAGCCTTAGCGGCATTCAAGCATAGTATCTGGGATGAATGGCTAGCCAGACACCTTGGACAGGAAAAGCCGAGGACAATGGCAGCCCTAACTACACTCATGACTCGCTTTTGCGCGGGTGAGGAGAGCTGATTAGCTCGTAGCAGCACCAGTGACCCCGGAACATCTGAAGCCATGGATGGCAATGGAAAGCCACGACGTAACAAAAAAAAATGTCGAAACAACTCTGGAAACCCATATGATACAGTGGTAAACGCCGGATTCAGTGGCTCCAGACCCGGTCAACGGAAGAAGCCATTTAAAGGCAACAAAGACGGTCCATCAAGTTTGGACAGGATATTAGACAGGCCCTACCAAATCCATGGCACCCCAGAAAAACATGCCAATCACACCAACCGTAACCGTTGGGTTTTCAAGCAGGCCGGCAAGCTAAACGCCGAATACAAGGGGAAGGAGTCTCAGAGGGAAGACGACGATGAACCTCTCCAGTCGAATATAGGGGGACAGAAGAAATTTCCACCGGAGATCAAAACATTGAGCATGATATATGCCACTCATATCCCAAAGAGGGAGCGCAAGCACGCACTCCGAGACGTCTATGCCGTTGAGCCTGTCGCCCAAAAATTCAACCCATGGTCAGCCTATCGTCCGATCACTTTCGATCGCAGGGATCATCCGACCAGTATTCGGCATGGGGGTTCGGCTGCCTTAGTGCTCGACCCAATAATAGATGGATACCATCTAACCCGAGTCCTTATGGACGGCGGCAGTAGTATTAATCGGATATATCAGGACACTGTCCGCAAGATGGGGATCGACCCATCAAGAATCAAGCCAAGCAGCACGACCTTTAAAGGAGTAATACCGGGCGTTGAAGCCCGCTGCAGAGGCTCTCTAACATTAGAGGTTGTATTCGGGTCTCCCGACAACTTTCTAAGCAAAGAACTACTCTTCGATATAGCTCTGTTCCGAAGTGGCTATCACGCTCTACTCGGAAGAATGGCCTTCGCCCGCTTTAATGCAGTCTCGCATTATGCCTATTTAAAGCTTAAGATGCCTGGACCACGTGGCGTTATCACGGTTAATGGAAATATGGAGCGCTCTCTCCATATGGAGAAGGACACTGCGGCCTTAGCGGTCGAAGTCCAATGCAGCCTATTCAAGCCACATAATCTATCAACAGCGGACACAGCCAAACGTGTCTGGCACACGCCTCAGTGCGGCAGCTCAGATGAGCCTGAGCAAGATTGACAGCTATGCCCCCGTCGACCGCCCCATAAGGTGATAGCATATGTCCCTCGAGTACATAATTATGCCCTAAAAATTCCTTGGGCGGTGACCAGGGGCACCTGCATACAGTCCGTAGTTCGGCTAGACCGTATTCGGATTGACATCTTCGTTTCCAGGTTTATTTCTTTTTCTACAGATGGCCATCATACTCGCACCTTCAAGGACACATTACAGAGGAGAAAACAGCGCAGGCGTGCAGCAGGGACCCGCATTGGTTTCTTTTTAGATTAAGACCCTGTGTAAACCTTCTTTCTCTTTCTCATATACCTTTTTGGCATGTAAAATGTCCAAAAAGGTCATCGGTATTATCTCTAAAGTTTGCGGCTCGCCGTACTATAGAGGGATATTAATAGAACAATTTTACTCATATTATATCTAGAGTTTTATTAACTCACCATCGAATGTTCTTTTCCCACATCAGATTGCCATATGTGCCTTGTCAATAAGGTTTTACTACCAGGGTCTATTGTCAGCCCTGGTATATGTTGAAAAGACCGAACACCTATAGGGAGTGTTCGGCGTCCTGGATGTTTGCATTATATGCATCAGTTCCGAATCATGTCTTGGGTCAATAGTTAGGTTGCCGGGCTCCTGTGCTTACCCCTACGTTCCCGATTGTTCGACTAGGGTGTAAAGGGAGAACTACTGCGATTGTATTTCTGGGGTCAAGTATCTCAGTAGAGAAAGCTGATAACTGGCTGTCATGATAAGCGAGAACCTGGTCTGCAATCCGGTGACTTAGTTTTATACTACGATCGATAGAGATCTACCTCTATATGAAGGGTTGGTTCTTCGCCCAGCCAGGTGCAATTGGATACTTTATCCGCACCAGGGGCTAGTACTTAGCCCCATTTGTCAAACTCCTAAGACTAAATGAAAGCAATAACGCTGCATAGTCTGATTGCCCGGTTCGCTCCGCATACACCTCCTATACGGACCAAGACATTGGATAAAGAGTGTATTTGCATATGACCGAAGACCCCAGTACTATGTACCTGGGGGCTGAAGCTGACGATTGGAAACTTTCACATTTAGATAAACAGTCACACATGAGGTAAAAAAGACGCTGATATTATAAATAGCGCAAAAGTTATATACACTGGATTCATAATTAAGCATAGTCTTTACATCCGGATACAATTAATCGAAAACAACATCTTTCGAACACTGGCCTTCTACAAGGTGGGCGTCGTCGATGACGTCCTCGAAGTACTTCTCCGGCTTGCGGTGCTCCTTGCCTGCGGGCGGGCCAACAGTAGCTATATGCACCGCATTCATCTTTGCCCAGTGCACTTTGACGCGAGCGAAGGCCATCCGAGCACCTTCTATGCAGGCCGAACGCGTTAGTGCGTCAACCCGCGGACTCGCCTCGACGAGCCACTTCACCAATCCCAAGTAACTACTTGGGATTGGCTCAACGGGCCATAGCCGAACTATTAAGTCCTTCATGGCCGAACCCGCTATATTGTGCTGCTCGACCAACTGCTTCATCTGGTCACTGAGTGGAACCGGATGTTTTGGCGCCTCGAACTGCGACCAAAACAGCTTCTCCGTGTTGTTCCCCTCCAGGGCTCGGAAATACTGGGCGGCGTCTGCGTTGCTCCTTGGAAGATTAGCAAACACGCCTGGAGAACTCCACAATCGTGTCAGCCTAATATACTTCCGCCCTCCGAAGATGCTCGGTAAGAGAAATATCTTACCGGATGCATTATGTCATGCCTCCTCGATTTCTTGACGAGCGTTGCATGACTCGCCTCGCGCATCCTGGGCAGATTTCAATGCCGCAGACAGCTCGGTCGCCTTCTCGAAAGCCTTCTTCTCCGATGCCTCACACTTACGGATGGCATCTTGGAGCTCGACCTCGACTTCGGACACCCGAGATTTGTGCTTCTCGCACTCTGCCTTTTCGGCCTCCAAATCAGCAGCCGCTTTATCAGCGACCGCCTTGTTCGCCTTGGCCTCCTCCTTGGCCTTGGCAACCTCGCCCTTGAGGGCCTCATGCTCAGCGGCGCCAACTGTGTAATACAAAATACAATATTAGAGTTTGTACTCATACTCAATCAATTAAGTATTATTGACATTTAAATCAAAAAAATTGCATACCTTGTGTTTCATCAAAACACAGGTTGATGCGGTCGAGGCCCGCATTGGCCACCTCGAGCTTCCGATTTAGTTCAGCAACCTCTGTGTCTTGCGCAGTCGCCATAACTAAGGAAGCATGCACAACTATTCAGCTCTATAAATATGCTACTCCATGGATACTTCGTGCGATTCTTTTCAGAATCACACAAAGCATCAGGGGCTACTAGTTATACATGTGTATTTAAAACAAATAAAATTTCTTAAAAGCATTACATTGCGTACCTCAAAGCCTGCTAAAAAGTTGTTGAAGGCTTCATTCAGTCCGCCCTTGATGGACTGAACCTTCTTCGTCACCACACCCATCTCGGTGCAGTGTTCTTCATTGATGAGAGCACTTTGCAGTGCTCCCTCCATAGAATCCGGCGCCTCCGGATTAACTCCGGGTGCCGCCGTATCCTCCTCCGCTTGAGGGGCTGGGTCTTCGGACCCTGGAGCCGCGCTAGGCTCCAGGATGGTATTCGGTGGGGCCCCGGATTGTTTGGGCCCCACATCTTCGGTCTCCATGGGGGCCGTTTCCCCATGGTCAGCGGCCGCCGAGGTTTTTCCCTCGGCCGCCCTGTCTCCTGCCCCATCCTCATCTCCTTGGGTGGAGAGAACCCGCTGGGACGATACTTCGGTGTCCCCGCCGATTACGGGCGATAGAGCCCGAACTGGCGGGTCTCTCTCCATTTCCCCGGGTGCCAACGAGTTCCCCTCTGATGATGTAACATCGGGGTTTACACCGGGAGGGCTGTAGGTCAGCAGGAGAAAATATTAATTCAAATGCCATTAAAACTGAATAAACAAAGATGCATCACTTGAGTACGGACTGACTTACGTGGTGGGCAGGGGTTTTTCCCTGGGCTGCATCACATAGCTATGTTCGGATGAACTCGAACTAGCTCCGAGGTTTAGTTTCCTTCGGGGCACGGCCGTACCCGCGTCAGCGACGGCCCCCTCTTCCTCCCCCTGCCTTGCGCAGGGGGCATTTCTTCTTCCTCTTCTTCCTCCTCATCATCTTCCTCCGCCTTGTCGGAGGAGAGAATGTGGAGGTCCACGGGCTTCTTGCCCGCAGGACAGGGGTTGTTTCTAGCCCCCTTGCCCTTTGTCTTCTTGGGCTTCTTGGTCGGCGCCTTGTACGGCGCCGGAACCAGCATCGCCGTCAGTAGATGCAGTGCTGGGTCTTTGGGTAGAGGCGCCGGACACTTGATCCGAGTCGCCTTCTTCGTTCAGCCCTGTATATCACATAAAAAATCCAACTCCTATTATCATTAAATAAGGGAAAGGGTATGTGTTCAGCAAGGATCATTGTTACCTCTATGGCGGAAACTTCAGTGTTGAAGCCCGCATCCTCGTCCTCTTTAGTCCATTCCTTCTGGCTCTTGAAGAGGTGCTTCCAGATCTCTTTGTGCGTAGAGCCGAAGAGATGCTTTAGCGGCTTGTCTCCTACCGGATCGAACTCCCATAGGGATCCCATAGAGAGGAATCCTGGCTTTGGCAAGGGAGAACGAGCGGGGTCAGCATCACCTGGATCACGGAGGAGAGCAGGTGCCCCTTGGAGATCACGCCGGACTCACGACCCACGAGATTCGTTACCTCAGTGTGCGACCCCCAGTCCAGACCCTTCTTGGTCCAGGAGGTCAACCTCATTGGGGGTCCGGATCTAAAAGCAGGTCCTGCCGCCCACTTGGTGTCGCGGGGTTCGGTTATATAAAACCATTCCTGCTACCAGACCTTGTTCGTCTCCACGAACGAGCCCTTGGGCCAAGTTGCATTCGGGAGCTTGCTGATCATGGCACCGCTGCACTCCGCATGCTCCCCGTCAACCACCTTCGGCTACACATTGCAGGTCTTAAGGCATAGGCCAAAGTGTGGGGGGATGCGGAGAAAAGCTTCACACATCACTATGAAAGCGGATATGTGAAGAATTGAGTTCGGGGCTAGATCATGGAAATCTAGCCTGTAGAAGAACAAAAGACCCCGAACAAACGGTTGGAGTGGAAACCCGAGCCCCCTAACAAAATTAGAGGTGAAAACTACCCTCTCGCCCGCCTTAGGAACGGGAATCACCTGACCCTTAGGGGGGACTCGGTGTGCGATGTGGCCGGTGAGATACCCCGCGCTCCGTAGATCCTCCATGGTCTTTTCGGTGACCGTGGAAGCCTCCCACTTGCCTTTGGAACCGGATTCAGCCATTGCTAGAAAGGTGAGTAGTGGTTGAGGAACGAGGATTTGTGGGCGCAAGAGATAAGAGTACGGGGGCAAGGGAAATTGGAGAGCTTGAGCTTGAGGAAGGCGTGGGACTGATGAAAGGGATTGGAGTCCTTTTATAACGCTGCGAATATAGAGCGTCCTCCCACCTTAGCCATAAAACTCGCCAGTTCCCAAAGCGGTCATGCGTAATGCGCGGCGTGGGTGGCCACGTCACAATGATAAGAATCCCACAATAAGCGGGCACGATCTCTATTCTGACAGGACGTGTCAATGAGGATATGCCTCGAAACACGAAACTAGGACGAAATAAAACGGTTCGATATGTTAGTGGGTTGGACGCGACGCTTCACCCAAAAGTTTTCAGTAGAGATTTATTCATTTCCTTTAAAATCCTTGCCTTCGAGGCTAAGGGTTGTACTAATCTTGCAGAGCCGAACACAATCCATCTATTTGCAGAAGATATATTTGGGGGGAGGAACCCGCCTTGCAATGTTGAAGACAATACGAAAGCCGGACTCATCACCATCGAAGACAGGTTCAGGGGCTATTGAGGAAGTCCAGGATCGGGGGGTCCTCAGCTGACCGGACAAACTCCTGGTGGGTTGGACTGGTGGGCCATGAAGATTATTATAGAATATCATCCCTCGTATCCGGATAGGACTACATGATTCTTGTAATGGCAAGTTTTAGGATCGGGTGTAGATTTTCCTTCCTCTGCAAGATGATATGTACAAACCCTAGGCCCCTCTGGTGTGTATATAAACTGGAGGGTTTAGTCCGTAGAGGCTAGAGAAGAATCATAATATCCTCATGAGCTAGACCTAGGGTTTAGCCGTTACGATCTCGAGGTTGATCAACTCTTGTACACATATTCATTCATACTAATATAGCAGGAAGTAGAGTTTTACCTCGATCGAGAGGGCCTGAACCTGGGTAAACATCGTGTCCCTGCCTCCTGTTACCATCGATCCTCAGACGCATAGTTCGGGACCCCCTACCCGAGATCCGCCGGTTTTGACACCGACACCAGCCGAGCATGCCAGGGACGAAGCACGGGCTGCTAATGGGTGCGGGAGCAGGTGCGCTAAACGAGCTGCTCCCGAAGAAGTTGGAAAGGGGAAAGTCCGTGATATGTCTCTAACGTATTTATAATTTTTGATTGTTCCATGCTATTATATTATCCATCTAGGATGTTTTATATGTATATGCTATTTTATATGATTTTTTGGACTAACCTATTAACCTAGAGGCCAGTGCCAGTTTCTATTTTTCCCTTGTTTTTGAGTTTTACCGAAAAGGAATACCAAACGGAGTTCAATTGACGTGCCCATTTTTGTTGATTTTTTATGGACCAAAAGAAGCCCCCGGAGTAAAAGAGTTGGGCTAGAAGAGTCCAGAGCCGTCCACGAGGGTGGAGGGCGCGTACTACCCCCCCCCCCCCCCGGCTCGCCCTCCTATCTCGTGGACAACTCTCTTGTGATGTTATAGTTGGATCTTATGATGTTTCTCCCCCTCTACTCTCTTGTGATGAATTGAGTTTTCCCTTGGAAGTTATCTTATCATATTGAGTCTTTAAGGATTTGAGAAAACTTGATGTATATATTGCATGTGCTTATCTGTGGTGACAATGGGATGTCATGTGATCTAATTGATGTATGTTTTGGTGATCAACTTGCGGGTTCCATGAACTTGGGAATCTATGCATAGGGGTTGGCACACGTTTTCGTCTTGACTCTCCAATAGAAACATTGGGGCACTCTTTGAAGTACTTTGTGTTGGTTGAATAGATGAATCTGAGATTGTGTGATGCATATTGTATAATCATTCCCACGGCTACTTGAGGTGGCAACGGAGTATCTAGGTGACATTACAGTTTTGGTTGATTTGTATCTTAAGGTGTTATTCTAGTACAAACTCTATGATAGATCGAACGGAAATAATAGCTTCATGTTATTGAATCTTGAATAGATCGATCAGAAAGAATAACTTTGAGGTGGTTTCGTACCCTACCATAATCTCTTCGTTTGTTCTCCGCTATTAGTGACTTTGGAGTGCCTCTTTGTTGCATGTTGAGGGATAGTTATATGACCCAGTTATGTTATTATTGTTGAGAGAACTTGCACTAGTGAAAGTATGAACCCTAGGCCTTGTTTCCTAGCATTGCAATACCGTTTATGCTCACTTTTATCAATAGTTACCTTGCTGTTGTTATATATTCATATTACAAAAACCTATATCTACCATCCATATTGCACTTGTATCACCATCTCTTCGCTGAACTAGTGCACCTATACAATTTACCATTGTATTGGGTGTGTTGGGGACACAAGAGACTCTTTGTTATTTGGTTGCAGGGTTGTTTTAGAGAGACCATCTTCATCCTACGCCTCCCACGGATTGATAAACCTTAGGTCATCCACTTGAGGGAAATGTGCTACTGTCCTACAAACCTCTGCACTTGGAGGCCCAACAACGTCTACAAGAAGAAGGGTGCGTAGTAGACATCAAGCTCTTTTCTGGCGCCGTTGCCGGGGAGGTTAGTGCTTGAAGGTATATCTTTAGATCTTGCAATGGAATCTTTTAATTTCTTGTTTTATCACTAGTTTATTTTATAAAAGAAAACTACAAAAAAAATGGAATTAAGGCTACCTCATATGCTTCATCTTTTTTAATATCTTTCATGAAAATGATGGAAAGGAAAATTGTGCTCAAGTACTAGAAGAAGAATTACATAGAATGCTTGGCACAAAAGACTTGAATGACGAGCATGCTTGCAATGTTGTTAGTGTGAATCCTTTGAATATCCAAGGTACTAATGATGATTGCACTAGTCATGATGAAAATATCTCATATAAGCATGTTGATTTTTGTGGAGTGTATAGAGTGTGCAAGTACATACCAAAGAGGGAAGATAGATTTTGCAAGAGGCATAAGTATTTAGAAACTAAATGGTTGCTACAGATGCTAGATGATTGTGATGAAAATTTAAAATATCTTAGCCGTACTTGTGAACTTTGCAATGAACGTGGTCATTTCATTACCCAATGTGAATTGTTTCATGATCGAATCGTGTCCAAAAATTGTGATGACTTGATTTCCCTTGCACATCATAATGAACTTATCTTGCTTTTGGGTTATGAAGAAATTAAAAGTAGAACAAAGTTTCTTCCAGGATTTGCCATTGATAAACTTCTTGAGTTTGATATAGAGGAAATATATATGTATTGTGCGGTGAATTGCATTGAAAATCCTTATATTGACAATTATCTTCAGTCAAGAAAACAAAAAGGAGGTGAAGAGAATACTAACGAAAGGGAAGAGATTTCCCAATATCCTCCTATTATTTCTTATGATGAATCAGGTAACGAGGAGGAGCCTCCTATTTTACCAATCTCAGTAGTAAGGAGCTCCAAAAAGAAGATTAAACCCACACATGATGAGAAGAAGAAAAAGAAAAGGCGGAGAAGCAAAGACAAAAAGGTATTCCTTCCAAATGATGTTGCTTCTATAAGTCATTGTGATGATGATAATTGCTATACTATCGGTGCTATCCATACTATTAATGATGAGAGTGATTATGCCTATGATATGGAAAGGCCCAAGCTTGGGGGATGCTATGTTTGATGAGAATGATATATTTGAGAATTTATTTGCTGCAATTAATGTTTGTCCCAAGCTTGGGGATGCTATGCTTGATAAAGATGATATTTTTAGCCTCCCAAGTCTTGATATGCAAGTCTATTATGATGAAAGCATGCCTCCTATTTATGATGATTATTGTGATGCCACTTATGCTATAAAAAGTAGTGATGATTATACTGATAAGACTTGTCATGATTATGATTACCCTTTCTCCGAACATTACTCTTTTAATGTGGAAACAATCTATAGTATTCAAGTCTCTTATGATACTCCCACTATTCCGAATGAGAAGAATTTTGCTTATGTGGAGAGTAGTAAAATTTCTATGCAAGTAGATCATGAAAAGAATGCTTTATGTGCTGGTTATATTGTTGAATTCATTCATGATGCTACTGAAAATTATTATGAGAGAGGATCATATGCTTATAGGAATTGCAATAATATCAAGTTTCCTCTCTATGTGCGTAAAATTTTGAAGCTATGCTTGTTTTCCCTTCCTATGCTAGTTGATTATTGCTCCCATAAGTTGTTTGATTACAAACTCCCTATGCATAGAAAGTGGGTTAGACTTAAATGTGCTAGTCATATTCTTCATGATGCTCTCTTTTATGGTGCAATTCTTATCTTTTATGCGAGCATCATTGAAATCATCATGCCTAGCTAGGGGCGTTAAACGATAGCGCTTGTTGGGAGGCAACCAACTTTATATTTTTTTTGTTTTTGTTGCTGTTAGGGAATAAATATTTCATCTAGCCTCTGATTAGATGTGGTTTCATGCTTTGTTTAGTGTTTGTGTCAAGTAGAACCTTTGGGAAGACTTGTGTGAAGTTTATATGATCTTCCTGTGAAAAACAGAATTGTTCGCGCTCCCTAAAGTAGTCGTGGGATTTTACTGGATTGTGCGTTTTAGTTGATTCTTTTTGCTGCTGATTGGTAGACAAATTGCGCAAATTTAACAATTTAGTTTGAATTTTTTTGGAGTTCCAGAAGTAGGTGAAACCTGCAGATTACTACAGACTGTTCTGTTTTTGACAGATTCTGTTTTTCGTGTGTTGTTTGCTTATTCCGATGCATCTATGAGTAGTATTGGAGGATATGAACCATAGAGAAGTTGGAGTACAGTAGGTTTAACACCAATATAAACAAATATGAATTAATTGCTGTACCTTTGAGTAGTGGTTTGCTTTCTCATACTAACGGAGCTCACGAGAATTTTTGTCTAAGTTTTGTGTTGTGAAGTTTTCAAGTTTTGAGTATTGCTTTGATGGACTATGGAACAAGGAGTAGCAAAGGCCAAAGCTTGGGGATGCCCATGGCACCCCAAGTAAATTCAAGATAATCAAAATCCTAAGCTTGGGGATGCCCCGGGAAGGCATCCCCTCTTTCGTCTTCATCCATCGGTAACTATACTTGGAGCTATATTTTTATTCGCAACATGATATGTGTTTTGCTTGGAGCGTCATTTTATTTTCTTTTGTTTTGCTTGCTGTTTGAACAATATCCCAAGATCTGAAGTTCTTAAATGTTAGAGAGTCTTCACATAGTTACATAATTATTCAACTAGTCATTGATCTCCACTTATATCCTTTAGAGTAGTTTGTTATTGCTCTAGTGCTTCACTTATATCTTTTAGAGCACGGCAGTGGTTTTATTGTGAAGAAATAGATGAACTCTCATGCTTCACTTATATCCTTTTGAGAGTCTATTAAAACAGCATGGTAATGTGCTTTGGCTATAAAACTAGCCTTCACATGATAGACATCCAAGATCAATGTAGTAAGAACTTTCACACTAAGTGCATTGAATATGATGAGAAGTTGGATGCTTGATAATTGTTTTGAGATATGAGGATAGTGATATTAGAGTCAGGCTAGTGGAGTTATTATGAAATTGAGAAATGCTTGTGTAAAGGTTGGTGATTCCTGTAGCATGCACATATGGTGAACCGCTATGTGACGAAGTTAGAGCATGAGGTATTTGGAGTGCCAACCTTTGTGTGGAGGTCGGGGGCGCGCGATGGTTAACTCCTACCAACCTCCCCCCTAGGAGCATGCGTTGATTGATTTGTTTTGATGACTCGTAGATTTTTGCAATAAGTATATGAGTTCTTATGACTAATGTTGAGTCCATGGATTATACGCACTCTCACCCTTCCACCATTGCTAGCCTCTCTTGTACCGCGCAATTTCGCCGGTACCATACACCCACTATATATCCTTCCTCAAAACAGCCACCATATTATTCCTCAAAACAGACACCATACCTACCTATCATGGCATTTCCATAGCCATTCCGAGATATATTGCCATGTAACTTTCCACCGTTCCGTTCATATGGCGCGCTTCATATTGTCATATTGCCATGCATAATGATGTAGTTGACATCGTATTTGTGGCAAAGCCACCATGCATAATTCTTCATACATGTCACTCTTGATTCATTGCACATACCGGTACACCGCCGGAGGCATTCATATAGAGTCATACTTTGTTCTAGTATCGAGTTGTCATATCGAGTTGTAAATCAATAAAAGTGTGATGATCATCATTATTAGAGCATTGTCGTGTGTGAGGAAACAAAAAAAATTAAAAAAAAAGATAAAGTCCAAATAAAAAAAGATATGGCCCGAAAAATAGAGAGGGGCTAAAAAAAGAGAAGCCCCTCCAAAAAAATGAGAGAAAAGAGAGAAGGGACAATGCTACTATCATTTTCCACACTTGTGCTTCAAAGTAGAACCATGTTCTTCATGATAGAGAGTCTCATGTTTAGTCACTTTCATATACTAGTGGGAATTTTCATTATAGAACTTGGCTTGTATATTACAATGATGGGCTTCCTCAAATGCCCTAGGTCTTCATTAGCAAGCAAGTTGGATGCACACCCACTAGTTTCTTTTGTTGAGCTTTCATTCATATTTAGCTCTAGTGCATCCGTTGCATGGCAATCCCTACTCACTCACATTGATATCTATTAATGGGCATCTCCCTAGCACGTTGATACGCCTAGTCGATGTGAGAATATCTCCCTCCTTTTTGTCTTCTCCACAACCACCTCTATTCCACCCATAGTGCTATATCCATGGCTCACGCTCATGTATTGCGTGAAAGTTGAAAGGTTTGAAAGAATAGAGTACGAAAACAAGTGCTTGGTTGAAACCGGGGTTGGGCATGATATGAATATTTTGTGTGATGAAGAGGGAGCATAGCCAGACCATATGATTTTGTAGGGATAACTTTCTTTGGCCATAGTATTTTGAGAAGACATGATTGCTTTGTTAGTATGCTTGAAGTGTTATTATTTCTTATGTCAATATAGACTTTTATCTTGAATCTTTCAGATCTGAACATTCATGCCACAATTAAGATAATTACATTGAAAACATATATTGGTTAGCATTCCACATCAAAAATTCTTTCTTTATCATTTACCTACTCGAGGACTAGCAGGAATTAAGCTTGGGGATGCTTGATACGTCTCCAATGTGTCTATAATTATCTATTGTTCCATGCTATTATTTATGAAGTCTTGGATGTTTAATGGGCTTTATTATTCAATTTTATATCATTTTTGGGACTAACCTATTAAACCAGAGCCCAGTGCCAGTTTCTGTTTTTCTCTTGTTTTAGGGTTTTACATAAAAGGAATATCAAACGGAGTCCAATTGATGAGCCAATTTTTTATGATTTTTTCTGGACCAAACGAAGCCCCAGAAGCAAAAGAGGTGGGCCAGGAGAGCCACGGGCTGCCCTCGAGGGTGGAGGGCGCGCCCTGGGAAGGGGGGCGCGCCCCCCTATCTCGAGGACGGCTCGTAGCCCCCCTTTACTTGGCCCCGACTCCAAAAATTCCTATAAATACTGAAACCTTCGGAAATTAACCTAGATCGGGAGTTCTGCCACCGAAAGCCTCTGGTGCCACCAAAAACCAATCTAGACCCTGTTACGGCACTCTGCCTGAGGGGGGAACCCTCACCGGTGGCTATCTTCATCATCCCGGCGCTCTCCATGATGAGGAGGGAGTAGTCCACCCTCGGGGCTAAGGGTATGTACCAGAAGCTATGTGTTTAATCTCCCTCTCTCGTGTTCTTGAGATGACAGGATCTTGATGTATCCCGAGCTTTGCTATTCTTGTTGGATCTTCTTCTCCCCCTCTACTCTCTTGTAATGGATTGAGTTTTCCCTTTGAAGTTATCTTATCGGATTGAGTCTTTATGGATTTGAGAACACTTGATGTATGTCTTGCACGTGTTTATCTGTGGTGACGATGGAATATCATGTGGTCTACTTGATGTATGTTTTGGTGATCAACTTGCGGGTTCCGTGACCTTGGGGATCTATGCATAGGGGTTGGCACACGTTTTCGTCTTGACTTTCTGGTAGAAACTTTGGGGCACTCTTTGAAGTTCTATGTGTTGGTTGAATAGATGTCTCTGAGATTGTGTGATGCATATCGTATTATCATGCCCGCGGATTCTTGAGGTGACATTGGAGTATCTAGGTGACATTAGGGTTTTGATTGATTTGTGTCTTAAGGTGTTATTCTAGTAGGAACTCTATGATAGATTGAATGTTACTACGGACTCTTGAATAGATCGATTAGAAAGAATAACTTTGAGGTGGTTTCGTACCCTACCATAATCTCTTCGTTTGTTCTCCGCTATTCGTGACTTTGGAGCGACTCTTTGTTGCAATTTGAGGGCTAGTAATATGATCCAATTATGTTATCCTTGTTGAGAGAACTTGCACTAGTGAAAGTATGAACCCTAGGCCTTGTCTACTATCATTGTAACACCGTTGATGCTCACGTTTAACACTTGCTACCTTGCTGTTTTTATATTTTCTTATTACAAAAACCTATATCTATCATCCATATTGCACTTGTATCACCATCTCTTCGCCGACCTAGTGCACCTATACAATTTACCATTGTATTGGGTGTGTTGGGGACACGAGAGACTCTTTGTTATTTGGTTGCAGGGTTGTTTTAGAGAGACCATCTTCATCCTACGCCTCCCACGGATTGATAAACCTTAGGTCATCCACTGGAGGGAAATTTGCTACTGTCCTACAAACTTCTGCACTTGGAGGCCCAACAACGTCTACACGAAGAAGGGTGCGTAGTAGACATCAGTGGGTTAGACTTAAATCTGCTAGTTATATTCTTCATGATGCTCTCTTTATGTTTCAATTCTTATCTTTTATGCGAGCATCATTGAAATCATCATGCCTAGCTAAAAGGCATTAAAGAAAAGTGTTTGTTGGGAGACAACCCAATATTTACCTTTACTATTTTTGTGTCTCAACATGATTAAGCTACTGTAGTAATCATGTTTCATAGATTTTTGTTTCAATAAAGTTCCAAGTAGAACCTTTGGGAAGACTTGGGGTGAAAGTTAATGTGATCTTGCTGCAAAAAAAACAGAAACGTTGCGCTCACGAGATTAGCTGCCATTTTTTATTGGAGAGTTCTTTTAAGTTGATTCTTTTTGCAGAAGATTAGTAGAAAAATTCCTCACGTCCACCAATGTATTTCAGAATTTTTTAAGTTACATAAGTATTCGAAAGTTATGGATTGCTACAGACTGTTCTGTTTTTGATAGATTCTGTTTTCTATGTGTTGTTTGCTTATTTTGATAAATCTATGAGTAGTATCAGAGGGTATGAACCATAGAGAAGTTGGAATACAGTAGATATTACACCAATATGAATTTAGAATGAGTTCACAACAGTACCGAAGTGGTGGTTCTATTTTCTTCTACTAACGGAGCTTACGAGTTTTCGTTGAATTTTGTGTTGTGAAGTTTTCAAGTTTTTGGGTAAAGATTCGATAGACTATGGAAAAAGGAGTGGCAAGAGCTTAAGCTTGGGGATGCCCAAGGCACCCCAAGGTAATATCCAAGGACAACCAAGAGCCTAAGCTTGGGTATATGGGGACCCCTTGACATTTCATCGTTGAATAAAACTCCTCCAGCAAGGCCCAACATTGGTTTTAATTTGCCTCATAATAACAACTTAATTAATTAATTAAACTGCATAGGGGGTCGTGTCCCCGAGGATTCTTTCTACATAGCAGGGGGCCCAGTGCTGATGGTGTTGGTCCCAAACGGGCAGACTGCGGGGCCGCCACGGGGAAACTCGAGGTATTTTGCTCCCGTAGGTTGTCCCATCCGGTCGTGGCCTGAGACGAGATACGCGCGGCTACTATCAGGGTGTCAGCACGCCGGGAGGTGTTGCTGGACTTGCTTTACCATTGTCGAAATGTCTTGTGCACCGGGATTCCGAGCCTGATCGGATTGTCCCTAAGATATGGGGTGATAATATTATTATTACTTCTGCTGATCGTGAGAGCTTGTGATGGGCTAAGTTGGGACACCCCTGCAGGGTTATGATCTTTCGAAAGCCGTGCCCGCGGTTATGTGGCAGATTGGAATTTGTTAATGTCCGGTTGTAGAAAACTTGACAAAGGATCCGAAGTAAAACACACAACTGTGTGAGTAACTGATGTCTACACACGCTTCTACTCTTGTAGACTATGTTGGGCCTCCAAGCGCAGAGGTTTGTAGGACGGCAGCAAATTTCCCTCAAGTGGATGACCTAAGGTTTATCGAACTCAGGGAAGTAGAGGTTGAAGATGGTCTCTCTCAAGCAACCCTGCAACTAAGATACAAGAAGTCTCTTGTGTCCCCAACACACCTAATACAACTAGGAGTTGTATAGGTGCACTAGTTCGGCGAAGAGATGGTAAAATATGGATGATAGGAGTGGCAAAGCAAAGTAATATAAATATGTAATAAAAAGTGCAGCAAGCAAACAAGTGGTAAACGTGAGCACAAATGGTATTGCAATGGTGGAAACAAGGCCTAGGGTTCATACTTTCACTAGTGGCAACTCCAACAACATTAACATAATCGAATCACATGATGTTTCCCATAAAACATGCAAAGGGGACACACTCGGAGGTCATTCCTTCGTGGTCAAGAGAGGACGAGAATTATGTAGGGCTACAAAAGCACACCTCAAAGTTCGTAGTTCTCAATCTAAGGATTTCCCAATGTCACCGCGGCCATCCAAAGAGAGTCCCACAATCACCACAACATATCTAAAGGATATTCAAAGACAAGCACCAAGAGACTCTCAATCTTCAATCAACACACAAGAGAGGAAATCACTCATGAAAATATTGTTCTAATCCATGTCCAATAGACCGCTGTCACCTTGGTCTCGGAGATTATACTAGATAAAGACAAGTGAGTACATCGATCCAATACATAGAGGAAGGGGAAATATCATGGAATCACCGTAGATTAACATAGCCTATGATCACAACGAAGATCACATCATGGGAGAGAGAATTGACCACATAGCTACTGGTAAGAACCTCAGCCCCGAGGAGGAACTACTCCCGCCTCATGGAGAGAGGAAGCAACGTCGATGGAGATGAATCCGGGGGCACTTCCCCGTCCTGGCAGGGTGCCGGCACAGGAATTCTGGTCCCCCGAAGCTTGATGGCGATGGCGGCGGAGATTGGAATCGCGTCTGGAGAAAAGGGGTCTGGAATCAGGGTTTCCTCGACACGCTTTAAATATATGCCAAAGGGGGGCATCGGAGGTGCCTCGGGGGGCCCAGGCGCCCCCCCGGCGTGGCCCAGGGGGGCGCGCCCACAGGGCGCCTGGAGCCCCTGTGGGTCCCCCCGGCTGTACTTTGGCCGCACGGTAGCTCCTGGAACGCTGATTTTTTATATATTTTTCTGGATTTTTCCTGGCAGTTCTCGTAATGTGAAAACCTGAAATACAAAAACAACAGAAAACAGAAACTGGCACTGGGGTGCACTGGATTAGTAAGTTACTCCAAATATGATCAAAAGTGTATGGAAGTGTATGAATATCATAGCAATATCACCCAAAAGTGGCATGGAGCAAGCAGAAATTATAGATACGTTTTGGACGTATCAACATCCCCAAGCTTAATTCCTGCTCGTCCTCGAGTAGGTAAATGATAACAAGAATAATTTCTGTGGTGACATGCTATTAACCATATAGGACTTTTTCATAGTCATATGACAAAAGCTTACTGAGACAATGAATCTATAGTAACTAAGTTGCCTCATGAGAAAATCACAAATGACTGAAAGTTTTACAACATGAAACTGAAACATCAAATAGATTTGCAATGAACATGATGTGCAAATATGGCAAAGTGATATCTCGCTTGCCCCCTTTAGTGAAGCAAAACATAAATGCAGGGGCACCTCCAAGGTTTAAGTGATGACTAGATACAATCATTTCAAAATAAACGATATCACAATCATGCAAAAGACAATGCTACTTTGGGACAATGCACATTACACTCAGAATGACAATCATGCTCTCAGTAGTTGGTGCTTTAATAAGAAGGTGAAGACTCTCGAACCGTGGCTTTTGTTGGCAAGGTTGAAAACCCGTAGTCGGAAACAAAAACTAAACATGTACCAGAGCTCTTGGTTTTAAAAACAGAGGTAATAATTATTTTTTTGAATATGCATGTTTCATCAACGAATGCTAGCAGACAACTCAATTACTTCTTGAGATTGACAAGTTTCGAGGAACGGCTCCCGAATGAGGACGATCACATCCTCTTAATCTCCTTTGTTTATCACTGCCAAAGTTTTCTGATTTCTCATGAACAAAGCGTGAAGGAGGGTTTGTTTGTTATATTATTTTTGAGCCGGGCGCACTCTATGCCAGTTCCTTCTCGTATTATGGGTTTGCACATTAGACATGCAATTCCGGGGTGAAGCTTGTCCAACTTAAAAAGATCATGAATTAACTACTACTTCCTCATGAGCGAAAAATGCTTTTTTGAATAATTTCGAGATGGTACATGAAAGTCTTCGTTAGGAATGGCAGGTAAATACCATGTATAGGAAGGTATGGTGGAATCATATGGCATAACTGGTTTAAAGGATTTTGGATGCACAAGCAGTAAGTCCGCTTAGTACAGGTGGAGGTTAGCAAAAGACTGGGAGCGACCAACTAAAAGAGCAATGACGGTCATAATCATGCAGAGCGACAAAGCAACATTGAATCAGGCATGGAAGTTATATCGCTACTCAGAAACAAAAGATCATCAAGGCTTGACAGACTTTCTTTAAAGTCTTAAATATGCGTGAGCATACGCCAAGTCAATCAAAATAAATTCTTGAAGGAAGATATTACTAAACCATACCACATCATAGGCAAACAAATCATGTTGGTACTCCAATGACACATTGGGAACCCCCCAGCTATTTGAGACTAACCATAAGAAAACATGAACTACTAAGCACCATTATGCACGTAGCATTTTCATCATAGACATATCAACCAATGCAACAGAAGCAAACTCTCTTAATAAGATAAGCATGATAACTAAAGAGAGTTCAAGCAACCAACTAAACAAAAGCTCTTTAAAAAGATAAGCATGAAAACTAAAAGCTAAACATGATAGTAGCTATTGAAAGACAAAGAACACACACAGCATAGATAGACATGAAAATTCTATGTTGTGTTCTAGGTAGAAGTGGAGCGTGTTTCTATCCCACATAAAGAAAGCTGAGTTCCGACTCGTTATGAAAAGCTAAAGAAAACTAAAAAGGAACTAAAAGCAAGACGCTCCAAGCATAGCACATAACACATGAAGTGAATAAAATATAGTGGAACGAAAGACGAACTGATAATGTTGATGGAGAAGGGGATGCACGGGGGCATCCCCAAGCTTAGACGCTTGAGTCTCCTTGAATATTTCTTGGGGGTGCATGGGGGCATCCCCAAGCTTGAGCGCTTGACACTCCTGAATCTTTTTATCATCTTCCCTCGCACACTTGAAAACTCCCTTCATACATAACTCATCATAATCTGATTAGCGAGGTTAGTACCCATAATAAAATAATTGTTTCTCAAGATATTCTTGAAGTTCTACTGTTTCTCAAGATTGCCAAAAGGTTTTTGCAAAGAAAAAGCAAGCTCAAGGTTTGCAAAATGAAGGAAAGGCAAAACAGGACAGAATCTGTGAAAAACAGTACAGCAGGTAGTAATTGATCTGTTCGGGGTACTTCTACAACTCAAATAAAAAAACTCAGAACAGACGCACGAAAGACAATTATATAGAGAACACTGTCGAAAAAATTCAGACCAAAAAGATGATCTGGTGATTTTATACGAATTTTTCTATCCAAGGACAGAATCTGTTTCCTGGACAGCACCTCACAACTTTTGAACTTTCTAGCAATCAGAGGCTATACTTGGCACAAATATGAAAAGTAAAGATACAATGATTATGCTACTGTAGTAACAACATAAATAAACAACAAAAAGCAAAATAAAATTTTATTCATTGTGGGCTGCCTCCCAAAAGCGCTTTCTTTTATGCCTTTAAGCTAGGCATAGGACTTTAATGATGCTCTTGTAAGAATAAGAGCTGAAGAACAAAAGAGGGCATCAAGAAGCAAATGCCAAATACATTTAAGCCTAACATGCTTCCTATGCATAGGAATATTGCAATAGAATAATTCATTGAAGCACGAAGCAACTAGCATAGGAAGGCAAAACAAGCATAACTTCAAAATATTCACCATAAAGAGAGGAAACTTCTTATTATTAAGATATTTAGAACCAAGCCTCCCACTCTCATTATAAATTTCAGTGGCATCATGGATGAACTCAACAATATAAGCATCACATAAAGCATTGTTACCATGATCCACATGCAAAAAGGTACTCTCACTCCCCACATAAGCATAATCTTTCTCATTGGTAATAGTGGGAGTAGGACTATCATAAACAACTTGAACACTATAGATTGGAGTTATAACATCATCATGGTAGAGAAGAGCATTATCATTTCTAGCAACTATATTTGTAAACATGTTGTCTTTATTCTTACTAGCAAGAGAATTATCAATCATCACATCACTAGTGGGGATAGGATTTGCAATCCTATCATCCCCAAGCTTAGAGCTTCCCATATCTTCACTTTCAGAGTTGGTACCAAAAAGATTTTCAAGATCATAAGCAGCATTATCATCATTTTCCCAATCACAATAAGTAACATGCATATCATAATCAAAATCATCTTCAATAGTACCTACGGACGTATCATCAAGATGATAATTAAGGCAATAAACTTCACCTTCTTCTTTAAACTTACAACCGTTAGGATAAAAGTTGATAGGAGGAATATGCTCAGGCCAGGTTGATGCCCATTCTTCTTCCTTCTTGCTCCTCCTCCTCCTCCTCTTCTTTTTCTTCTTCGTCACCTTAGGAGGGGGTGGTTGGAGATGAAGCTTCTCCACATATCCTGGTTTATCATTAGAAACAATAGGGGAAACTTGGGAGAAACTCTCCTTTTTATTAGCAGAAATATAAGAGACATTTTTATACTTTGGTAATGTTCCCTCCTTTCTAATCTTACTTATGTAATCATTTTCATGGCAATTAACAACACAATAGAGATGGCAATTTTGCAAAGTGTTTTTTATTCCTATGGCATTATCATCCAGCCAAGAAGTCTTTTCTGATAACTCTTCACACATCAAAAATAACATAAGCTCATCATAAAGATCAGAGGTGATCATGTTATCACACAACCGATTAACAGTTATGTTTTGAAAGTACATGCATTCAAAATTAAAGTGACCCTCTATACGGCAATGTTCACAAGTAAAAGGATAAAGGTCACACAATCCTCTAGCAATTTCATTTAAATCTCTGACCCAAGTGATTGTTCTTTCATGCTTATGTTGCTTACAATACTTCTCTTCTTCAATCATAGGCCTTTCACAAGGTCTATCCACTCCACAAAAATTAACATGCTTATATAAAACTTCATTTTTAGGAATTGGATCATGCATGTTGCAATCATCATGAACAATTTCATTTTCTTTGCAAGTCTCTTTAAAAGGTTTATGATGCTTGATCCAATCCTCCTTAGGCATATTAAGATGTGAAGCAAAAGATTTGAGGAAATCAACAAAGAGTTGAGAATCAAGCCCAAACTTAGCACTAAACTTATTAAAACTTGAAGTTTCAACAAAGGATTTAATGCAATCATACTCATAAATTATACCTAACTCTTTACCTTTGTCGATCTCCCAATCTTCAGTGTTGCGTTGAATTCTTTCAAGGAGTTCCCATTTAGCATCAATCTTTTTGTTTGTGAAAGAACCCATCGAGGAAGCATCGAGCAAATCTTTATCATGTCGAGAAAGCCTCGCATAGAAGTCAGTAATAATAATATCTTTGGGGAGCCCATGGTTAGGACATTTTAGCATTAACGTTTTCAGTCTCCCCCAAGCTTGAGCTATGCTCTCTCCGTCATGAGGATAAAAATTATAAACATAATTCATATTCTCATGAACTTCATGAAGAGGATAAAACTTGGAGTAAAAGAGACACATAAGCTCTTGCCAATCAAGCAAGTATGAGTTATCGAGAAGCTTATACCAATCTGAAGCTTTATCTATAAGTGATACGGCGAACAATCTCCTCATGACAAACTCCCCTGATACACCTGCAAGCTTAAATAATGAACATAGTTGTGACAGATATAGCAAGTGTTCACTGGGATGTCTGTCTCCTGCATAACGATTAGCCAAAACATGATCGATAATACCAGCTGGTATTTCATAGGGCACAATTTCAGTAGGGGGAGGAGCAACCACCACCGGTGTGGGGCGTCTCCCCGCAAGCAACGATCCAATAATAGGGTTGTCCATAAGCATAACTAGTGAAATAGAAAACAAGAAACAAAAAGATTTAATTGCAAGATCTAAAGATATACCTTCAAGCGCTCACCTCCCCGGCAACGGCGCCAGAAATAGCTTGATGTCTACACACGCTTCTACTCTTGTAGACTATGTTGGGCCTCCAAGCGCAGAGGTTTGTAGGACAGCAACAAATTTCCCTCAAGTGGATGACCTATGGTTTATCGAACTCTGGGAAGTACAGGTTGAAGATGGTCTCTCTCAAGCAACCCTGCAACTAAGATACAAGAAGTCTCTTGTGTCCCCAACACACCTAATACAACTAGGAGTTGTATAGGTGCACTAGTTCGGCGAAGAGATGGTAAAATATGGATGATAGGAGTGGCAAAGCAAAGTAATATAAATATGTAATAAAAAGTGCAGCAAGCAAACAAGTGGTAAACGTGAGCACACATGGTATTGCAATGGTGGAAACAAGTCCTAGGGTTCATACTTTCACTAGTGGCAACTCCAACAACATTAACATAATCGAATCACATGATGTTTCCCATAAAACATGCAAAGGGGACACACTCGGAGGTCATTCCTTCGTGGTCAAGAGAGGACGAGAATTATGTAGGGCTACAAAAGCACACCTCAAAGTTCGTAGTTCTCAATCTAAGGATTTCCCAATGTCACCGCGGCCATCCAAAGAGAGTCCCACAATCACCACAACATATCTAAAGGATAGTTAAAGACAAGCACCAAGAGACTCTCAATCTTCAATCAACACACAAGAGAGGAAACCACTCATGAAAATATTGTTCTAATCCATGTCCAATAGACTGCTGTCACCTTGGTCTCGGAGATTATACTAGATAAAGACAAGTGACTACATTGATCCAATACATAGAGGAAGGGGAAATATCATGGGATCACCCTAGATTAACATAGCCTATGATCACAACGAAGATCACATCATGGGAGAGAGAATTGACCACATAGCTACTGGTAAGAACCTCAGCCCCGAGGAGGAACTACTCCCGCCTCATGGAGAGAGGAAGCAACGTCGATGGAGATGAATCCGGGGGCACTTCCCCGTCCTGGCAGGGTGCCGGCGCAGGAATTCTGGTCCCCCGAAGCTTGATGGCGATGGCGGCGGAGATTGGAATCGCGCCTGGAGAAAAGGGGTCTGGAATCAGTGTTTCCTCGACACGCTTTAAATATATGCCAAAGGGGGGGCATCGGAGGTGCCTCGGGGGGCCCAGGCCCCCCCCCCCCCCGGCGCGGCCCAGGGGGGGGCGCCCACAGGGCGCCTGGAGCCCCTGTGGGTCCCCCCCGGCTGTACTTTGGCCGCACGGTAGCTCCTGGAACGCTGATTTTTTATATATATTTTCTGGATTTTTCCTGGCAGTTCTCGTAATGTGAAAACCTGAAATACAAAAACAACCGAAAACAGAAACTGGCACTGGGGTGCACTGGATTAGTAAGTTAGTCCAAATATGATCAAAAGTGGCATGGAGCAAGCAGAAATTATAGATACGTTTTGGACGTATCAGTAACCGTGACTGTCTCTTTTCACTTTGAGAAGAGAACACGGTGGGGTTATGTTTGACTCGTAGGTAGTTCAGGATCTTTAGCGATCACTACTAGTTGCGACTGTTTGCGTAGATGCTCATCTTATTCTTGTACTCATAAGTTAGCCACCATACATTTGCTTAGCAGCTGCTGCAACCTCACCACTTTACCTCTTCCTACCCATTAAGCTTTGCTAGTCTTGTTACCCATGGTTATGGGATTGTTGAGTCCTCATGGCTCACAGATACTACAACAACAGATGTAGGTGCACGTTTCCGATGACTCGACGTGAGAGCGATGTTCTTTTGTTGGAGTTCTTTCTTCTCCTTCTTCAGTCTTGGGTTAGGTTCCTGGTCGGCAGCCTGGGATAGCAGATGGATATCGTTGTGCTTTTCATGTTTGCAACTGTTCTCGGATGCCTTGTATTGATGATGTTTTATTCATGTTGATTGTATGTATTGTGGTATCCCCCATGTATGTATGTAATGGTACAATGTAATGATATCCATCTTGCTAAGCGCCCGAAATGCGGTTGTGCCCCAATCACGTAAGTGTCACGTGATCGGGATAGAATCGCATCTTGGGCCTGACACCCAAGGCCCAGTGCAAATTGTTGTTTTTTGCCCATTTCAGTGTTTCGTAGAAAAGGAATATCAAACGGAGTCTAAACGGAATGAAACCTACGGGAGAGTTATTTTTGGAACAATATCAAGACAGAAGACTTGGAGTACACGCCAGGAAGCGAGAGAGGCGGCCACGAGGGCAGGGGGCGCGCCCAGGGGGGTAGGCGCGCCCCCACCCTGGTGGGCCCCCTGTTGCTCCCCCGACGTCCCTCTTCCTCCTATATATACCTACGTACTCTGAAACTACTGAGGACAACAACGAAACCATAATTCCACCGCCGTAACCTTCTGTACCGTGAGATCCCATCTTGGGGCCTGTTCTGGAGCTCCACCGGAGGGGGCATCGGTCACGTAGGGCTTCTACATCAACAGCATAGCCCTCCAATGAGTTGTGAGTAGTTTACCATAGACCTTCGGGTCCATAGTTATTAGCTAGATGGCTTCTTCTCTCTCTTTGGATCTCAATACAAAGTTCTCCTTAACCTTCGAGGACATCTATTCAATGTAATCTTTTTGCGGTGTGTTTGTCGAGATCCGATGAATTGTGGTTTTATGATCATGATTATCTATG
Organism: Secale cereale; assembly: GCA_902687465.1. Taxonomy (NCBI): domain Eukaryota; kingdom Viridiplantae; phylum Streptophyta; class Magnoliopsida; order Poales; family Poaceae; genus Secale; species Secale cereale. Next base: position 42,741,419 of record LR738711.1, read on the forward strand.
AAGAATATTGGATTATTTTCTGAAATCCTTTATGCTTTATTTAAATATCCTTGCAAGTCTCTTCGAATTATCGGTTTGGTTTGGCCTACTAGATCTATAGTTCTTGCAATGGGTGAAGTGCTTGGCTTTGGGTTCAATCTTGCGGTGTCTTTCCTAGTGACAGTAGGGGCAGCAAGGCACATACTGTATTGTTATCATCGAGGATAAAAATATAGGGATTATATCATATTGCTTGAGTTTATCCCTCTACGTCATGTCATCTTGCTTAAGGCGTTACTCTGTTCTTATGAACTTAATACTCTAGATGAATGCTGGATAGTGGTCAATGTGTGGAGTAATAGTAGTAGATGTAGAATCGTTTCGGTCTACTTGTCACAGACGTGATGCCTATATACAATGATCATGCCTAGATATTCTCATAACTATGCGCTCTTCTATCAATTTCTCAACAGTAATTTGTTCACCCACCGTAGAAATCTGCTATCATGAGAGAAGCCACTAGTGAAACCTATGGCCCCTGGGTCTATCTTCGTTATATTAATCTTCCATCAACTATTTGCTTTACTTTGCATTATTTACTTTCAATCCCTATACCAAAAATACCAAAAATATTATCTTATCATATCTATCAGATCTCACTTTCCTAAGTGACCGAGAAGGGATTGACAACCCCTTTTATCACGTTGGCTGCAAGGTTCTTATTTGTTTTTTGCAGGTACGAGGGACTCGCGCGTGGTCTCCTACTGGATTGATACCTTGGTTCTCAAAAACTTAGGGAAATACTTACGCTACTGTGCTTCATCACCCTTTCCACTTCGAGGGAATAGAACGCAAGCTCGAGAAGTAGCAAGAAGAATTTCTAGCACCTTTGCCGGGGAGATCTACGCAGAAGTCATATACCAAGTAGCTATCACAAACCCTTATCCCTCGCATTACATTATTTGCCTCTCGTTACCGTCTCCCCCACTTCACCCTTGCCGTTTTAGTCGCCCTTCTTTTTTCATGTGTTTTACCGTTCGCTTGCCTCTTGTTTGCTTGTGTATTGGATTACTTGCTTGTCACTATGGCTCAACACAATAACAAATTTTGTGACTTCTCCAATACCAACAATAATTATTATTTTTAGCACGCCGATTGCTCCTATTACTAATGCTGAATCTTGTGAAATCAATGCTGCTCTGTTGAATCTTGTCATGAAAGATCAATTTTCTGGCCTTCCTAGTGAAGGTGCCGCTACCCATCTAAACAACTTTGTTGATTCGTGTGATATGCAAAAGAAGAGGGATACAGATAATGATATTGTCAAATTAAAGCTATTTCCATTTTCAGTTAGAGATCGTGCTAAAACTTGGTTCTCTTCTTTGCCTAGAAATAGTATTGATTCATGGAATAAGTGCAAAGATGCCTTTATCTATAAGTATTTTCCTCCCGTATCTCTCTTAGAAACGATATCATGAATTTTAAGCAACTAGATCACAAGCATGTTGCACAAGCTTGGGAGAGGATGAAAATAATGATACGTAATTGCCCTACACATGGTTTGAACTTATGGATGATTATACAATAAAATTATGCTGGCTTGAATTTTGCTTCTAGAAATCTTTTAGATCAGCCGCGGGGGGCAGTTTCATGGAAATCACTCTAGGAGAAGCTACTAAACTCCTAGATAATATTATGGTTAATTACTCTCTCTTTTTAGCGGGGTATGGTTAATTACTCTCAATGGCACACCGAAAGATCTACTAGTAAAAATGTACATGCTATTGAAGAGATTAGAGTTGTGTGTGGAAAGATGGATGAACTTATAAAATTATTTGCTACTAAGAGTGCTTCTTCTGATCCTAATGACATGCCTTTATCCACGTTGATTGATAATAATAATGAATCTTTGGATGTGAATATTGTTGGTAGGAATAATTTTGGTAACAACGCTGATAGAGGAAACTTTAATTCTAGGCCTTTCCTAGTAATTCCTCTAATAATTATGCTAGTTCCTACAACAACTCTTATGGAAACTTTAATAAGATGCCCTCTGATTTTGAGACTAGTGTTAAAGAGTTTATGAATTCGCAAAAGAATTTCAATACTTTTCTTGAAGAAAAATTGCTCAAGGTTGATGAATTGGCTAGGAACGTGCATAGAATTTCTCTTGATGTTGATTCTTTGAAACTTAAATCTATTCCACCTAAGCATGATATCAATGAGTCTCTCGAAGCCATGAGAATTTCCATTGATGAGTGCAAAGAAAGAACCGCTAGGATGCATGCTAAAAGAGATTGCTTTGTGAAGGCGTGTTCTTCTAGTTTTCATGATAATAAAGATGAAGATCTGAAAGTAATTGATGGGTCTCCTATTAAATCCTTGTTTTCTGGTATGAATCTTGATAAAGATGGGACTAGAGATGAGTCTACTTTAGTTAAAAGGCGTCCCAATGATTCGGAGTTTTTAGATCTTGATGCTAAAAATGTTAAAAGTTGGATTGAAGAGGTCAAAACTTTACATAACAATGAACCCACTATCTTGGATTTCAAGGGATTTAATTATGATAATTGCTCTTTAATAGATTGTATTTCCTTGTTGCAATCTGTGCTAAATTCTCCGCATGCTTATAGTCAAAATAATACTTTTACCAAACACATTGTTGATGCTTTAATCCAATCTTATGAAGAAAAACTTGAATTAGAAGTTTCTATCCCTAGAAAGCTTTATGATGAGTGGGAACCTACTATTGAAATTAAGATTAAAGATCATGAATGCTTTGCTTTGTGTGATTTGGGTGCAAGTGTTTCCACAATTCCAAAAACTTTGAGTGATATGTTAGGTTTCCATGAACTTGATGATTGTTCTGTAAACTTGCATCTTGCGGATTCTACTATTAAGAAACCTATGGGAAGGATTAATGATGTTCTTATTTTGTAAATAGGAATTATGTGCTCACAGATTTCATCGTTCTTGATATAGATTGCAATCTTACGTGTCCTATTATTCTTGGTAGAACATTCCTTAGAACATTTGGTGCAATTATTGATATGAAGGAAGGAAATATTAGATTCCAATTCCCGTTAAGGAAAGGCATGGAACATTTTCCTAGAAATAAAATCAAATTACCCTATGAATCTATTATGAGATCCACTTATGGATTGCCTACCAAAAATGGCAATACCTAGATCTATTCGTGTATCGTTCCTAGCTAGGGGCGTTAAACGATAGCGCTTGTTGGGAGGAAACCAAATTTTATTTTCTTTGTTTTTACTTCTGTTTAGGAATAAATATTGCATCTAGCTTCTGTTTAGATGTGGTTTTGTGTTTTAATTAGTGTTTATGCCAAGTAGAACCTTTGGGAAGACTTGTGTGAAGTTTATGCGACCATGCTGTAAAAAACAGAAACTTTAGCGCTCACGAGATTATCTACCATTTTTTTACTGGAGAGTGGTTTTTAGTTGATTCTTTTTGCAGATGATTAATAGACAAATTCCTCACGTCCACCAATTTATTTCAATTTTTTAGAGTTACAGAAGTATTCAAAAGTTACAGATTGCTAGAGACTGTTCTGTTTTTGACAGATTCTGTTTTTGGTGTGTTGTTTGCTTATTTTGATGAATCTATGAGTAGTATCGAGGGGTATGAATCATAGAGAAGTTGGAATATAGTAGGTTTAACACCAACATAAATAAAGAATGAGTTCATTACAGTACCTTTGAGTACTGGTTTGTTTTCTTATACTAACGAAGCTCACGAGATTTTTGGCTAAGTTTTGTGTTGTGAAGTTGTTCGCACACGAACACGTCACCGTGTACCTCCAATGCCGAGAGTGATGCACCGCAACTCACGTCGAAGGAGATCCATCAAAAAGCACGGTACGCAAGCAATCCGGTGGGTGCTTTTCAGGACCCAAAACCCCACACGCCCGGGAGGGACCCCATCAGGGCGCGCGACGGCTATGGGCTGCCCTAGGTCAACATGATCGCCCATAGGGCCTCGAGGTTCGCCGCCCTGCAACAAGAAGAACAGACGAAGAACGAGGAAGAACAAGAAGAACTAGGGTGAAGGAGAAAAGATAAAAGATAAAAAGTGGTAGATTATTTGACCGGTTGTGTGTTGTTCAATCGGCCGTCAAACCTTAGGTAGATAAGAGGCAGATGGACTTCCCGTTCAAGAAAAGGACTCCCAATCACTTCCAAATCACGTCCAAATCTTTCCAAAATTAACCAAACTCGGATTTAGGTAAGTATGGAACATCAGTTCGGTTTTTAGCTGCCACGGGCCACAAACGACCTCGGATCAAGATTAGCCCAAAATCAAATTTGATCGTTACAACGAGATGAACATCTTTCGTGTTGAACCTTTTTCGACTCGGGGCCATCTTCAGGGCCGTTTCGCTCACGCAAAACAGGTTGTTACTCGCGCTACCCATCAGACGCATGTCTGATGGGGCGCGCCACTTTTGCCCCGTGACAGGGCTGCACTCAGGTGGCTGTAACTTTTACATACGATCTTGGATTGATATGATTTTTATATCAAAATCAATCGTTTCGACGAGACGAAGACAATACATGTGGAATATTTTCTAATTTGAGGCAATCTTGGGAGTGTAATCAGCCGAATAGTGTTCTGGATACAAAATCTCAGAACTTCAAACCCAACTTCGGCCTTAGATATAAGACCGGATGGCTATGGCCCAAATATCAAAATTTATTCTTTTGATGATACGAAACTTTCTCACATTGAGAAATTTTCCATTTCAGGCCATCTTAATTAAGTTCTTGACCGTGCCAAAATCTGGTGTCAACACATGCACCCCTGTTTTTCTAAGGACGATGTCAACACTCCATCAGCCATTTTATGTGCTTAGGGCGATAATTTCTATATCGGCCATGTTTATGCTTAGGGCGATAATTCTATATCGGCAATTTAAATTAGCAAAAAAGTGAAGCTAATCGAATGTATGATGATTTGGTAATACCCATTCATGATGTAATAAATTATATTGCATCCATGGATTAAAATAAGTCCATTGAGGATAACCAATCGTACCTGATGACGAATTGCATGGCATAGGCATTAATGGCATAGTTGAAGAATATGGATAATGTGCGTACCGAAGATGTTGAAACCTTCGGCTTGGTCCTTCATAGCTTTCACTCTTTTCCTTCTTCACCTTTACCGCAGTTCTTGTAATGGAAGCTTGCACATAATTTTTATTTAGAGTACTTCCTTTGGAAACCCATGCCATGTTCCTTTCTTCAAGTTCTTGTGCACTAAGTTTTTGTAATTTCTTCTTTTGCCAATATGATAAGCCGAGTGGGCGCCCCGGCTGTGATTTTGTTTGAACTAATGATAATTCTTGTTTTACCTTGTGCACCTTCAACTTCTTTTCTTCAGATTTGGCACTTTGATTCTCGATGATTTATTGCTCCATCTCATTGCCTTTTGTAGCCAACATCAACACTTTAACTGGCTCTTTATCCTTTAAGATCAAATCTGAATTGGCACTCTTGCGACCATCATTTTTAACTCGATATACTTGTATGACCACCTCTTTCCTCTTCCTTGAACTCCGGACAGGTTCCTTATGATTGAAACAGCCTTTGACATGTGATTGTTCAAATGTCAATCTTCTCGGAGTTGCACAATATTGGTGAGATGGTCTAAAATAAGATGGAGAATCTGCCCTTGTATTGTACATGTCCCATGATGGATATGGATCTATATGAGCATAGGGAGGCATCCACGACATTGGCATTGGTGGCCCAAAATAAGGATATGGATATGTTGCATTAAAATTCTCATTTTGCCAATACCGATTTTCATATTTGCGCCTAGGGGGTGATCTTGATGCTTTTGAATTACTTGGCCGATAAGCACTTTTCTCTTCACTCATATTTTGGTATTTTTCCAATAGCTGCGCGAAAGTGACTTTCAGATTTTTACCTTTGTGCTTACCTCAGCCTTTTCTTTCTCCGAATGTGCTTGCACCGATCCTTGAATTTTCTTGTTGCCCCCCCCTAGTACTTGGCGTCTTCCGTTCAACCTTGATGGAATTCCCGCCTTCAAGAATATCTTCATTGTGCTCTTGAACAACTTCTTTACTTGAAAACTTGATCCCATCATCCACTGTGTTTTCCTTTTCATCATTTAATGAATCAGCTTGAAGAAGCCAATACAAAAACTTTTTTCCATCAGGACCAATCGGAATGGACCGGTCATCCTTTGGTGTTTCAACAAATGTCAATCATCCTTTATCAATGGACGATTTAACTATTTGACGAAACATGTTGCAATCCTCAATACTATGCTTGAACAAATCATGAAACTTACAATAAATTCGTCCTTGGATAGATGGCTTGATATGGTGATCAAGAATTCTAATGTAATTATTTTCCAACAACAAATCAAAGATTTGATCACACATGTTTGAATTGAAGGTATATGTTTTGTTTTCTAGCCGATCTTGGTGTGCGAGTGGCTTTGGAGGTAAGCAAACGAATGGTTCAGATTTAGAATCTCCCCATTCGACTATGCATTGTGTTTTGCACGCTATCTCCGATGTCTTCGAATAAGATATAATATTAGCATCGGATTTCTCAAAAGAATTTAACCTTGGCTTTATATTTCTGAAACAGAAATAGTCAAAACACACATGTCTCAATTAAGACCATGCGTAAGCCAAGTATGAAGCAAGCAAAGCTACCCAATTAGATATGAACTTTAAATAAAGCAATGGGAGAAGCTTTGGCCGCAATAACAAGTCACTATCGGTCTCTTCGAATGGTACAATGTATTGACCGATATGCTTTGTGTCGGGGAAACTGACCGCCCACGAACACCTATGGGACCGGAGCCCCTTTTCGGTACGGCAAGGGAGCGGAGGGAGCACGGAGAGCAGATCGAGGCGAGCACGCGGGCAGTTTACCCAGGTTCGGGCCGCACGGATGCGTAAAACCCTACTTCTGCCTTGGTTGTATGGAGTTCTTGGCTCGGGAGCAAGAAGAGCTACAGTACTGGCTGCTAGCTACACCGACCGTGAGAGTGATCGAAGTTTGGAACCTCTTCTACGTTGTGCATGGGCCTCCTTTTATAGGTCAAAGGGGTCACCGACAGGTGTCAACGTAGGTGAGTAAAAACGTAAAAGTGGTGGTGGTTATAACAGTGCATGTACAGTGTTTTGTACCTAACCCAGACGGTGGGGGACAAGGGCATTGAATGCCCGTCACTGTCGCCCCAAACAGTGCAAAAAGCGTCCATCTGGGCGTCTCCGTTCGCCACGATGGTGGCCTCGTCAGCGTGGCTTGCCACCATGTATCCCAGGCTGCACAGCCATCCGCCACGTGCCCCTGGAAGGGCCCCAGGGCGACGCGTGGCCAGATGAGCTGGAGCCCATGCACACAGTGGAAGCTTGCCGCGGCAAGCGCCTTGCCGCGCCCGGAAGCTTGTCGGTCTACGGGCCTTGCCGGGGCGCGCGATGCGCCGCGGCAAGTCTTCTTAAATGCCATGTTCTGATCTTCCTGGCAAGCTCCTCTTGCCAGGGTCTTGTACTAAAAGGGGTGGTCTTGAGCCTGGAGCGGCCTTCCCGGCAAGCTCCTCTTGCCGGGGCCTTGTTTCTTCAACTTAAATACTTTGTTCTTGAATGGCTCCAAAGGAACCAAAGCGGGCCTTGGCGGGCGCGTGGCAAGCCCTGCCACGGGACGCTGCTACTGCCCGTGCACAAGTCGGGATACTAAGGTACCCCTACTTTAGTACACCGACAGGAGCCCCCGGGCCTGGGCCACACACAGTGCCGAGCGCTGTTGGGCCAGGCCCAAAAAAGTGCACGGGCACACGCGGCCCACGGCGCGCCGCAGCCTACTCCGTATCCGCCGCATCCCTCCCTAACGGCACGCGTCGATTGCGGCGTCGTGGGAGAGATCGTGGCCTGTTTCTTTAATGGGGAAAATGCGGAATGTCCCCCTCTCCCCCTTAAAAGCAGAGGAAACAGGGGCAGTTTCCCCCATTGCTTAATTGCGTCTTCAACCTCCAGAAACCCCCGCCGCTCTCCTCCTCCCCGAAGGTTGAAAGAGAGCAGCGCTCCGCCCTTCTTCCGCCGTGGCCAGCCTCTCCAGCGCCGTCGACCTCTCTCGCCGTCCCCGCCATGGCCCCGAAGAGCGACAAGGCGAAGGCCGCGAAGACCGAGCGGGCGGCTAAGCTTGTAGAAATGCGGAAGATGATGGTGGTCTTCCCGTCGAGGCTCGGCGCAAGGGAGTTGAAGGACAAGTTCTACCTGTTCTGGTCGAGGGAGACGAAAGCTCACCCGCGCACCAGGGTCCTCCCCGACGAAGCCTGCGACATGTTCCCGGGAGGTTATCCTTACTTTGCCCTGTTCTTCCATTGCGGACTCTGCCCTCCATACTCCGAGTTCTTCTGCAATGTGATGAACACGTATGGATTCCATCTCCTTGATTTCACCCCGAACGCAGTCTTGACCATGGCCGTTTTCGCACATTTGTGCGAAAACTTTGTCGGAGTCACCCCCAACGTAGCCCTCTTCCGCCATTTTTTCACACCTCGAGTAGAGTCTGGGTCTCTTCTGTCCGGTGGGATCTCTTGGATCTTTAGTCTCAATAAGCAAGAGGCATACTTGATTAGAGAGCTCTGCGGCAAGTGGGAGGAGTGGAGGGCCGATTGGTGCTGGATCATGGAGGAAGAACCCCAGCAGTTTACTTCCCCGCGCCGAGCTGCAATAGTGCGTGGCAAGGATTGGAGCGATCTGGCCCCGGAGGACGAGAAGCTGAAGATAGCTCTCACTAGGATCCTTCGCCTCCGGCAAGCCAATCTTACTGTAGGTGAGGTCGGGGCAGATTTCCTTCGCCGCCGCATTGCTCCCTTGCAGGAGAGGAAGAGGCCTGCTTGGGACTTCGGCAACGCGGCAGACTGTATGAGGCTGCGCCCCGGCCTTAACTATAACTTCACTGTCCTGGAGCTCAAAGGGATGCTCCGTGAGCTGTTCAAGCACGACGCCAAGCACCCGTAGTGGTTCGCCTCGCCGCGGGGGGTAGTGCCACTATGCAACAATTCGTCGCTTAGTGCTATCCGCGCGGCGATGCCGTTGTGCGACTCCCACGGGGTTGACCCCACTTGGCTGGCGCCTTCTGATGAAGTCACGCATACCTTCTTCGACAACTTGGTGGAGCTGCCGATCAATCTTGATGAGAAGAAAGGTCTCACCCGCGACAGCACCGACCGGGAGGTGGCGTATATCGCCACCAGGATGGAGGAGGCAGCCGTAGCCGATGCCGCGGGCGAGTTTGGGTACTCCTTGGACGAGGCCGATGCAGCGGATGCGGTGAGTCGGGCTGAGGAGGAAGAGATTCTCAAGCTGCTAAGGCCTGCCGGGCAACCCGCCGAGACGAGCGAGGCCACCGGGCAGGGCACAGAGTTCGGCGAGCCCGCCGAGGAGGGCGATGAGTCAGGCGATTCTGACGAAGACTCGGGCGGGTCGCTGAATCTTGGCTCCTCTTCATCCTTGGGAAGCTCTCCGCCGCCGCCAAGTCCCCCAGCTCCAGCGAGGAGGCGCCCCCGCAAAGCTGCAGTCGTGGCGGAGCGTCCGGCGGCCCCGCGGCCGCAGCGCCGCCCGACGCGCGCCACTGCGGTGGGCAAGGCTGTCAAGGGAGCGCCCCGCACCTCTGCAGCGGCCGTAGGAGGGTCTTCGCGCTCCGGCTCCACCGCTCCTTCTGCTCCTCGGGCTTCGGCGACGACCGGAGTGGGGTCTTCGCAGACCACCGCTCCCGCGCCTGCCAAGCGCCCGAGGGAGCCTTCTCCTCCAGCTCCTCGCGCCGGGACGCGCGAGGCGGATTCGACTTCTCCGTCCTCAGTTCCGACGAGGAGGAGGAAGAGTAAGTAAAGCAACTCTTATTTTCTTCAATTTGCTGCTCTTGTCTTGAATCTTTTTTTTGTCTGATTCTGTTTGATGCCTGCCTTCCAGGACCCTGGCCCAAAGGGTGGCGAAGAGGGCCAAGATCCCGGTGGTGGATCTCGAGGACGAGCCCGTCGCGGCGGCAGGGGACGCGCCAGCGACGAACTTGCCGGATCAGCCAGCTGCCCCGCAGGGCAGCCCCCAGCGTAAGTCCCTTGTTCACCTCTTCTCTTGTTGGGTGCGCGTGGTCCTCTTATCCTTGCTAACATCTTGCTTGTTTGTTGGTTTGTGCAGAAGTAGAGCCGCAGCCTCAGGAGCGCCAGGAGACTGCTCCCGACGAGCTGCACGTCTCGATCTCCCCGCCAAGGAGGATCTCCCCGGCAAGGGAGAATACTCCGCCAAGGACGGGTACTCCGCCAAGGGCGAGTACCCCGACAAGGGCGAGCACCCCGCCAAGGGTGGCTACCCTGCCAAGGGAAGGCTCCAGCGGCCTTCCGCCGGCGGGGGCCACTACCACGCCGCCGAGGGAGAACACCCCGGCAAGGGATCCCGTCGTTGAAGAGGCCCGCGCAGGTAACCCTTGAACTCTTTCTTTCTTGAATTTTTCTTTTTGGATATTTGCTTGACCATTCTTCTTTCTTTTTCTTGTCTTCAGATCTGCCCGCTCCAGAGCCTATGGAGACGGAGGCCGCCACCGAGGAGGCCGCGCGCGGCAACACTGATGGCGCCGCGGCCACCGAGGAGGCGATCGGCACTGAGGAGCCCGCCGTCGAAGAGGCAACCAGAGGCGCCGACGCGGCAGCTGAAGAAGGGACCGGCGGTCGCACCGACGGCCCTGAGGCCGCGGGAGTGTTTGACGCTGCGCCGACCGCCGACCCTGCCACTGCCGCGGCGGGAACCGGTGCCTACTTGGAGGCTGGGAACGGGGTCTTCATTCAGATCCCGTGGGCTTCTACGTCAAGGGCGCCCGCGGAGGGGGAGGTCTTCGATGGAGAAGTCCTCGCCTCCGCGGGGTTGAAATTAGTCGACACGCCCGGCAGCAGCAGCGAGCCCGAGGAGGAGTAGCTTCTGCGCCGCCTTCTAGCCTTGTACCGCGCCAGGCAGGCTAAGCTGGAGTCCCGAGAGGCTCTGGCTGCCAAGGCGGGTGCCGACTTGGAGAAGCGCGCCGAGGAGCTCCGCGCCGCCAACCAGGCGGCCCTCCGGTCCTTGGCGGAGGAGCGGGAGGAGCTCGCCGAGGCGCACCAGGCGTTCATCCTCGAAAAGGCTGAGGCAGAGGAGCAGCAAAGGCTTGCCGCCAAAGACCTGTCTCGATGGGAAGGTGAGCTGAGGCAGCGGAAGGTCGACCTCGATAGCCATGAGGACGACCTTACCGCGCGCGAGCAGTCCCTTGGCGGGGCTCTGCAGGAAGCGAGGGACGCCGCCGCAGCTGCAGAGACCACCAAGAGAGACTTGGAGGCGAGGGTGGCACAGTTGGAGCTTAGCTTGAAGACGAGCGAGGAAAAGGTTGCCGCGCTCACACTGGAGAGGGAGAAAGACGCCCACAGCCACTCGGAGCTGCAGGTCCGTCTCTCCGACAAGGGCAAGGAGCTCGCCATCGCCAAGGATTCCATCGCAGACTTGGAATTGAAGCTGTCCACCCTCACTGAATCACTTGACGGTGCCAGGAACAGGGAGACGAAGCTGAAGGAAGATCTCCGGGCTGAGAGGGCACTGCTGGACAGCGCCGCCCTCACGCAGAACAACTTTAGGCAGACGGTGGAGCAGTGGACCGAGGAGCTCGTCGCCGCCGCCGCTGACATCGACAAGGAGTTGGCGGGGCTGGGGACAGAGCACCTCGGGTACTCCCCCGACGCAAACCTCCCTCACAGCGCCAAGCTGAGCTTATTCTTCAGGGGAGTGGCGCCGGCACTTGAGCAGCTACGGGTAAGGCTCCCCACGCAGCTGGCGAACGAGGCGCGTAGGCTTTGCACGGGGGTTGTGGAGAGAGTGCTGACGAAGATCGTCTACCGCATCAACCTCAACAATGTCCTCCAGACCTTGCCGCCCGAAGCCGACCAAGAGGCGTTGAAGGCTCTTGTCGCCCCTATCGTGGCTAAGGTGGGCAAGATCAGGAGGGTCGATGGCGACCGTGTAGATTAGGTTGTTTTCTTTCTGCTTCCCTTGTCGCTGCCAATCAAGTTATGGACAGTAGTTTACTAGAACAGCGACAAGTCACCTTGTAATATAACTTTGTTTTGGGTAGTTAATGCAGTGTTATTTCCTTTGTTCGACTCCTTTACTTTGTATGCTTTTACCCTACGCTTTTAGGGGACTTGCCGTCAAAGGGACCCTTGCCGCGAGTGCTGAGTGCGGGACTTAAGCAGCCTGCTGGCAATGCCTCTACCGGCAAGAAACCTTGCCGCAGCTAGTCGCAGCACACTTAGGTTGTTGAGCGGACTCGGATACGAAGTAAGGGCGTGACACTTGTCGCAGCACACTTAAGCCATTGAGCAAGCTCGAAACCAAGTAAGGGTGCGCCTAGCCACGGGTTGGCTCCTCCGCGCACAGGTTTTCCATACAAAGTGTGGTCGTTCAAGGAAGATAACCTTAAAATTTAATAATTTGAAAACTCAAACTTTTGGCAACTTAGCTTTTGTGTTGTTTGCTTCCCGGCAAGGCGAGACTTGCTTGAACGACGGCACTCGGTCCATACCACTGTCTCCTTTCCCCCCGGCAAACTTGTGCGCGAGGAACAACTTCTTCTGCTTGAGAAAAGAAAGAAAAAGGGAGGAAACATATGCATGGAGCCGTGTGGCTCGTTATTGCTTACCGGGGGTGTGTTCTGCACAAAGTGTCAGATAAAACATGCAAGAAAAACTAAAAGGCATGAAATGACAAGTTGTGCGAGGCACATAAGCTTTACTGATGCACGGGGTCTACGCCCGGCTTTATACAAAGGTTTACATGCAACAGCGGCAAGACTTGTACAAAAGGTGGTTGCCGGAGCGGATCACGGCAACCGTGCCATATGGGTGAAACTTGCGAAGGTGCTCAATGTTCCAGAAGTTGCTCACCGGTAAGCCCTCTTTGGTCTCAAGGCGGACAATGCCGGGCCTTGTGACTTGTCTCACCCGATAAGGGCCTTCCCACTTCGGCGTCAACTTGTTGGAATTCTTGGCGGACTGAACACGCCGAAGAACAAGGTCGCTTTCCTCGAGACTTCTGGCCATAACTTTGCGGCTATGGTAGCGGCGCAAAGCTTGCTGGTATCGAGCAGCTCGTATAGCAGCCTGAAGACGGTCCTCCTCGAGGAGCAGTGCATCGTCTTGCCGCAGCTGCTCTTGCTCGAGCTCATCGTAAGCGAGCACTCGAGGCGACCCGTATACGAGTTCCGTGGGGAGAACTGCCTCTGCTCCATAGACAAGAGCAAAGGGTGTCTGTCCGGTGGCTCGATTTGGTGTCGTCCTGATTGACCAAAGAGCCGCCGGCAACTCCTCAATCCAGTTTCTTCCGCACTTGTGCAGCCTGTCGAAAGTTCGTGTCTTGAGCCCGCGCAGCACTTCAACGTTTGCCCTCTCTGCTTGACCATTGCTCCTCGGGTGAGCAACAGAAGTGAAGCAGACCTTGGCGCCAAGGTCTTGGACATATTGCATGAAGGTGCGACTTGTGAGCCGTGTGCCGTTGTCGGTGATTATCCTGTTAGGGATTCTGAAACGCCAAACAATTGATCTGAAGAACTTGACTGCTGACTGTGCGGTCACCTTTCTCACTGGTTCCACTTCTGGCCACTTTGTGAACTTGTCGATGGCGACGTACAAGTACTCAAAGCCCCCGACTGCGCGGGGAAAGGGGCCGAGGATGTCGAGCCACCAGACCGAAAATGGCCAGGACAAAGGGATCGTCTGGAGAGCTTGAGCTGGCTGATGTATTTGCTTGGCATGGAACTGGCACGCTTCACACTTGGTTACTTGTGCATTTGCATCTTGGAGGGCTTCTGGCCAAAAGAAACCTTGCCGGAACACCTTGCCGGCAAGTGCTCTTGCGCCAATGTGGTGGCCACATATGCCTCCATGTATCTCTGCCAACAGCTTCTGTCCATCTTCCCGGGGAATGCATTTCAATCTGACACCATTGAGTCTTCTTCTATATAGTTCATTGCCGACGAACTGGTACATACTTGACTGCCTGGTTATTCTCTCTGCTTCTTCTGGCTCTTCGGGAAGTTCTCCAGTTTGAAGAAAATGGACAATTTGCTGCGCCCATGCTGGAGCTTGGGGCTCAACAGCAAGGACTAAAGGCATCAGTGCTGCTGCGGGAACGTCAGCTTCTACGGCAAGAACCTGCGGCTCTGCCCGGAGCTGGACGTCCCCCAGCAAGCTTGCCGGGGCAAGACTTGTCGGGAACGCCTGCTTCAACTGTACGAACCCTAGGGTCCGCAGGAGCAGACTGTTCCTCAGCAACTCTGTCGTTGATCTTGGGGACCTTGGCGGCGACTCCAGGAAGATCCGCCGGCAAGTAGTCTCCGGAGACCAACTTTCTCTTCTTACTTTGCCCAACTGATGGTGTAACGGATGGTTGAGCTAACTTGAGCACAAAGATCCTTGGTTCCACAGGCAGCTTTAGTGCAGCACACTTTGACAGGCCGTCTGCGATGTCATTTTGAGCTCTTGGAACGTGCTCCATTTGCAAGCCTTCAAAGTGCTCTTCAAGCTATCTCACTTCGTCGACGTAAGCTTCCATCAGTGGACTCTGGTAGCTCTTGTTTACTTGTCGGACAACCAACTGCGAATCTCCCCGCACAATCAGCTTCTTGATCCCAAGTTCTGCTGCGATTCTGAGGCCGGCAAGCAAACCTTCATACTCTGCAGTATTGTTTGTTGCTTGCTCCTTCGGAAAGTGCATTTGGACAACGTACTTGAGGAGCTCTCCGGTGGATGCGACAAGCAGCACACCAACACCGGTGCCTTGCAGCGAGAAGGCTCCATCGAAGTACATTACCCATTCTTTGCTTGCTTCTTTGGCGGGGATGCTTGTCTCCGAAACTTCTTCATCCGGCGTTGGTGTCCATTCTGCTATGAACTCTGCCAATGCTCTGCTCTGGATAGTTGAAGTACTTTCAAACTTAAGACCAAAGCTTGACAGCTCCCGTGCCAACTCGACAATCCTGCCTGTTGCTTCTGGATTTTGCAATATCCTCTTCAACGGAAAGCGAGTGACCACTATTATCTCGTGTGCTTGGAAGTAGTGGCGCATCTTTCTCGAAGCCATGAGGAGGCCGAAAAGCAACTTCTGCACCCCAGAGTATCTTGACCTAGCCCCCTGCAAGAGGGAACTGACAAAATAGACTGGGCGCTGCACCATCTTCTTTCGCACTTCTCCTTGCATCTGCACAGACTCGTCCTTGTCGGGGCCAGAGCTTGTCGGGGAAGCCCCCTGCTTGTCGCTGGACGTGCTTGCCGGGGCTGTGGAGTCTTCCTCCGCCTCCCTTTCCGCTACCAACGCAGCACTAACCACTTGATTGGTCGCTGCTAAGTACAGCAGCAACTTCTCTTGCGGCTTAGGTGCGACAAGTACTGGAGTGGAGGACAGGTACCCTTTCAAGTCTTGCAGCGCTGCCTCCGCTTCCGGAGTCCATTTGATTGGTCCTGCCTTTTTCAAAATTTTGAAAAACAGCAGGGCGCGTTCTGCAGACTTAGAAATGAACCTGCTGAGAGCAGCCACACAACCAGCGAGCCTCCGCACATCCTTGACACGCTTCGGGGCTTCGAACTGCTCAATGGCTTTGATCTT
Organism: Secale cereale; assembly: GCA_902687465.1. NCBI lineage: Eukaryota > Viridiplantae > Streptophyta > Magnoliopsida > Poales > Poaceae > Secale > Secale cereale. The sequence continues at coordinate 42,757,077 of LR738711.1, forward strand.
GTCGGGATTGGCTTCAATCACCCTCTGGGACACAAAGAACCCGAGAAGCTTGCTGGAGGGGACTCCGAAGACGCAGTTCTCGGGGTTAAGCTTGAGTTGTATCTTGCGCAGGTTTGCAAAAGTTTCATCTAGGTCTTGAATCAGGGTATCCTTGTCCTTGCTCTTGACCACTATATCATCCATGTAAGCTTCTACATTCATGTGTATTTGTGGTTCAAAAGCAGTGTGGACCACCCTTGCAAACGTTGAACCCGCATTCTTCAGTCCAAAGGGCATGCGTATAAAGCAATAAGTGCCACATGGAGTAATGAACGCGGTCTTCTCTTCATCCTCTTCAGCCATGAATATCTGGTGGTATCCGGAGTATGCATCAAGGAATGAAAGCAACTCACATCCCGTCGTGGAGTCAACAATCTGGTCAATGTGCGGCAAGTGAAATGGATCTTTAGGACAAGTTTTATTCACATCAGTGAAGTCTATACAAAGCCTCCACTTCCCATTAGCTTTGCGCACGACAACAGGGTTGGCCAGCCACGTGGGATGAAGTACACCTCTAACAAGGCCTGCTGCTTCCAACTTCTTGATTTCCTCGGCAATAAACTCTTGGCGCTCCACCGTTTGCTTCCTGACCTTCTGCTTGACGGGCCGCGCGTGAGGACAAACGGCAAGCTTGTGCTCAATCACTTTCCTGGGAACACCGGGGATGTCAGACGGTTGCCACGCAAACACGTCGACATTCGCCCGCAGGAAAGCAACGAGCACGCTTTCCTATTTAGGATCGAGCGTAGCACTGATGGTGAAAGTACCACCAGTGCCATCCTCCTTGGCGGACACCTTCTTGGTCGCAGGTGGAGCTGCCATTCCCTTCTTGCACTTGCCGGTGGAGCTCGATGGTGCGTCCTCTACGGCAGCGCAGCACTCCGAAGAGGTGCGTTTGCCGGAGTGGGCCCCAGAGCTCTTGCCGGACTTGGTCTTGTTCCTCCCCCCTGGAGCTTCAGCGGCAAGTGTTCTGCTATCTGCTGCGGCTGCTGCGTCCCGGTAGATCTTGTCGGCGCAGATAAGCGCGTCCTTCTTGTCGCCGGGGACAGAGATGACGCTTATCGGCCCTGGCATCTTGAGCATGTTGTAGGCATAGTGAGAGGCTGCCATGAACTTGGCAAGCGCCGGACGGCCAAGTATCCCATTGTACGGCAATGGGATATCAGCAACATCGAAGGTGATCCTCTCAGTCCTGAAGTTTAGCTCTCCGCCATAGGTTACTGGCAATGTGATCTTCCCCTTCGGCTTGCTCCTTCCCGGGTTAATTGCTTGGAAAGTTCCGGTATCCTCGAGCTCGTAGTCGGGGATCTGCAGCTTTCGGACTACAGCAGAGGAGATCAGGTTTAGGCCGGCCCCGCCGTCAACCAGCATCTTGGTGACCTTGAGGTTGCGGATGGTTCGCGAAACCAACATCGGCAAGCATTTGACCGCCGTTGTGCGGTCAGGGTGGTCCTCAAGGTCGAAGATGATGGGCGTGCTGGACCACTTCAGGAGCTTGCGCGACTCGACGGGTGGCTCTGCTGCATTAACTTCTCGCACCCATTGTTTGAGTTGGCGGTGGGAAGTATGCAGAGAGGCACCTCCATCGACGCACAGAACTTCTGTGGCCTTCTGGAACTCCTGATCGCTGTTGTCTCCGTCGTCCATGTCCTCGTCGTCGTCTTCGTCTTCGTTCTTGTCGCGGCCGCGGGGAGGTCTATCTCCTTGCCGCTGCTTGGCCTTGCCACGGCGTCCTCCCCGGCCATTGAATGGCCGCTTCTTGCCAGACTCCCCTCCGCCTCCTTGGGCCTTCTCCTTGTCGCGTCGCTCGTACTCAGCCTTCTGCTGCTCGACGAGGTACTCAACTCTTTTACAGTTCTGGAGATCGTGGCCCTTGGTGCGGTGGATCTTGCAGTATTGCTTGTCGGAGCCGTCCTGCTTGTCGGCAGCGGCTACAGTGGCAGCTTCCTTGCCGGAGCTACCAGCCTGAGCTTTCTTCGCGCCTGCCTCCTTGCCGGACTTCTCGACAGCCAGTACTTCCTTGTTCTTCTTTTTCTTGTTGTTCCGCCGCCGGTTCTTCCTTGTCGGGGCGGCATCCTCACTATCTGTTCCTCCTGCTCCAGCATCCTCTCCGGGGAGTCTCCTCCCCTCTTCAGCGCGCGCACCCTTGTTAGCCAGAGCATAAAGCTCGCTGACGTCTCGTATCTTGCACATCGCCATCTCCTCCCTCATCCGGCGGTTACGCACGTTCTGGTGGAACGCGCAAATAACCGCGGCAGGGTGGACGTCCGGGATGTTGTGCTGGATGCGGCTGAATCTCTGGATGTATTTTCGCAGGGACTCTCCTTCCTTCTGGGCAAGTATGTGGAGGTCACTCTCCTGGCCGTGGGGCTTGTGGCCACCCGTGAAGGCGCCGACAAACTAGTGGCACAGGTCTGCCCAAGAAGAGATGGAGTTCTCCGGCAAGTGCATGAGCCAAGATCTGACATTGGGCTTGAGCACAAGCGGGAGGTAGTTGGCTAGTATCATCTCGTCGCGTCCCCCGGCAGCCTGCACCGTAATGGTGTAGATGCAGAGGAACTCTGAGGGATGGGTCTTGCCGTCGTACTTCTCGGGTACGTCGGGCTTAAAGTTCTTCATGCTGGGCCACTGGACTTGCCGCAGCTCACGGGTGAACGCAGGGCAACCTGCCGCGTACGGCAAGTCGCCTGGTTCGCCGGGCGCACGCATGTCAACAGCGGTCCCGGCGCGTTGGTCGGACTGTCGCCGAGCTTCTCTTCGACGCTCGATGCGGGTTCGAGCGTCTTCTTGCCGCCTGTCGTCGAGGACTTGGCGTTGATCGCGGTGAGCTCGCGGATCCGACGACGCCGTGGAGTCGTCGTCGACGTTGATCCGGCGAGCCGGCGATTTCTTCTTCTGCGGCGGGGAGTGCACGGTAGTTGCAGCCCCGGCGGTCTTGTCCCCATCAGCCCGCGCCTGGATGACCTGCCGCGGCCGTGACGTTGCCGGCTGCTGCGGCGTGTCGTTGTTAGCGAAGGCGATGAGGCTTTGGATGGTGGCCCTCCAGTCTTCGGCCTTGTCTGCCGCTGGAGGGAAGTCGAGGAGCAGCTGAGCTCTAGCTAGAGCTTCTGCTGGAGTGGAGGGGAGCGGTGGCGAGCGGTGCGAGGAGCGAGATATGCTCGGACTTCTAACAGCGTTAGAAGGAGCAGGGTCTTGTCCTGGCGACCGCGCCTTGCTCGTGCCAGCGCGTTGGCCTTGAGCGTCCCGCGACCCGCCAACTTGTCCTTGGCCTAGCAAGTGGATGGTACCCTGCGTACCACGACGCTGCCGTTCCGGCACCTCCTGAGAGGGGCGCGGCGCGTGCACGGACACCGAGGTCTTGGAGTGCGCTCGGTCGTCCGTCTTGTCCTTGGACTTGGCGGCGCCGTGAGTTTCCTCGCCGGCGTTCGCCCTTCCGCCAGCGTCTACCCCACCAACCGTTGGTTCTGGTGGCGGCGGGATCGACGCGGACGGGCCTCCTACCTCCGAAGCTTTCTTCTTCGGCGGCATGTCGATGAAGTTAACGAAGTTGATGAAGTTGCTGAAGGTTTCGCCCGCGTGAACACCGGATCAGGTCCACAAAACCTCGATGCCCCCTACCTGGCGCGCCAAAGATGTCGGGGAAATTGACCGCCCACGAACACCTATGGGACCGGAGCCCCTTTTCGGTACGGCAAGGGAGCGGAGGGAGCACGGAGAGCAGATCGAGGCGAGCACGCGGGCAGTTTACCTAGGTTCGGGCCGCACGGATGCGTAAAACCCTACTCCCGCCTTGGTTGTATTGAGTTCTTGGCTCGGGAGCAAGAAGAGCTACAGTACTGGCTGCTAGCTACACCGAGCGTGAGAGTGATCGAAGTTCGGAACCTCTTCTACGTTGTGCATGGGCCTCCTTTTATAGGTCAAAGGGGTCACCGACAGGTGTCAACGTAGGTGAGGGTAAAAACGTAAAAGTGGTGGTGGTTGTAACAGTGCATGTATAGTGTTTTGTACCTAACCCATACGGTGGGGGACAAGGGCATTGAATGCCCGTCACCGTCGCCCCAAACAGTGCAAAAAGCGTCCGTCTGGGCGTCTCCGTTCGCCACGATGGTGGCCTCGTCACCGTGGCTTGCCACCGTGTATCCCAGGCTGCACAGCCATCCGCCACGTGCCCCTGGAAGGGCCCCAGGGCGACGCGTGGTCAGATGAGCTGGAGCGCAGGCACACAGTGGAAGCTTGCCGCGGCAAGCGCCTTGCCGCGCCCGGAAGCTTGTCGCTCTCCGGGCCTTGTCGGGGCGCGCGATGCGCCGCGGCAAGTCTTCTGAAATGCCATGTTTTGATCTTCCTGGCAAGCTCCTCTTGCCAGGGTCTTGTACTAAAAGGGGTGGTCTTGAGCCTGGAGCGGCCTTCCCGGCAAGCTCCTCTTGCCGGGGCCTTGTTTCTTCAACTTAAATACTTTGTTCTTGAATGGCTCCAAAGGATACTAAGGTACCCGTACTTTAGTACACCGACACTTTGTGATGCGTCTCCAACGTATCTATAATTTTTTATTGTTCCATGCTATTATATTATCCTTCTAGGATGTTTTATGGGCTTTTATATACACTTTTATATGATTTTTGGGACTAACCTATTAACCCAGAGCCCAGTGCCAGTTTTTGTTTTTCTCCTGTTTTAGGGTTTCCCGGAAAAGGAATATCAAACGGAGCCCAATTGACCTGAAATTCAACGGAGATTATTTTTAGACCAGAAGAAGCCCAGGAAGTGCCGGAGGGGGACGAGAAGACCAACGGGCTGCCCACGAGGGTGGGGGGTGCCCCCCCCTACTGGGCGCGTCCCCCTGCCTCATGGACAGCCCGTAGACCCCCTTTGCTTGGCCCCGACTCCAACACCTCCTATATATACTGAAACCTCCGGAAAATAACCTAGATCAGGAGTTCCGCCGCCGAAAGCCTCTGTTGCACCAAAAACCAATCTAGACCCGTTCTGGCACCCTGCCAGAGGGGGGAATCCCTCTTCGGTGGCCATCTTCATAATCCCGGCGCTCTCCATGACGAGGAGGGATTAGTCCACCCTCGGGGCTGAGGGTGTGTATCAGTAGCTATGTGTTTGATCTCTCTCTCTCTCTCTCTCTCTCTCTCTCTCTCTCTCTTTCTCCCTCTCGTGTTCTTGAGATGGCACGATCTTGATGTATCACGAGCTTTGCTATTATAGTTGGATCTTATGATGTTTCTCCCCCTCTACTCTCTTGTAATGGATTGAGTTTTCCCTTTGAAGTTATCTTATCAGATTGAGTCTTTAAGGATTTGAGAACACTTGATGTATGTCTTGTGTGGGATACCTGTGGTTACAATGGGGTATTCTATCGATTCACTGGATGTATGTTTTGGTGATCAACTTGTGGGTTCCGCGACCTTGGGAATCTATGCATAGGGGTTGGCACAAATTTTCGTCTTGACTCTTCAGTAGAAACTTTGGGGCACTCTTTGAAGTTCTTTTGTGTTGGTTGAATAGATGAATCTGAGTTGTGTGATGCATATCGTATAATCATGCCCACGGATACTTGAGGTGACAATGGAGTATCTAGGTAACATTAGGGTTTTGATTGATTTGTGTCTTAAGGTGTTATTCTAGTATGAACTCTATGATAGATCGAACGGAAAGAATAGCTTCGTGCTATTTTACTATGGACTCTTGAATAGATAGATCAGAAAGAATAACTTTGAGGTGATTTCGTACCCTACCATAATCTTCTCATTTTTTCTCTGCAAGTAGTGACTTTGGAGTGACTCTTTGTTGCATGTTGAGGGTTAGTGATATGATCCAATTATGTTATCCTTCTTGAGAGAACTTGCACTAGTGAAAGTATGAACCCTAGGCCTTGTTTCCTATCATTGCAGCACCGTTTATGCTCACGTTTACCACTTGCTACCTTGCTGTTTTTATATTTTCTTATTACAAAAACCTATTTCTACCATCCATATTACACTTGTATCACCATCTCTTCGCCGAACTAGTGCACCTATACAATTTACCATTGTATTGGGTGTGTTGGGGACACAGGAGACTCTTTGTTATTTGGTTGCAGGGTTGCTTGAGAGAGACCATCTTCATCCTACGCCTCCCACGGATTGATAAACCTTAGGTCATCCACTTGAGGGAAATTTGCTACTGTCCTACAAACCTCTGCACTTGGAGGCCCAACAACGTCTCCAAGAAGAAGGTTGTGTAGTAGACACCACTTTGTAACAATTTTATTGCTATCAGTCTCTTTGAATGGTAAAATGTATTGACCGATATGCTTTGTAACAATTTTATTGCTAACAAATAAATTACAATTCATCATTGGTCTTTCAAAATTACTTATAAGATTTTTCCTAATAGATACATCAATAATAAAGCTGTGACCAAATCTGAAAATAGGCAAATCACTTGCTAGACATACCTCTTCATACACGCTGGGAGAGAATGATGGTTGTGTTACTTGAATAATACTTTGCTCCACTTTTAAATGACTCTCCAATGCCTTGGTGTCCTCTTTTTCTTCAATAAATTCGGTACACATACTATTTGATTCGGCTTTTTTGATAACCAAATTAACTTTTTTATCCGAATCACCACTCTTTCTTTCTTTGATTCGCAAGGTTGCCTGTTCTTGTCTAAATTCAGCAAACATTGCAGCTAGGCTATCTTTAAGTTTTTTCGACCAATTTCAGCCCAATCTTCATCGGATTGCCCCCCAATACTTTGAGACGCTTTCGGCACTGGTGTGTTGCCAAAATTCTGTATCTGTGCAGGGGTAACATGATATGCTACGTTACTAGGAAAAGACACATGCGCCCTGGTAGAATTCTCACTTATTCGGCCATGAGCATGAAGGTGCGGAGCCGAATTAAGAACATCTACAATTGCGTATGGTGCCGAAAACTTACTAGCATGAGGTGTAGCATACGATGTTTGAGGGTAATTGGCCGAATAACTAGTAGTACCATGGACAATTCCCCTATCCACCAGCATGTTAGGATTAACATGTTGCAAATTAGTTGCCGATGAATAAAAAGATGAAACACTATGTTGCATGCCATTGAAAGTTCCTACATGGAGTGTTTCAACTTGATTAACCGAACTCACCATGTTCTTCATCGTCATATAGATTTGTGGGGTTGCCGATGTATGGGAGTTGGGATACATATGTTGCATGTTGCTAAAATTATATGAAGTTGAAGCATGAAGATTATTCTGAATCGGCCGTTGCACATAATTAGATGCATGATTGATAAAACTAGGCCTAGCCGATAAAATACACTCATTAGACGATCTAGCAACAACATATGCATTATTTGCATCTACATAAGTGAATTGAGTATTCATATTACCTTTGTACATTGCAAACCCTAGATGACGATCTCCTCGTAGCAAGAACGGGCCGGAGACCGTTCAAAGCTTCGTCCCCTGCGGAGTCGCCAAAAAGTGTGTTCGCACACGAACACGTCACCGTGTACCTCCAACGCCGAGGGTTATGCACCGCAGCTCACGTCGAAGGAGACCCGTCCAGAAGCGCGGTACGCAAGCAATCCGGCGGGTGCTTTTGAGGACCCAAAACCCCACACGCTCGGGGGACCCCATCAGGGCGCGCAGCAGCTATGGGCTGCCCTAGCTCGACCTGATCGCCCTTAGGGCCTCGAGGTTCGCCGCCCTGCAACAAGAAGAAAAGACGAAGAACGAGGAAGAAGAAGAACTAGGGTAAAGGAGAAAAGATTAAAGATAAAAAGTGGTAGATTATTTGATCGATTGTGTGTTGTTCAATCGGCCGTTACCCCTTAGGTATATAAGAGGTGGATGGACTTCCCGTTCAAGAAAAGGACTCCCAATCACTTCCAAATCTTTCCAAAATTAACCGAACTCAGATTTAGGTAAGTCTGGAACATCAGTTCTGTTCTTAGCTACCACAGGCCACAAACGACTTCAGATCAAGATGAGCCCAACAGCAAATTTGACCGTTTCAACGAGACGAACAACTTTTGTGTCAAACGTTTTTCGATTCGAGTCCATCTTCAGGGCCGATTCGCTCGCGCAAAACAGGTTGTTACTCGCGCAACCCATCAGACGTGTGTCTGATGGGGCGCGCCACTTTTGCCCCGTGACAGGGTTGCACTCAGGTGGCTGTAACTTTTGCATACGATTTCGGATTGATACGATTTTTATATCAAAATCGATCGTTTCGACGAGACGAAGACAATTGATGTAGAATATTTTCTTATTTTAGGCAACCTTGGGAGTATAATCAGCCGAATAGTGTTCTGGATACAAAATCTCAGTACTTCAAACACAACTTCGGCCTTAGATATAAGACCGGATGGCTATGGCCCAAATATCAAAGTTTATCCTTTGGATGATACGAAACTTTCTCACTTTGAGAAATTTTCCATTTGAGGCCATCTTAATTAAGTTCTTCATCGTGCCAAAATCTGGTGTCAACAGCAGTTTTCAAGTTTTAAGTAAGGATTTGATGGACTATGGAACAAAGAGTGGCAAGAGCCTAAGCTTGGGGATGCCCAAGGAACCCAAAGGTAAAATTCAAGGACAACCAAAATCCTAAGCATGGGGATGCCCATGGAAGGAATCCCCTCTTTCGTCTTCATCTATCGGTAACTTTACTCGAGACTATATTTTTATTCACCACATGGTATGTGTTTTGCTTGGAGCGTCATGTATGATTTGAGTCTTTGATTTTTAGTTTACCACAATCATCCTTGCTGGACACACCTTTTGAGAGAGATACAGATGAATCGAAATTTATTAGAATACTCTATGTGATTCACTTATATCTTTGGAGCTAGATAGTTTTGCTCTAGTGTTTCACTTATATCTTTTAGAGCAGAGTGATGGTTTTATTTTGTAGAAATTATTGATCTCTTATGCTTCACTTATATTATTTTGAGAATCTATTAGAACATCATGGTAATGTGCTTTGGTTATAAAACTAGTCCTAATATGATAGGCATCCAAGATGGGTATAGTAAAAACTTTCATATAAAAGTGCAATGAATACTATGAGAAGTTTGATACTTGATGATTATGAGGATGGTGATATTAGAGTCATGCTAGTAGAGTAGTTGTGAACTTGAGAAATAATTGTGTTGAGGTTTGCATGTCCCGTAGCATGTACGTATGGTAGCGGTTGTGTGACAAATTTGAAGCATGGGGTATTTCATTGAGTGTCATCCTTTTTGTGGAGGTCGGGATCACATGATGGTTAACTTCTACCAACCCTTCCCCTAGGAGCATGCCTGTAGTACTTTGTTTTGATGTCATGTAGATCTTTGCAATAAGTATGTGAGTTCTTTATATGACTAATGTTGAGTCCATGGATTATACGCACTCTCACCCTTCCACCATTGCTAGCCTCTCTTGTACCGTGCAACTTTCGCCGGTACCATACACCCACCATATACCTTCCTCAAAACATCCACCATACCTACCTATCATGGCATTTCCATAGCCATTCCGAGATATATTGCCATGCAAATTTCCACCATTTCATTTATTATGACATGCTCCATCATTGTCATATTGCCATGCATGATCATGTAGTTGACATTGTATTTGTGGCTAGGCCACCATGCATAATTTTTCATACATGTCACTCTTGATTCATTGCACATCCCGGTACACCACCCGAGGCATTCATATAGAGTCATACTTTGTTCTAGTATCGAGTTGTAATATCGAGTTGTAAATCAATATAAGTGTGATGATCATCATTATTAGAGCATTGTCCCAAAAAAAGATGAAAGGCCAAAGAAAAAAAATAAAGGCCCCAAAAAAAAAGAAAAAAAAGAAAAAAAGGGACAATGCTACTATCTTTTTCCACACTTGTGCTTCAAAGTAGCACCATGATCTTCATGAGAGAGAATCTCTTGTTTAGTCACTTTCATATACTAGTGGGAAGTTTCATTATAGAACTTGACTTCTATATTCCAACGATGGGCTTCCTCAAATGCCCTAGGTCTTTGTAAGCAAGCAAGTTGGATGCACACCCACTTACTTTCTTTTTTTGAGCTTTCATACATTTATAGCTCTAGTGCATCTGTTGCATTGCAATCCCTACTCACTCACGTTGATATCTATTGATGGGCATCTCCATAGCCCGTTAATATGCCTAGTCGATGTGAGACCATCTTTCCCTTTTGTTTTCTCCACAACCACCACTCTATTCCACCTATAGAGCTATATCCATGGCTCAAGCTCATGTATTGCGTGAACGTTAAAAAAGTTTGAAAAATTTTAAGTATGCAACAATTGCTTGGCTGAAACCGGGGTTGTGCACGATTTGAGTATTTTGTGTGACAAAGATGGAGCATAGCCAAACTATATGATTTTTGTAGGGATGAACTTTCTTTGGCCATGTTATTTTGAGAAGACATGATTGCTTTGTTAGTATGCTTGAAGTATTACTATTCTTATGTTAATATAGACTTCTGTCTTGAATCTTTCGGATCTGAACATTCATGTCACAATAACGAAAATTACATTGAGAATTATGTTGGTTAGCATTCCACATAAAAAATTCTATTTTTATCATTTACCTACTCGAGGACGAGCAGGAATTAGGCTTGGGGATGCTTGATACGTCCCCAACGTATCTATAATTTTTGATTGTTCCATGCTATTATATATTATATTTTGGATGTTTAATGGGCTTTATTATACACTTTTATATTATTTTTGGGACTAACCTACTAACCCAAGGCCCAGTGCAAATTGCTATTTTTTGCCTATTTCAGTGTTTTGCAGAAAAGGAATATCAAACGGGGTCCAAACGGAATGAAACCTTCCGGAGAGTTATTTTGGGAACAATATCAACACAGAAGACTTGGAGTACACGCGAGTAAGCGAGAGAGGCGGTCACGAGGACAGGGGGCGTGCCCAGGGGGGTAGACGCGCCCCCACCCTCGTGGGCCCCCTGTTGCTCCCCCCACGTCCCTCTTCCTCCTAAATATACCTACGTACCCTGAAACTATCGAGGAAAACAACGAAACTCTAATTCCACCGCCGTAACCTTCTGTACCCGTGAGATCCCATCTTGGGGCCTGTTCCGAAGCTCCACCGGAGGGGGCATTGATCACGGAGGGGTTCTACATCAACACCATAGCCCTCCGATGAGTTGTGAGTAGTTTACCACAGACCTTCGGGTCCATAGTTTTTAGCTAGATGGCTTCTTCTCTCTCTTTGGATCTCAATACAAAGTTGTGCTCGATCTTCGAGGAGATCAATTCGATGTGATCTTTTTGCGGTGTGTTTGTCGAGATCCGATGAATTGTGGGTTTATGATCAAGATTATCTATGAAAAATATTGGATTCTTTTCTGAAATCTTTTATACATGATTTAAATATCCTTGCAAGTCTCTTCGAATTATATGTTTGGTTTGGCCTACTAGATCTATAGTTCTTGCAATGGGAGAAGTGCTTGGCTTTGGGTTCAATCTTGTGGTGTCATTTTCCAGTGACAACAGGGCAGCAAGGCACGTATTGTATTGTTGCCATCGAGGATAAAAAGATGGGGTTTATATCATATTGCTAGAGTTTATCCCTCTACATCATGTCATCTTGCTTAAGGCGTTACTCTGTTCTTATGAACTTAGTACTCTAGATGCATGATGGATAGCAGTCGATGTTTGGAGTAATAGTAGTAGATGCAGAATCGTTTCGGTCTACTTGTCACAGAAATCATGCCTATATAAAATGATCATGCCTAGATATTCTCATAACTATGCGCTCTTCTATCAATTGCTCGACAGTAATTTGTTCACCCACCGTAGAAATCTGCTATCATGAGAGAAGCCATTAGTGAAACCTATGGCCCCCGGTTCTATCTTCATTATACTAATCTTCTATCAACTATTTGCTTTACTTTGCATTATTTACTTTCAACCTCTATACCAAAATTATTATCTTATCATATCTATCAGATCTCACTTTTGTAAGTGACCGAGAAGGGATTGACAACCCCTTTTATCGTGTTGGCTGCAAGGTTCTTATTTGTTTTGTGCAGGTACGAGGGACTCGCGCGTGGTCTCCTACTGGATTGATACGTTGGTTTTCAAAAACTGAGAGAAATACTTACGCTACTGTGCTGCATCACCCTTTCCTCTTCGAGGGAATACAACGCAAGCTCGAGAAGTAGCAAGAAGATACTGCCAGATCCTTGGACGTGCAAGTACCACAAACAACTAAAATAACATAGGGGAAGTGGGAAGAGGAGGGACCGGAGGAAGAAGGAGCTCACGAGGATACGTGCAACCAGAAGCGAAGAGACACACATCGGTGTACGGATTGTAGGGGGAGAACGATGCCCTAGCTAGAGGAGCCTTCCTCCTCCACGGCCAACACATTACGGCCGGTGAGCCACGTCGCCGGAGCGTCGCCGCCACCTCGCCTCCCACTCTTCCCCTCCTTCTCCTTGCTCTCCTGGAGTCCCGCTCGACCGCGACTCCTCGGGCTCGCGACGCCTCGTGTCGGCTGGCCGGCATTACCATAGCCTCCTCCTCCTCACGCATCTGCCATCACCTGCTCCTCCTGCCAAGTTGCCTCCTGCACTGACCACCAGATCCATCGGGTGGGCACTCGCGATGATGGTGACGAGGAAAGAGGAGGAGAAATAGGGGTGGCGGCGGGAGCTGGAGAGGAAGAACGGGGAAGGAGAGGTGGCGGTGAGGGCATGGCTAGGGTTGGATGCGGGCTGGATCCTGGAGGATGGGGGATTGATGGGGAGAAGAACGGGGGATTGGTGGGGAGTGGGATGGAGGATGAGGGATTGGTGGAGACTGGTCCACGATTGACTTAGTCATTTTTCACCCAAGGCGAGGGCGACGCACACACAGTATGCACACTGCCAAGCTAGGCCCGCGAGAGACGAAGACCCACCTGTCATGTACTTAAGCAAGAAAGAGCAGCGTGGAAAGAAACAAGTCGTGGGATTTTTGACAACGCAGTGAGAATCTTCCAGCGAGGCCGATCGACTGAACGAGATTGCAAGCACGAAGCAAATGCCCAGGTGAGCGGGTACTCTAGCATGATTTATATGTTCGATTGGTACCTTTATCCGCCGCATCAATTAAAGCACACAACTATCTTTATTAAAATTGATACAAGGCACAAAACCAAAGTTATCAACAAGCGAAGAATATGACAAAAGCAACTACTTTATTATCATTACAAAATATGAATGCTACATCCAGAACTATGTGGACTTCCTCCACAACAACGCATGGTGCAGGGAATCAAGAGCACCACCATAGTTGCTTTACTGCTAGTGAAACTAGGCGCCGCCGCAATAACAATGCTCAGCTGCACTAGGAAGAAGCCAACAAAACCACAAATAGCCTGTTTGTGTAACCAGCTGGCCCCGCTGGGCGATGTCAAGCCTGCGGCATACATCGATCGGTGGAATGAAACCTTGGTCTGCTAGCAGCATCTGCTGAAGAGGCACGAACATCGGCTCATTGATTTCTATAGTTCGATTGCCATTCAGCCAAATCTTTCTAACTTTCCCGTGTCTCCAACTCATACGTGTGGAAGGCAGGAGCGAATTTCATCCCAATATTCAAGGAGCTGGACCTTTTTTTCATTGACCAGAAATATTAGAAGCGGTCAGAGATTATAAACTCAAAGTCGGTACTCCCTCCATTCACTATTATAAGATGTTTTGAATAGAACAAACTCACTAAAATGTGTCTTTAACTCTTTATACATCTGAGTCACTAATTTTTTGTGTTGTGTTCATGAGGGTGTGCGATATCCCACTTCCGTGAGTAGTCAGCTTGGAAACACGGCAGAAGTCCACTCTGTCGCCTCACATCACCGCTCCTCTGATCCACCTCCGTATTGTTTTCATGCATTAATGATTGACAATCAGAACCACGTGATTTTCTCCTGCACCTAAATCTCCCGATTCACCACACAAACTACAGTGATGAGCTTAAGAAGAGGTCAGCGGCTACAGGGCAGAGTGCAGCGACAAGCTCCTCGAGCCACGCATCGGATGCCCCGCCTACTTGATGTTGAGGCCATTGGAAATGAAGTGTACCTCGAAGACGATGGTGATGGACATTCGTTCTACCTAGGCCACAACCGCAACAACAGAAGTGAGGTAGATGCGCCGTTGCTCCCTATGCATGTGACTTGAGTAACGACAGCGCCGACATAAGGCAGAGGCAAGGGAATTAGTAATGGCGTCAAGGCACGTTAGTGGTCGGTGCTCCTGTACGAGCAAGAGAAATGGGATCAAACATGAGAATGACGTGGAAGAAGATTGCTGTACGACCTATGGGACCAACAATAATGTTTTTATATATTTTCTGACACAAATTCCATGTCAACGTCGACTAGTTTACCAGGATTGCCACATCACACAAAACTACCTTTCATTCGTCGAGGGGAGTGATTTATCTGGTATCGAAAGTTGGAGGGTGTTATCTAACCGGTTTTATAGTTGACCGAGGTATATTAAAGTAACAGTAAAGTTCAATGTTGAAATATGAAATTATCTCTTTATTTTTACGGTGTAATATAATTTGGATTCTGGTGCCCCCATAGAACTAAGAAAGGGGGATTTCTACCCCGTGCAAACCCCAATTATTTCCTTGGAGGAAAATAAGACCCATAAGGAGAAGTCGGTCTTCTTTAAAAAAATTGGAACACATTGCATTCCGTTTATGATGGACGAACCAAATCGGCAGTCCCAACTCAAGCTACATCAATTTGGAGATCCATGTGCTAGACAGTTTGGTCATACGGAGCACATCAGCTACCATGAGAGGCCAACACATGCTCTACTTGGCCAACGTGTTTGGTAGAAAAGAGAACTTTGTGGTCTATAAACTGAAGAGCCAAAACTAGAAGTTTGCTTCAGGAAACAACACGCCTAGCGGTCCCCGATTGGCAGATGGACATGAAACTGCTTGCTGGAGAGACATACAATATGTTTCGAATATGACACGCCACATGCCTTGTTTCTCCGCCACTTTGATGGCCTGAAGAAGGGCCTCAGGTTCAGCTTTCAAACTTGAGGCCTGGTTATCTAACCCGCCCGCCGCTGCCAGAACGACATCGCCATCAGCATCCCGAGCAATAACACCCCATCCTCCTTTGCCAGTGGTGCATGGTAAGAAGCATCAAGGTTTATCTTTATGAAATCTATGGGGGTGGGGGAGACCACCATTGCACTATGGCAGATCAAAGAAGTCAGGTTTCTGGTAGTGTGGATTCCTTGCAGCCCGCATACCCGCGTCTTGTGTGTTTGCCATTGCCATGTCGTCGACGCACAATTACATAGCATGCATCGTGGGCAGTGGCGTAGTCAGCCAAGCACCACGCCCCGGGCTAACCTCAGTGCTACAGTACTCAACAGTGCCAAACAGTGTTATTTCATCTACAATCAACAAAGGAACTGCCTGCCACGCCCCGGGCCAAGGCCCCTGTTGCCCGGGGCCTGGCTACGCCACTGATCGTGGGTGTGCTAGCGAATAGACCTAGGTCGCCACGAGGTTGGCAAATTTTCCCACCAGGTGAACAGGAGCATGATCGCAACACATGATGCCAGCAAGAAAGGTTACTTCATAATGGATGGGCAGAAATCGCAGATGATATTCCCCCCTATGAAAGTTTCCGGATCAATCACATGTATGCATGAGCCTCAAATCATTAAATTTAGATACAACACCTACAAAACAATGCATTGCGCAAACAGAAAACATGAATGTTGGATGAGCAATGTAATCTTGTTTCTGACCGAGATGGTCTTGTTTTGCGAACATTTTGGTACTCATGACTTACATGTCCTGGGCAATACCACGAAAGTCATATTGCCCCCAATTTCTCGCGAGTAGGACAAGTTAGTTTTTTCATGATTTTTGCCCATTTTTTCAATTACCTTTTTAATTAAAAAACGGGTTCATATGCCCACTCGTTCGAAACATTCCCTTCCATTAATTTCTGTACTTTGAGAAGTAACAAGGCTATATTTCCTAGTAGTACCTTATTTTATGATACAGTAATCCCCTTTTGCAATATGGCGCTCTGTTTCATTGGTTGCATATAATTAACTCCTTTGTGATCATGATGCCGCCATGGAACACTTAAAACTTGTTGATTGTAAATTTTGTAGGATGGCCAACATTTTGAGCACTTGACGATGTCTACCGAAAAAACGGAGGGAGTCAAATTATGTGCCATAGTGAGACATCAGAAACTTGTACCTGATTGTTGTAATGTGCAGCTTGTTCTTCCAAAAATTGCATGGAATCTGTTTTGCACCAGTTTGGCAGCGTATAGAAGTTACAGTCTTGACTTTGTCTTCCAACATCTGTTGGCTAGTGAAGTTCAGATTCAACCTTTCGGTAAAACTATGTTCTCATGTGTAATGTCTTACTGATTGTACACCACTGTACAATATAGTTTTAGACCTCCTTTTCTGATGTCATTGTGGTTACAACCAATATTTAGTCACATTAGCACCATTTGTGCAATAACATAGATAATAAAAGCTGTCGAAGTTTTTTAGGTTACATCACAAGTGAAAGGAGCATGCATATTTGATGGTACGAGAGTTGCTCCTTGAGAATCTGCCAATTGTAAGATATAAATTATATTTGAAATTTGGAGCAGTTATTGCTTTCGTATTGCAGTGAAATTTCATGCTATTTCTGATTGTAACTGAAAGCACACAACCCCTTTCATATATTGTAGCTATCTACATGTGAAAAAAAAGTATTTTCTGCCTCTTGTAGTTTACATCATCTTGGTTTGTATCCTATGCATACCGAGCCATAAATTATCCAAGAGATAAGTTGTGCTCAGGTACAAACAAGACAGATTTCTTGCAAATTTATCTGTAATTGCAACCATGAATTGAGTGTACCCTACAATGCAAACATGATATCCTCTGAGAAATACATTGAAATGAAAATGAACAGCTTTCCCAACCTAGGTAAGGAGGTTTCATATTCCTATGTATTCCAATGACTCAATATGCTTCAAACTTAGTATTTCCAGAACAAACCTCTCACAAAACCTTGGAAGAGTGGGCCATGCTGTGCTTGCTATTTCTTGTAATAATAGAAATATTATTATCTTCTACGTACTTATATTGGCGTCACCTTTTTATCTCCACAATCCCGGACATAAGCCATGGGTTATGTGTTCTCCAATGTGATTCCCTGAAACTAGAAACCAAAATATTTGTAGGTTACATCTCTCCCTACATTTGTATGATCCATCATGGTTTGCGAGAACAATGGGAAAATATGGACCTTACATCCACTGTAAACTAAAATGAACTTTGCTTGCATTTTTTCCTATTGGTGGGAGCTCTGCTAAAAACATGGGTTTTCAATAATTATTTTACTTTTCTTCCTGATATGGCTAGCAGTAAGAGCGTATGTCCACATTAAGATTGGTTGGCTTCTTTATGTGTGAGAAAACATAATGAATCTCCAATTTTGGCCATATGCAGTTGTGCATGTACGTTGTGAACAACTTCTGATTGTACATCCCGCAGAAAAATCTCTAGGCAATAATGAATCACTGTTGCATGAACCTATAAAATACTCCCTCTATTTTTATATACAAGGGCGTAAACTCATATTACAGGTACCAAAACAAAATTTAATGTCTTGCATTGTAAACCACCTTTTCTTCTCGTTTACTGGGATCATTAATATGCCGCATGCATGCAAGGAAGGGATAGAAAGCTGAGTGGATTGTGATTATGACTGCATGCATGCAAGTATTAAACATGTTGCTAGTATGAGGAAATATCATTAACTTTTGTTTCGATTACTGTTAATTGCCTTGTATAGATGGAAAGTGTATTTTCCATAGTGACCTTGTATAAGTAAATGGAGGGAGCATCTGTTATCGAGTAGATTCCCAATAAGTAAACACCCAAAATGTGGTAGTGAAGCACGCCAACACTTCTAGTAATCTATGATATGCAGTAGACTTATACATTCGAAATTGCGGCTGAATGTGGTTGACTTATTAACATGACTTATTAACACTCCTTTTGTTTGATTAAATGGTACACGTTTGATTGTCAACTATATAAAATAGCACAAATTACTTTTTTGCTTTATTTTCAGGTCTAGGCCCACCTTTCAGATATTATCGGAGGATTTTTCCCACGGCCCTGTTGGAAATATGCCCTAGAGGCAATAATAAAAGAGTTATTATTATATTTCCTTGTTCATGATAATCGTTTATTATCCATGCTATAACTGTATTGAATGGAAACTCAAATACACGTGTGGATAAATAGACAGACTTTGTGTCCCTAGTGAGCCTCTACAGGACTAGCTCGTTGATCAAAGATGACCGCGGTTTCCAGGTCATAGACATGAGTTGTCATTTGATAACGGGATCACATCATTAGGAGAATGATGTGATGGACGAGACCCAAACGTTAACATAGCTTTTGATCGTGTCAGTTATCGCTATAGTTTTCTGCATGTCAAGTATAAGTTCCTATGACCATGAGATCATGTAACTCACTGACACCGTAGGAGTGCTTTGTGTGTACCAAACGTCACAACGTAACTGGGTGACTATAAAGGTACTCTACAGGTATCTCCGAGGGTGTCTGTTGAGTTGACATGGATCAAGACTGGGATTTGTCACTCCGTGTGACGGAGAGGTATCTCCGGGCCCACTCGGTAATACGTCATCTCAATGAGCTCAAAGTGACTAAGTAGTTGGCCACGGGATTATGTATTACGGTAACGAGTAAAGAGACTTGCCGGTAACGAGATTGAACTAGGTATAGAGATACCGACGATCGAATCTCGGGCAAGTAACATACCGACGAGACAAAGGGAACTGTGTACGGGATTGCCTGAATCCTTGACATCGTGGTTCATCCGATGAGATCATCGAGAAACATGTGGGAACCAATATGGGTATCCAGATCCCGCTATTGGTTATTGACCTGGGAGTGTCTCGGTCATGTCTACATGGTTTCCGAACCCGCAGGGTCTACACACTTAACGTTCGGTGACGCTAGGGTTGTTAGTGAGAAAAGTGTATGGTTACCGAAGGTTGTTCGGAGTCCCGGATGAGATCCCGGACATGACGAGGGTCTCCGGAATGGTCCGGAGACGAAGATTGATATATAGGATGAAAGGTTTCGGAGTCCGGAAGTGTTCCGGGGAGCATCGGGAAATCGGCGGAGTACCGGAAAGGGTTTCGGGGGTTCCGGAAGAAGTTCTGGGCCTAATGGGCCACAAGGGGGAACACCACAGCCCTCAGGGGGCTGTGCGCCCCCCCCCTGGGCCCTCTCCTTGTGCGCCAAGGGAGGTGGGACCCCCTAGGGTGGCCGCACCCCCTTAGCCTTGGGGGGCAAGGCACCTAGGGGGGGAAACCCTAGGGCCAGCCTTGGCCGCCGCCCCCTCCCCTTGCCCTGGCCGCCGGCCCCCTAGGGGAAACCCTAGGGCGCCCCTCACCTCTCCACCCCCCCTATATATAGTGAGGCAAAGGGAGGGCAGCAAACACAAGTTCGTGCCTCGGTGCTGCCCTCCCTCTCCCATAACATCTTCTTCTCCCGCGGTGCTTAGGCGAAGCCCTGCCGGAGTTCTTCTCCACCATCACCACCACGCCGTCGTGCTGCCGGTTCTCCATCAACCTCTCCTCCACCCCTTGCTGGATCAAGAAGGAGGAGACGTCCCCGAGCCGTACGTGTGAAGAACGCGGAGGCACCGTTGCTTCGGTGCTTGGATCTTCAGCGATCTGAATCGCGGCGAGTACGACTCCATCAACCGCGTTCTTAACGCTTCCGCTTAGCGATCTACAAGGGTATGTGGATCCTACTCTCCCCTCGTAGTTGCATCTACTAGATTGATCTTGGTGAACGTAGAGAAAAATTTTTTGTTTTCCATGCAACGTTCCCCAACAGTGGTATCAGAGCTAGGATCTTGCGTAGATGCTTTCTCGAGTAGAACACAAAAGGGTTTGTGGCGTTGATGTTTAAATTGCTGCCCTCCTTAGTCTTTCTTGATTCAGCGGTATTATAGGATGAAGCGGCCCGGACCAACTTTACATGTCCACGTACATGAGACCGGTTCCATCGACAGACATGTGACTTTTGTTGCATAAGATGGCTGGCGGGTGTCTGTCTCTCCTATCTTAGTTGAATCGGAATAGAACAAGGCGGTCCTTGTAGAAGGGTAAATAGCAACTTGAATATCACCGTTGTGGTTTTGCGTAGGTAAGAAACGTTCTTGCTAGATACCCATAGCAGCCACGTAAAACATGCAACAACAAATTAGAGGACGTCTAACTTGTTTTTGCAGGGTATGCATGTGATATGATATGGCCAATGACATGATGAATTATATTTGATGTATGAGATGATCATGTTGTAATAGTTAATATCGACTTGCATGTCGATGCATACGGCAACCGACAGGAGCCATAGGGTTGTCTTTAATTTTTGTATGACCTGCGTGTCAATCTTCAAGCGCTTTGTAATGCTTTACTTTATCGCTAAACGGTAGCAATAGTAGTAAGAGCATGGTGGGCGCCGACAACCCCGATGGCGACACGATGATGGAGATCATGATGATGGAGATCATGGTGTGGCGCCGGTGACGATGGAGATCATGCCGGTGCTTTGGAGATGGAGATCAAAAGCACGAGTTGATGGCCATATCATGTCACAGATGATTTGCATGTGATGTTAATCCTTTTATGCATCTTATTTTGCTTAGGACGACGGTAGCATTATAAGATGATCCTTCACTAAAATTTCAAGATAAAATTGTGTTCCCCCCGAGTGTGCGCCGTTGCGAAGGTTCGTCGTTTCGAAGCACCACGTGATGATCGGGTGTGATAGACTCTACGTTCGCATACAACGGGTGCAAGCCAGTTTTGCAAATGCAGAACACTCGGGTTAGACTTGACGAGCCTAGCATGTACAGACATGGCCTCGGAACACGGAGGACCGAAAGGTCGAGCATGAGTCATATAGTAGATATGATCAACATGTTGATGTTCACCATTGACACCACCTCATCTCACGTGATGATCGGACTTGGGTTGGTGAATTTGGATCATGTCACGCTCGAATGACCGGAGGGATGTCAATTTGAGTGGGAGTTATAAATAATTTGATTAGGTAATAACTCACTTATCATGAACAATAGTCTAAAAAGTCTTTGCAAATTTTTGGTTGTAGATGGCTCGCGCAGTAGCTCCCCTGAATTTTAATGCGTTCCTAGAGAAAGCTAAACTGAAAGATGACGGGAGCAACTTTGTGGACTGGCTCCGCAATCTGAGGATCATCCTCACAGCTGCCCAAAAGGTTTATGTCCTAAATGCACCGCTAGGTGACCCCCCCGCTCCTACAGCCCCTGCAGACGTTTTGAACGTCTGGCAGACACGTTCGGATGACTATTCGATAGTGTAGTGTGCCATGTTGTACGGCTTGGAAGGAGGACTTCAAAGGCGTTTTGAACGTCATGGTGCATATGAGATGTACCAGGAGTTGAAGTTCATCTTTGAGAAGAATGCTAAGATCGAGAGGTATGAGACCACCGATAAATTCTTCGCTTGCAAGATGGAGGAGAATTCGTCTGTCAGTGAGCACTTACTGAAGATGTCTGGGTACTATACCCGCATAGCTGATCTGGGACTTGTGTTCCCGGATGAGGCTATCATTGACAGAATTCTCCAGTCACTCCCTCCAAGCTACAAGAGCTTCGTGCAGCAGTACAACATGCAAGGGATGAATAAAACCATCGCCGAGCTGTTTTCAATGCTGAAAGTCGCTGAGGCAGACATCCAGAAGGAGTATCAAGTGTTGATGGTCAATAAAACCACCAGTTTCAAGAAGAATGGCAAGGGCAAGAAGGGTAACTCTAAGAAGGGTGGCAAAGCAGTTGCTAATCCAGTGAAGAAACCCAAGACTGGGCCCAAGCCAGAGACTGAGTGTTTCTATTGCAAGGGGAACGGCCACTGGAAGCGGAACTGCCCCAAGTATCTGGCGGACAAGAAGGGGGCCAACAACAACAAAGGTATATGTGATATACATGTTATTGATGTGTACCTTACCAACTCTCGTTGTAGTGCCTGGGTATTTGATACCGGTTCGGTTGCTCACATTTGCAACTCTAAACAGGAACTACGGAATAAACGGAGGCTGGCGAAGGACGAAGTGACGATGCGCGTGGGAAACGGTTCCAAGGTTGATGTGATCGCCGTCGGCACGCTCGCTCTTCGATTACCATCGGGATTAGTTATGAACCTGAATAATTGTTATTTAGTGCCTGCGTTAAGCATGAACATTATATCTGGATCTTGTTTATTGCGAGACGGTTACTCATTTAAGTCAGAGAATAATGGTTGTTCTATTTATATGAGTAATATCTTTTATGGTCATGCACCCGAAGTTAGGGGTTTATTCTTATTGAATCTCGATAGTGATGATACACATGTTCATAACATTGATGCCAAAAGATGTAGAGTAGATAATGATAATACCACTTTCTTGTGGCACTGCCGTCTCGGTCATATCGGCGTAAAACGCATGAGGAAGCTCCATGCTGATGGACTTTTGGAGTCTCTTGATTTTGAATCACTTGGCACGTGCGAGCCGTGCCTCATGGGCAAGATGACAAGGACCCCGTTTTCAGGGACAATGGAACGGGCTAGTGACTTATTGGAAATCATACATACTGATGTGTGCGGTCCGATGAGTGTAACGGCACGCGGTGGATATCGTTATTTTCTCACCTTCACTGACGACTTAAGTAGATATGGGTATATCTACTTGATGAAGCATAAGTCTGAAACTTTTGAAAAGTTCAAGCAATTTCAGAGTGAAGTAGAAAATCATCGTAACAAGAAGATCAAGTTCCTACGATCTGATCGAGGGGGAGAATATCTGAGTTATGAGTTTGGTGATCACTTAAGAAAATGTGGAATTGTTTCACAGTTGACGCCACCTGGAACACCACAGCGTAATGGTGTGTCCGAACGTCGTAATCGAACCCTATTAGATATGGTGCGTTCTATGATGTCTCTTGCCGATTTGCCACTATCGTTTTGGGGATATGCGTTAGAGACAGGTGCATTCACTTTAAATAGGGCTCCATCTAAGTCCGTTGAGACAACACCGTATGAACTATGGTTTAGTAAGAAACCGAAGTTGTCTTTTCTCAAGGTTTGGGGTTGCGATGCTTATGTCAAAAGGCTTCAGCCAGAAAAGCTCGAACCCAAAGCGGACAAATGTGTCTTCATAGGATACCCAAAAGAAACAGTTGGGTACACCTTCTATCTCAGATCCGAGGGCAAAGTGTTTGTCGCTAAGAACGGGTCCTTTCTCGAGAAAGAGTTTCTCTCGAAAGAATTGAGTGGGAGGAAGGTAGAACTTGATGAGGTTATTGAACCTCTGCTTCAACCAGAAAGTAGCGCAGCACAGAAAGATGTTTTTGTGGAGCCTGCAGAGGTTGAAGAGGAAGCCAATGATGATGATCAAGAAGCTTCTGATCAAGTTACTACCGAACCTCGTAGGTCGACAAGGGTACGCACTGCACCTGAGTGGTATGGTAACCCTGTCTTGGAGGTCATGTTGTTAGACAACGGTGAACCTACGAGCTATGGAGAAGCGATGGTGGGCCCAGATTCCGACAAATGGTTAGAGGCCATGAAATCCGAGATGGGATCCATGTATGAAAACAAAGTATGGACTTTGGAAATATTACCTGAAGGGCGGAAGGCCATTCAGAATAAATGGATTTTTAAGAGGAAGACGGACGCTGACGGTAATGTCACCGTGTATAAAGCTCGACTTGTGGCAAAGGGTTTTTCACAAGTTCAAGGGATTGACTACGATGAGACTTTCTCACCCGTAGCGATGCTTAAATCCGTCCAAATCATGTTAGCAATAGCTGCATATTTCGATTATGAAATTTGGCAGATGGATGTCAAAACAGCGTTCCTTAATGGTTTTCTTAAGGAAGAGTTGTATATGATGCAACCAGAAGGTTTTGTCGATCCAGAGAATGCTGACAAAGTATGCAAGCTCCAGCGTTCCATTTATGGGCTGGTGCAAGCATCTCGGAGTTGGAATCTTCGCTTTGATGAGGTGATCAAAGCGTTTGGGTTTATACAAGTTTACAATGAAGCTTGTATTTACAAGAAAGTGAGTGGGAGCTCTATAGCGTTTCTAATATTATATGTGGATGACATATTGCTGATTGGAAACAATATAGAATTTTTGGATAGCGTAAAGGGGTATTTGAACAAAAGTTTTTCGATGAAAGATCTCGGTGAAGCTGCTTTCATATTGGGCATCAAGATCTATAGAGATAGATCAAGACGCTTGATAGGACTTTCACAAAGCACATACCTTGATAAAGTTTTGAAGAAGTTCAAAATGGATCAATCCAAGAAGGGGTTCTTGCCGGTATTGCAAGGTACAAAGTTGAGTAAGACTCAATGCCCAGTGACTGCGGAAGATAGAGAAAAGATGAGTGTCGTCCCCTATGCTTCAGCCATAGGCTCTATCATGTATGCAATGCTGTGCACAAGACCAGATGTCAGCCTTGCCATAAGTATGGCCGGAAGGTTTCAAAGTAATCCTGGTATGGATCACTGGACAGCGGTCAAGAATATCCTGAAGTACCTGAAAAGGACTAAAGATATGTTTCTCGTGTATGGAGGTGATCAAGAGCTCGTCGTAAAGGGTTACGTCGATGCAAGCTTTGACACTGATCCGGATGACTCTAAGTCTCAAACCGGATACGTATATATTCTCAACGGGGGAGCGGTAAGCTGGTGCAGTTCCAAGCAGAGCGTGGTAGCTGATTCTACATGTGAAGCGGAGTATATAGCTGCCTTGGAGGCGGCGAAGGAAGGTGTCTGGATGAAGGAGTTCATGACAGATCTTGGAGTTGTGCCTAGTGCACTGAACCCAATGACTCTGTTCTGTGACAACACTGGTGCCATTGCTCTAGCCAAGGAACCAAGGTTTCACAAGAGGACCAGACACATAAAGCGACGCTTCAATTCCATCCGCGATTCGGTCAAGGAGGAGGACATAAACATTTGCAAAGTACACACGGATTTGAATGTTGCAGATCCGTTGACTAAGCCTCTTCCACGGGCTAAGCACGATCAACACCAAGACTCTATGGGTGTTAGATTCATTACCTTGTAATGCTAGATTATTGACTCTAGTGCAAGTGGGAGACTGTTGGAAATATGCCCTAGAGGCAATAATAAAAGAGTTATTATTATATTTCCTTGTTCATGATAATCGTTTATTATCCATGCTATAATTGTATTGATTGGAAACTCAAATACATGTGTGGATAAATAGACAAACTTTGTGTCCCTAGTGAGCCTCTACAGGACTAGCTCGTTGATCAAAGATGACCGCGGTTTCCAGGTCATAGACATGAGTTGTCATTTGATAACGGGATCACATCATTAGGAGAATGATGTGATGGACGAGACCCAAACGTTAACATAGCTTTTGATCGTGTCAGTTATCGCTATAGTTTTCTGCATGTCAAGTATAAGTTCCTATGACCATGAGATCATGTAACTCACTGACACCGTAGGAGTGCTTTGTGTGTACCAAACGTCACAACGTAACTGGGTGACTATAAAGGTACTCTACAGGTATCTCCGAGGGTGTCTGTTGAGTTGACATGGATCAAGATTGGGATTTGTCACTCCGTGTGACGGAGAGGTATCTCCGGGCCCACTCGGTAATACGTCATCTCAATGAGCTCAAAGTGACTAAGTAGTTGGTCACGGGATTATGTATTACGGTAACGAGTAAAGAGACTTGCCGGTAACGAGATTGAACTAGGTATAGAGATACCGACGATCGAATCTCGGGCAAGTAACATACCGACGAGACAAAGGGAACTGTGTACGGGATTGCCTGAATCCTTGACATCGTGGTTCATCCGATGAGATCATCGAGAAACATGTGGGAACCAATATGGGTATCCAGATCCCGCTATTGGTTATTGACCTGGGAGTGTCTCGGTCATGTCTACATGGTTTCCGAACCCGCAGGGTCTACACACTTAACGTTCGGTGACGCTAGGGTTGTTAGTAAGAAAAGTGTATGGTTACCGAAGGTTGTTCGGAGTCCCGGATGAGATCCCGGACATGACGAGGGTCTCCGGAATGGTCCGGAGACGAAGATTGATATATAGGATGAAAGGTTTCGGAGTCCGGAAGTGTTCCGGGGAGCATCGGGAAATCGGCGGAGTACCGGAAAGGGGTTTCGGGGGGTCCGGAAGCAGTTCTGGGCCTAATGGGCCACAAGGGGGAACACCACAGCCCTCAGGGGGCTATGCGCCCCCCCTGGGCCCTCTCCTTGTGCGCCAAGGGGGGTGGACCCCTCTAGGGTGGCCGCACCCCCTAGCCTTGGGGGGCAAGGCACCTAGGGGGGGAAACCCTAGGGCCTGGCCCTGGCCGCCGCCCCCCCTGCCTTGGCCGCCGCCCCCCTTGCCCTGGCCGCCGGCCCCCTAGGGGGGAAACCCTAGGGCGCCCTCACCTCTCCACCCCCCCTATATATAGTGAGGCAAAGGGAGGGCAGCAAACACAAGTTCGTGCCTCGGTGCTGCCCTCCCTCTCCCGTTACATCTTCTTCTCCCGCGGTGCTTAGGCGAAGCCCTGCCGGAGTTCTTCTCCACCATCACCACCACGCCGTCGTGCTGCCGGTTCTCCATCAACCTCTCCTCCACCCCTTGCTGGATCAAGAAGGAGGAGACGTCCCCGAGCCGTACGTGTGAAGAACGCGGAGGCACCGTTGCTTCGGTGCTAGGATCTTCGGCGATCTGAATCGCGGCGAGTACGACTCCATCATCCGCGTTCATAACGCTTCCGCTTAGCGATCTACAAGGGTATGTGGATCCTACTCTCCCCTCGTAGTTGCATCTACTAGATTGATCTTGGTGAACGTAGAGAAAAATTTTTGTTTTCCATACAACGTTCCCCAACAGGCCCTTACACCTATTTCAATCGAACCATAGCCCAGCAGTTGCCAGGCTAGAGATAGAACAATCTAATCACCTCGCCGTGCTTCGTCCTAGACTTAGACTACCAAAACAAGACAATCATACAATGAGTTGATGACTGGCACACAACCACCATGGTACCTAATCCCGACTCTAGATTCTTTCACTGGGATAATAGATGATTAAGGCGTCCTCCCTAGCCTTCCCAAAATTCCGAGCATTGGCATAATATCTTGCAAACTTTCTGATTCCTCCTACTCCTAGTGTGGCATATTCAAGTAAAAACCACATAAATATGCTTCCGCCAACATTGACTTTCTATTGAAGTATTAGAGTTGATCAAGATTTCAGCGCATTCCTTTCGGTCTTGGGATAGTGCATGTGTGTGTGTGTGTGTGTGCGCGCGCGCGCGCGCGCGTGCGCGTGTGAGACGGTAAGGGAGGTGAATGAAGAATGGAGAAGTAGCAAGGTAAAGGGTAGGTTTATAAAGATAGAGGATGTAGAAGTACTGGCATGTCGACGTTCTTCAATATTAGCCATGTCACCATCATGCAGTACATAGATCCACGGACGTTGTAATTAATTTCAGCAGAAAGGACAAAAGTCACATGCAAATGTTGATAGATCCTGTATTGCTGCTAGTGATTTATTCACCATGTTATAAAGTAACAATGGTCAATATATAGACCGACCCGGAGTATGTCTCACCGTTCGTGTTCTCAGCTATTTTCAGTAGAGTTTCTCTTTGCGGGAATCATGATTCGAGTTTGAACTTGGTCAGACCAACCTTATGTATGTGCAACCACCACCACGTGTCCACTGAGCGAGGAAATAAACTAGCCCCAAAGTAGCAATTAATCAGTGTTAGTTTGGGTATATTACTAAACTTACAGTAGAAAAAGAACCTCGGCCCATCAAACCTTGGCAAATCAAAGTAGTCGCCAGACTAGAGACAGAACAACATAACCAGCTCGTCGTGTTGCATCCTAGTCGCATACTACCAAAACAAGACAAGCATCTGATGGCCAACAGACGAGGGGCACACCGCCCCCATGTCACCAAATCCTGACTCTAAAATATTTCATTGCGATGATAGATGACTAATGGGTCCTCCCTAGCCTTCCAAAATTAAAAGCACTGTCAACATATCTTGTTAACTTTCCCGCAAAAAAAAAAAACTTATCTTGTTAACTTGCGATGCCTCCTACTCCTAGCGTGATGTGGCCAAGAAAAATATAACATCTATATGCCTCCAGCAACATTGACTATGTTTTTTTTCTGTTGAAGCTTTATAGCTGATCCGGATTTCACCGCATTGCGGTATACATTTCGGGATAATGTGCTAATGAGTGTGGGTGCGAGGGTCGAGGAGGTTAGTGAAGAATGGAGAAGCAGCGATAGGTTTATAAAGATGAGGATGTAGACGTACTGGCATGTCCGCGGTCTTGAATATTAGCCACATCAACCCATCAGGAGGTAAACAGGCCCCAGTGACGTTGTAATTTTTAATTAATTGTATCAGAAAGGACAAAAGGCACTTGCATATCTTGATCTATACTGCAATGCCGCTAGTGTTTTAACTTACCATGCTACAAAGTCACCATCGTCATGTAGACCGGCCCTTACTATGCCTCACTTTTTATGGTGCCAGTTATTTTCAGTACATTTATTTTTAAGGGAATCAGTAGAGTTAGAGACCATGGTCAAAACAAAATTATGTATGTGCAACCACCACCACGTTTCCATTGAGCGAGGAAATAAGGTAGACCCAAAGTAGTAATTAGACAGTGCTAGTTTTGGTATATCACTAAACTTACACTAGAGATATATCCATATATAAACTAGAAGAAACAGATGTTAAATACTAGTATTACCATCATTCTGGATGTAAAAATAATAATCGTAATGTACAGTTGCAGCAAGTTGCACCAAAATTATGGTGCTAAAACAGTTATCCCTCATACAATGCATTAAACTCTTTTATTTAGGCACTAGTTGCATCGCCTGTGAAAACTGGATGTAGAAAATTCCCCATCTGATGGACATATTAAGTACTAATAGACCTAAACATTTAACATAAGCAACGACTCGTCGCATGTAATTTACAAATGGCGTTGCAGTCACAGGGAATGACCCAACAAATTAGCCATACATTTTGGAGAATGGACAAGCGATTAGTATACCACAACAGTCGAACACCAGAATGTGCATATCAAGCCGCTAATGATTTATGTACGGAACATTATACTAGAAATTGACCATCCCATGTAATAATAAAAATATTAAATACTAATCCAAGACAGCACTAAGAGCACGAAACTCACCTCACCACAACTGTAGCCATGGGAGGGCCTGCGGAACAAGAGACGGAAGCTCCACACCACCGTCAACCCCAAGCCAGATCGTCCTACAACTAGCAACCGGGACACCGAACGTGGCAACTCCAAGGATTTCACGATGTCGAGGACACCACCGCCACCCGATATAAAGTTTTCACCCGGAGCTGCCAACACAATCCACGACAACACCCGCAAGGAGGAAAACATCGTTCTTGGACGTCATTGCCGAAGGCATCGACAAGGCCGTTGCAAGGTTTTCACTTGAATTAGTGCATCTACTATACGAGTTGTAGAGGAAGCCAACCACCGATCCAAGCCCGAAATGGGCAAGGACAGGTCACCTGGTGGTCCACCGGGGTTGTAGAGAGGAAGCCAACCACCACTAGTAGAAAACAGAGCTTTGGTTCGGGCCTGGCAAGCCTATTAGTCCCGGTTCACTCATGAACCGGGACCGTGAACCGGGACCCATGGGGGCATACATCCCGGTTCGTGTGCCCAGGGGGCCGGCCGGGCCTCGTGGGGCATCCGTCCCGGTTGGTCTGGACCCATTTGTCCCGGTTCCAGGCATGAACCGTGACCAATGGGCCTCGCTCCTGGCCCACACCCATTGGTCCCGGTTCGTGGTTGGAAACGGGACAGAAGGGGTGCCTTTAGTCCCGATTCGAGACACAAACCGGGACCAATGGGTTGCCTATATATACTCCATCGCCCACCACTCCACTGCTCTGTTTCTTTTGGTCGGCGAGGGGGGAGCTTTGTGATGCTCTAGAGCTCACCTCCTATGCACATGAGGTGTTCGATGAAATGCCCGAGCCACACTAATTAAGCTTTTCTCCTCTCGAAGCTCGAACTCCAAACTCTAGTGCTACCAACCGGGACAAAGGGCCCCTACCTGAGCAAGCCGCAATGGCCACGTGAAGGCCCATCTGTCCCACGTGAAGCCGCAATGGCCACGCTCCGCCGACGTGCAGCCCGTCATGCCGCAGTCCCCCGAGCCACAACCATCCCCGCAGGGCAGAGTCGTCAGACCCGAGCACCACCACTGCATGGCGCCCAACACCAGCGTCATGCCCGATCATAGAGAGGCATGTCCGTGCAGCCCCACATGTGCGAGGACGCCAAGGCCCGCCGCCGCCGGCCCGGACGTGCTTTACCCGGCAGCGCTCCATGGCGGCGGCGAGGGAGGAGGAGGGAGGAGAGGAGACCAGCTGCGTGATCTGGGGTCGCCCTCCCAGTCGCCTTGCGGGCACGACTCGATGTTTCAACTTTGTGTTTTCGTAACAAAACTCTGAATTTGTTTGGAACGAGTGAACTATAGTGTTGTTTATAGTTATTAATATATATGTTGTGTGAGCATGTCCGGATAATCTTTCTCATCTTCTACTTATCTTGACGCCACTTAAGCCATGGGCTATATGTTCTCCGTAAGTGATTCCAGAAATTGCAAACTAAAATATGTGTAGGTTGCATCTCTCCATTAAATACATTTTTATGCTCATCCTTGGTTTTTCTATCAGACCCGCGGAGCGCATCGCATGCACATCGCATTCCCTGAAGTCACCGCCGTCATCTGATCCAGGAGACCCAGATTTAGGATTTCTCCCATAGTATCCAGATTCAGGTAATAATGATTGCAACCGACAATGCCTTCGACAAGGAGACGACGCCCAAGATGCCACTATCGTCTGCCACGATCCATGTCAACATGATTTTCGCTGACATTTGCGTCACTCCGAGCCCGCAACTGGTTGGTTTCGAGCTGAGCTACACCGAGACGACGTGCGTGGCCATCCGAATGCCTGTAGGGAACTAGCTTCCCATGGCAACCGCTCAACTCATCGCCAGCTGGCAACGAGCAAAACCAGGAATGGATCTGGGGGGACCAGATCCATGGCCGCCGCCTCACCCTCCATCACCAAAGAACATGCAGGTTCCCGCAGCCATGGAGGTGAGCGCTGCCGCCGCATGACCAGGGGATTTCGCCCAGGCCACTATGCTCAATCTCCCCTCTGGCCACGCCCCAGCCGTACCAGGTGCTCGCCGCCGCGTCCAGATACCCAGGCTCCTTCGGCGTCAGGCCCTCTACCACCGTGATCTACGCCGGCGGCAGCGGCGGAGAGGGATGCATTAGTGGAAATGAGCCATTGAAGGTGGTAGGGTTAGCTCTGTGGGGTTGCGTGGTGAGGCAATGCGAGTGTACATGACACCGGCGGAGCTATGTTGAGGCCGAGCCCCCCCCCCCCACACCCTTTGACCAAACTCCGAAGAACATTTTCGGGAGGGCTTAGATGAGATTTCTTTTTAGCAATTTGCACCCCTAAATGCTCATGTTTTTAGCCTTGCCCCCGCCCCTAGTAGTTTCTATCAAGCTCCGCCACGGGTACATGAGGGGGTGTCCGAGGCACTCCTGGTGTCCTAAAGAGATGTGAGTGACATGGTTCGACATAAATAGATGCAACACTTCTTTAAAGATCAACTGAAAAAACCACTTCTTTAAAATTCATCTCATCTCGTTGGCGAAGAGGCGTTCATATTCTGGTGTTTCCCTTCGCTAATTGCAGCGACATGGGTGCGAAGGTTAGGCCGTGAGCTCGTGACACACACTCAATCAACGATTGTTTTTTCTGGTCATAGCGCGTAGTGCAGATCCTATCTGAGTATGTACAATCCCATGGAGAAGGACGCAGATGACATCGGTGATGGACAGAAACACTATCGAATAATCACGACGAGTTGGCATGCATGACCTCATTGCATGTGTCATAGTCTAGGTCGGTTTGTAACGCACCTGCTTTGATTAATCCTGCGTTGCATGCGTGTGTTCTCGGCGAGACCGGAGAAGCATGTTGGTGTGTGTTTCGCTTCTATCTCTGGTCGGCGGAATTGAGGCTAGCTTCCACATATGTGATCGATAGTTCTCAATCGAGTTTATGTAGGTGCATATCTCGCTGGAAAGCAGCGGGTAAGATGCATCCTCGAGTTCTGGACCCGCGTCAACTGACACGCACGTCTCCTGTGGACAACGCAGAACCGACATTGGAGAAGACTAATCAATGAAATCTATGGTTGTTGAAAAATGTTGTTCCAGGTCTACCGATGCCTCCTACTCTTACACATGACCTAGCAACTATTTTGCAATTGGTGGATCAGAAAGTTTGAGAACTGATTTGGCTTTTAGGAGCATTGCCTTACGAGTATGCACTGGAGAAGTACTAGAAGCAATCTTTTTCAGCGCGGGGGCCTTGCTTTTATAGACGCTACGAGGAAGTACTAGAAGCAACCTATATACATGGACGGGTGCTTGAGCTGCTTGCTGTCTCAATGACCTGTAGTGCTGGACCCATGTGCCACTCCAGTTATAAAGGTGGTCTCTGCCCCAAATGCCAGAGATGGTAGATGTAAAATCTCACCTACAGTCATCCCTTAGTTTTTTCTTTCTGAAAGGGATATTAGAACCTATAGCCTCTGCATCAAGTAAGGCATATTGGAACCTTTATCCTCTGCATCAATTAAAGCATACAACCTTCAACAAGCGAAGAACATGACAAAAGCAACTTCATCAGCACTTTATTTTGCAGTCTAACAACATTAAAATTGAGTTATAGGCAGAACAGTACTAGATTCCAAATATACACATGGGGATTTTCCGGAATTGTTATTTTTTTCTGGCCTTATTTAAACTTGCATAGATAGGTTGTTCCTATGTTGCATCTCTTGCCATGTTAACCAACATTTAATCTTGTCTTCTGCATAACCGAAAGCCAACTAAATAATTGGTGTGGTGATTCGTCAATATGCAACTCGCTGCATATTAAACTCCATGTAATACGTAGCATTGTTTGTTGCACTTTGCCATGCCATGCCTATTTAAACCGAACATGCATCATACTTGTTTGTGCATCATGCCATGGTTATGATATGTGTGTTTACCATGTTGTTTGCCTTTTTCTGGTGTTGCTTCTTCTTGATAGTTCCGGTAACGTTGTGATTGTGAGGATCTGTTCGACTACGCCCGTTCGTCTACTTCACGGACTCGGTCTTCTTCCTAGCGGGGTTTCAGACGAGATGACTGTTACCTTGGATATCACTACTATCTTTGTTTGCTAGTTGTCTCGATGCTATTGCTCTGTCACGCTACCTACCACTTGTTTGTCAAGCCTCCCAATATGCCATGAAATAGCCTCAAACAGTTTCCACCATCTCAGCAAAACCATTGTTTGTCTATGTTACCGCTTTGCTCAGCCCATCTTATAGCGTTGCCAGTTGCACGTGCGGTGTTGGGATATCACAATAGCTCTTATTTAATTAATGCATCAATATACTTGGTAATGGGTGGAAGGCTCCGTCTTTTGCTTGGTGTTTTGTTCCACTCTTGCCGTCAATTTTCCATCATACCGTTATTATGTTCCTTATTTGGCTTTCCTTACATGGTCGGGGTATATGGGCCCCCCATTGACAATTCGCTTTGAATAAAACTCTTCCAGCAATGCCCAACTTTGATTTTACCATTTTCCTAATAATAAATAAAATTTGCATAGGGACCGGCTAGCACCCGAGGATTCTTAATCGACAACTCGGGCCAGTGCTCCTCATGACTGTTAGTCCAAACTAGAGCCACTTGCGGTGCCACCTAGGGCAACTCGGGTTTTTTGGCTGTCGTACGTAGTGTTCATCCGCCGTGTCCTGAGAACGATATACGCGGCTCCTATCGGGATCGTCGACACGTCGGGACGTCTTGCGGGACTTGTTTACCATTGTTGAAATGTCTTGTGCACCGGGATCCCGTGCTTTATAGGGTTGTCTCGAGATGGAGGTTTTTCCTCCGCGCATCGTGAGAGTTTTTCATGTACTAAGTTGGGACACCCATGCAGGGTTAATTCTTTCGGAAAGCTGTGCCCACGGTTATGTGGCGACTTGGAAATTTATAATATCCGGTTGTAGATAACTTGACACAAGACCCGAAATAAAATAGACCACCCGCGTGAATAACCGTGACCGTCTCTTTTCAAGGGAGTTCGGGAACAGAACACTGTGTGATTATGTTTGACTCGTAAGTAGTTGAAGATCACTTCTTGATCATAACTAGTTGTAACAGTTATGCGTAGTTTCTCTTATTCTTGTACTGATAAGTTAGCTACCATTTAATGCTTAGTGCTTGCTACAACCTCACCACTTAACCATTGCACACCCATTAAGCTTTGCTAGTCTTCATACCCATTGTAATGGGATTGCTGGGTCCTCGTGGCTCACAGATTACTACAACAACAGTTGCAGGTACATGTATTGCGATGCTATGACGTGAGAGCGATGCATGCTTGTTTTGGAGTACTTCTTCTGCTCGCCGCCCTGTAGCCACCGCCCAGGAATGGCCGGCCACGCTGCCGCCTGCCGCAGCCACCCCTGAGACATAGGAGAGAGGAAATCCTCCGCTACCACCGTCGGCCCCCGTGCTTAGCCTGGCGGCGTCCCCCGGCAGCGGCAGTGGGAGGGAAGGAGGGAGAGCGTGCCCCCGGCGGCTAGGTTTTTGGGCGCCACCCGAGACGCGGGTATTTTCTTTTTTGGATAATAATGAGGGGTTTTGTCATGCATGTAATCTTACTTTTACATTTAGGTGGTACATTTAGGGGGCATGGTTGTAATCCTGACTTGATAGGTGGGATGGCATTGATGTAGTTTTTAACTAAAAATGTGGATGTAGTTCAACCAGTTCAAGGGGATTCATAGTTGTGAAAAAAAAGTTCATGGGCAATAATTTTGCTGAATCATAACCATAGTGGCCTGTATTTCTATTTCTATTTTTTTTGGGTGCCATGGACTTAGCTTTTTACCACTGTTCTACACGTAGTTTGCTTAGCTTGAATTATGTTGCAGTCAATGTATTTTACCAAGATGCAATTTTCCTCTGTTATTTTTAGGGGTGATGGTCCCATGGACGTAGTTCTGATGATAAGTGGCATGGCATGGATGTTTCGTTTGAAAATGTAGGTGTAGTTCAACTAGTTCAAGGCCTGGGTTTTGCTGAATCATAACCATAATGGGCTGTGGCTTCAACTCTAGTTCTTTTAGGAGCCACGGATGTTTCCGTGTTTTCCGAGATGCCATTGATGCAGTTTTTTTTTTTTTTTTTTGCATCTGCTATACACTTAGTTTGTTTAAAATGCTCTTGGTCGACGACTTGCCGTCAGTGTAGTTTATCATGGTGTTCCTTCATGTGCACGTGTAGTTTCTGCGTCACCACAATGTTCCCTTTGCAACTTCCAGAAAATCCATCTCAAACCCTACAAAGTTTATCAAACACACAAAAATACAGATTTTTGTTAACCTTTCTGTCATATAAAACTCACCAGCAAACCAACTGTACAGTAAGAAATCATTCTGTTTGTGTCGTCAGTTGCGTCCATCTGGTTACTGGTAGTATCTTATTTCTGCTGTTTGTCAATGTTGAGTAAATACTAGGATCATAAAATACTGATCGCGGCAATGCTGTGAGAGTCTAGAGATTAATTAAGCTCGACACAACTGTAAGGACATTCAGGTGCATGATAATACTACCATAGTCTAGAGGTTAATTAAGCTTGACACAACTGTATGACAAAACACATTCAGGTGCATGATAATACTACCATAGAATGGCCAAAGCTAATTCTTTGACAGTGCAGATATTGCTTAAGCATGTAAGTATTGCTATATTGTCCCCTTTTTTGACATTTTTCAGACTCTGTTCATATTTTTCGCTCATCAACATGTACGGACAACAAGCTGGAAGGTAATCCTGTTTACTCTTACTCAGGTGGCAAAGCCGATGTTTCTTTTCCATCAAAGTGTTCAAGGCAGCCAACAACTGTATGTAACCTCCCCCCGTCCCCCCTCCCCTCTCTTCAAAACTACGTACAGACCTTTTTCCTTTAACCAGGATATGTTTTCTTCATGTAACTACTGATAATGTGTCCGCTGTGCTCATGGGATCTTAGTTAGGAAACATAAACAGCTTAACAGGTTTTCTTTCGAAATGTCTAAAGAAAGTAGTATCACTCATTATGTACATATTTCACTTTCTTTGAGTTCACATGTGTACGCTGATCTCTCTCTACAGTATTGTCATGGAGGCAACATGTTTTCTTCTTTGATATATTTGTCCTTGCTGGATATATAGCTAGCTCTCTTGTTAAGAGCATCTAACACCGGAGGCCCCATATCTTCCTCAAACGTCCGGCCAACCTCACATTGTCTTTCCGAATGCTAGACTGACCAGCGCCCCATACCCAACCCACATACGGGGAGAAAACGTGGCAGACTAGACACCACTGCCATGTCGGATCGGCATGCTGGCCCACGCCAACTCATCATGTCCCGACAAATACCCCACCCGTACTAAACCCTAGACAAAGCCTCACTCCTCTCGACCGCTCAGCTCCACTTCCGGTCTACTCCCCTCCCCGTCACCATCGTCGACAACAGATCCGACAATGAATCTGACTCCGAGATACGTCCCTATTGCCACTCAAGGAAAAGACCTTCGCAGGCCGCCTCCAGCCGGTTCGGCTGCGGGTCCTCCACGCACTACAGGATTTAGGCAGTATGCCTACGGTTAAAACCATCGGCAAAGGCATGTAAACCGTAGGCGTACCTTGGGCTAACGGTCACCATCGGCATATCCTCGTCGGCAACGATAGCGTCGGCATATCCCCACTGCCCGTCGGCATAGATAATCTATGCCTACGGTGACCGTTGGTGTATCTACCCGTCGGCAAAAAAATTGACGGCACCTCCGTCAAGTGTCGTACACCAGCGCGCACCTATTGTATTTCGACACGTGTCCAACCTATCCCTATGGTGGCATAGCTGGCCTCCTAAGGCCCCCGAGCGGCCTAACCGTGGCTAGTTTGACTCCGCGATCTAGCCCTTTAACTTTCACCGGACGACTTTGACCAATGTACTTTTCCACTTGGTTGTGTTAGGTTAGCCTATAGGAACATTCTAAAACATAGTTTTATCTCAACCTAAAACTTAGTTTCCCGCTCTAAGCGCTAGTGGCAGTGGCGTCCATGAAGGGTGTCACACTCTGGATTAGTGTGTTGGGTGTTTAAATCTACCACCACACTTTCACACATGTATGAGGACCCAGTGCAACTTTTGGTGGCATTGCTAACCTCCGAAAGCACCGGTGCAGCGAAACTGTGACCAGTGTGAGCCGGAAATCTAGGGGGTGGATTTTTCTATTGCAGCAAATCATCAAAGTAATATTGAAAACATTCCAAACTAAACACTTCATTTTTGAAATCCTTGAAACTTTTTTATGCAAATAGATATAAAGTTTGCCTCATTTGGTCAAGGAATGAAAAACATACAAACAAATCAGAACAAGAGAGTATTATGTTAATTTTCCGTAATAAATTATTTTAATTTGTTCAAATTTGAAAACACAGTATACTAACAAATTCCTTTCCATATTATGATAGAAACACATAATAAATTTGTCAGAATCGATGCAAGTACAAATTAGTTGTGATTCTTATAAAGTATAACTTCCTTTTTCCGAAAGTACATGAGGTCACATTTTATTTTATTTTTAAACATAAACAAAGTATATATTCATACTCTATGAAAAATTCTACGCCAAATTGATATATAATATGTATATGTTTATGTTTAGCTACCTCACATTCAACCCTTTTTTTAAAAAGAAAAGAAATAAAAATATATCTATGCCGACGGGAAAACTTTGACGGCGGTAGCCTTCCGTCAGTCAAAGCCCCGTATGTCGATGGTTAGACTGTGCCGATAGTGATCGTCGACATATATTGGAAATATACCAACAGTTACCATGTGCCGACGGGAACCGTAGGCATATTTAGGATACATGCCGACGAGCCCGTCGGCACAGGTCTGAATTTGCCGACGGTCCGTACATAACGATGGTTTCGGTTAGGTCGTCGGCTTATCTCGACATATGCCGACGGGCCCTGTAGGCATACCTTTGAACGTCGTCATCTTTACCTAATAATAAAGCACGGAACGAGTTTGTCGGGTTCACCGTCACAATATGCTTCTTCTCGTGAATTTACGCTTTCAGTTTTTTTTTCACCTATATTATTTTCAATATCCGTGGTGGTACTATTCTTCTCACCGTCGAAATTTCGTCCGCTCAGATCGAACACAAGCGACCAACAACATATTGGGCTTCAACGTGTTCGGCCCAACAAACAAATCGAACAAATAGATCGATTAGAAGACGAATCAGAGGCCCATAAAAAAACAAGACAGATCCGAACACGTCCTCCGATCCTAAGTCGGCCAACACGCACGTTCTTCTCTCATCTTGCACCCCCGCAGAAAAATCCAACCTCCACGGATCCATCGCCGCCACCATACCAAGATCCGGCGAGAGAGCGATCCCCCAGGACGTGGGCGACCATCTGGAACATGGAACTGCCATGAAAACGCTCGGTGTCATGGAGGGCGAGGTCAAGGTCCGCTTCCTCGGCCACGAGCCCACGATCTCAACTTGAGCTTGTAGAGGCGGATGTTTTGCGAGCTGCTGGCGCGCCATGTGCAGCCCCAGCACCAACGATAGCCCGTTCATCCCAGCAGCCGAGGTAGCCAAGCGACTTGGCCTTTGCCCTCGCTGCGCGGCCGTCGGAGTGCGCGGCCGCGGTGGAGTAGCTCTACAGGGCGGCTGCACGGAGACCGGCAGAAGCTTGTGAAGAGCCATGACTGTGATCGATAGCAGCAATCGCGATTTTGAAATCTTCTTTTGTTTCCCTTTGAGTTGATGGGGGCTGATGTACTTCAGACAAGGCTCAACAAGGAAGAGCGGAAGACCACTAATACTTTTTAGTATTGGATGATGTAGTGTACTATCTATCTATCCATTCAAGAAAATTGATGGCGATGGAATCCCGTGTGTGCGTGTGTGGCTGCGCCTCTGGTCGCTCGATGGTTTTTCAGGTTCCGTAAAGTAAGAAACTGTTGGTCCTATTCTGACTTCTAATAATGTTGATCACCAGGGAGAGAGAGATCAGAGGACGGATGGAAGGGATGGCGACAACGTTATATTCGAAAGGGAATAACGCTAGAATACCTTGCTGTTGCTACCTGTCAGAGTGCATAATTATGAAGTAAATTACTCAGCACTGCTTAGTTGCCAAACTTGACAGTTGCAAAGACCTTCTGTCGACAAGATAGACAAACATACAATTGCATGGTAAGCTAACGTCTTCTGATGGATTTTGTTTGCCTTTCTCGACAAGAAAACTATAACTATTTGCTTATAGTTTGTCAAACGTAATCTGCCAGCGACATGAGAAATATGTTCATTGATTTCATGTGGACTAACTTACTGGATGATTTTATTCATTTCTTATATCTTCACTCAAATAATTCTCCCTATATTTTTGGGTAATTCATTTCATCCAATAGTTGATAGTTGCTTCATTATTACAAAAATTGATCAGACCAGGAAAAGAGATCTTATGATAGTTTTTTTTATTACGAAAAATTCATCAGAGAAGAATAAATCTTATCTGATAGTTTGATCTTTTTCCGCATTATCTGAGAAAAGTTCTCCCTAGATTGCGGATGCAATCGTGGCATGAGATTGTTAAGAGTGAAGAAATGCATATGGGTACTTTCCAGTGGCACATCACTCTGTAATTTAAAGAATAGCATCATATTTTATTTACCCAACTATTGTTCTCCAAAATTAATCATATTATTTGCTTTCTACAGGTACTATGTAGAGTATTCAAAGAGGTTATGTTCATGAAACTAACAAAGGATAGACATTAGGAAAAATGAGAGATGAGGTGAGTTTTTGTTGTTCACCATCCAATTCAAGCATCACACAAATTAAGCATTACTATTCAAAGGATGAAGAGTTAACCAGTTCATCCTTTCTAGAGGAATTAGTAAGTTAAAATTTGTGTCCCGTTGCAACGCACGGGCTCTTTTGCTAGTATTACCTGTTTCCTGTAGTAAGATCCGCATCGGAAACGCTTTTGCCCGCCGCGCTTTCCTGTAGGCGGACCAAGGCATGGATCCCACCCAGTACTACCACAACAGGCTCGTCGCGCAGAAGGCCACCGGTCTGAACCCCTACCCGCACGCCTTCCAGCCCACCGTCTCCGTCACCGACTACGTCCACGGGTACAGGGGCTTGGACAATGGGGAGAAGCTGGTGGACTTCACCGAGTCCCTGGCCGGGAGGATCATGAGCAAGAGGATGACGTCCTCCAGTCTTTTCTTCTACGACCTCCATCGCGGCGGCGCCAAGGTCCAGGTCATGGGACATCCGAGCTGGAGACGCCCGAGGAGTTCTCCTCTTTCCGATCCGGCAAGAAGGTCGGCGACGTCGTGGGCGTGCGCGGGTTTCCTGGGAAGAGCAACAACGGCGAGCTCAGCATATTCACTGCCGGATTCGTTGTGCTCTTGCCCTGCCTGCACATGCTGCCGTGGCAGCCGAATAGGTACCGGCGCGTGCCGCCGCTGCCATGGGCCCCCGGCATGCCCAAAGACATGGAGAGCTACGCCCTCAAGGACCAGGAGACCCAGTACCGCCGCCGGTACCTCGATCTCATGGTGAACCCTAAGGTGAGGTCCATTTTCACGGCGCGAGCCAGAGTCGTAACCTTCATCTGCAGCTTCCTTGATGAGCGTGGGTTTCTAGAGGTGGACACCCCGATGATTAATGTGGTCGGCGGTGGCGCCGCCGCGAGACCGTTCGTCACGCACCACAATGACCTGAACATGAAGCTGTACATGCGCATCGCGCCGGAGCTATACCTGAAGCAGCACGTCGTCGGCGGGCTGGACCGTGTACGAGATCGGGCGGCAGTTCAGGAACGAAGGCATCGACACGACGCACAACCCCAAGTTCACGACGTGCGAGTTCTACATGGCCTATGCTGACTACAACGACCTGATGGAGCTCACGGAGGCGATACTGGGTGGCATGGTCAAGGAGCTCAAGGGCGGCTACAAGGTGCAGTACCACGCCAACGGCGCCGACAAGCCCCCGATCGAGATCGATTTCACGCCTCCGTTTGCGCGGATCGACATGATCCAGGGACTGGAGGACATGGCCGATCTCAACATGCCGGAGGATCTGTCGAGCGACGAGGCCAACGAGTACTTGATGGAGGCTTGTGCCCGGTACGACATTACGTGCCCGGTTCCACACACGATCGACGTACGGCACGGCTGCTGGACAAGCTGGTTGGGCACTTCTTGGAGGAGACGTGCGTGAACCCGACGTTCATCATCAACCATCCGGAGATCATGAGCCCGCTGGCCAAGTCCCACAGGGACGAGGAGGCCCGGTCTGGACTGACTGAAAGGTTTGAGCTGTTCATCAACAAGCACGAGGTGTGCAATGCCTACACCGAGCTGAACGACCCCGTCGTGCAGAGGCAGCGCTTTGAGGAGCAGCTCACGGATCGTCAGCACGGTGATGATGAAGCGATGGCGATGGATGAAACGTTCTGCACTGCCCTTGAGTACGGGCTGCCGCCGACCGGGGGCTGGGGTCTTGGGATTGATCGCCTCACCATGTTGCTGACAGATTCCCAGAACATAAAGGAGGTCCTCCTGTTCCCGGCAATGAAGCCTCAAGATAGTTAGCTGCTTGAAAAGATGAAACCCTTGACCTATGAAAGAAGTAACATGGAATTCAAGTCATGGACAGTAATTCCCCATTGTCAAAATGGTGTCCTAGTTCTGTACTTTGCAAATAGTTAATTTCTGTACTTCGAGAAATAAGAAGCAATGTTAACTAGTTCTATGTTATTTTAATGGACAGTAACTACAATTGTCAATATGGTTTTCTGTTTCATTGAGTTGCTATAACTAACCTCATGTTCATGTAATATGTTTTCGTGCTTTTGTTCTTCTGAAAAGAAAGGACAACTCCCGTCCCAGAATACCACATACAACGAGATGTTTCTGCTCCAAACAACAGAGCAAAAACATCTAGACTCGCTGGCCGAAGCAGATCCAAGCAAGCTTACAAACATTGCTCCCCAGGTAGGTAAGTTGCTGTGATTTGCTACAGAATCTTCTTGTACAATACAAATCTCTTTCCGTCCAACAAAGCTAGCGATGTGTTGGCCCAAGTAAAAAAGTAGACGCAATGCCATCATTACTCATCCTTACACTGCAGACCAGGGCTAAAATATTCAACAAAATTTCAGTGAAAATTCTGAAATTTCGCATATTTTAATGGGGTCCGAAATATTTTTCACCCAGAAATTTCGATGCAGATTCAAATGAATTTTAAAATAAATTTAAATTATTTTAGAATTCATAAAATTAAGCTAAGTATGAAATCTCAAAATCCAAAAATTTCACATATTTCAATGTGGTCTGAAATTAAAAACATTGTTGCAGACAAAAAGGTTTACTCGTCGCCACAATCATCATTAAAGCAAAGAGACATCACTAGTTGCAACCATGGAACACTTTAAAATTTCTAAGATGGAACCCTTTTTAGACACTTGATGATTTTGTACTGGAACAACCATAGGAAGTCATATGGAAACATCAGAAACATACACCTGATTGCTGTGCAGATTGTGCTTCCAAGAATTGTGTGGAATTTGTTCTGCACCAGGCTTGCAGCGTATAGAACTAACAATCTGGCAAACATCTACAAGTCACATAGTAATCCTCACATGATACATCAATAGATTAGTAGTGGACATATCTACTTACAAATTGTGTATAAACATGCTCAACTTATCCTCGTGTCTTCAAGTGGGAAGGGAGCGGTTTATACTTTAAGCAAAATGTCACAGGGGCTTTGATAAGGTAGCACATCTTTCCTTTTGTCCGACTAAATGACACAGTTTTGATCGAGAGCTAGACAAAATAACATAAATATGGGGTTTTGCTTGGTCTAGGCCCTTACACGTGGTTTGATCGAACATTACCAACCGGAAGTAGTCATTAATCCAAAGAAATAACAACGCCGCCACTGGCTCTGTCTTAGACTCAGACCCATACTACGAAAGCAAGAAAGGCAGCTGACGGCCAGCAGATGAGGGGCACGCAGACCCAACGGCAGAAGAATGTTTCACTGGAGTGACAGATGATTGAAGCGTGTGCGCTAGCCTTCCCAGATTTCCGAGCATTGCCACCATATCTTGCTAATTTTCTGATGCCTCCTAATCCTATATGCTTCCAGCAACATTGACTATGATTTTTCTATTGAATCTTTAGAGATGATCCCGATTTCACTGCATTTTGATATATGTTTAGGTTTCGTCATAGTGTGTCATCGAGCGCAT
Organism: Secale cereale; assembly: GCA_902687465.1. Lineage (NCBI taxonomy): Eukaryota > Viridiplantae > Streptophyta > Magnoliopsida > Poales > Poaceae > Secale > Secale cereale. The sequence goes on from LR738711.1 coordinate 42,800,769, forward strand.
ACATAAGGGTCTGGGATGTTATTGAAGAATGGAGAAGCATCGAGTGAAAGGGTGGGCTTTTAAAGGTAGAGGAAGTAGAACTACTGGCATGCCTGCGGACTTGAATATTGGCCACGTCACCCATCATGCAGTACACAGACCCCAGCAACACTAGAATTGGTTGTCGCGGAAAGGACAAAAGTCACTTGCATACGTTGATCGATCCTTCAATGCCGCTTAACAATGATTTAACTCATCATAATATAAAGTGACTAGTACCGTCAATGTGTAGACCAGGACGGGTCAGATTCTATGTTGCCAGTAATTTTCAGTAGAGTTACACTTTGGTCAAACCAAAAGTATGTATGTCCAATCACCACCAGGTGTCCATTAAGTGAGGAAATGAGCTAGACCCAAAGCAATAGTTAGACAGTGTTAACTTGTCCTATATATCAGGCAATGCATCAAAGAGTTCAGTTTAGTTTCTCTCATAATGAGTAAGTAACTTGTCCTATATATCAGGCAAGACATGAATGATATACAGATCTTCTCGCCGCACATAGCCCCTGCCTTCCCCAGGTCTAATCGCTCCCCTCCAGATCTCATCCTTCCCCTCCGCCGCCCCCATGCGCGGGCGGCCGAGGGGCCCCATCCCACTCCCTATCCTATCCCTCCCCTCAACCGCCGATGGAGGAAGACGACGGGCTAAGCCCGGGCGATTGGCGGCGGTGGCGGAGGAGCCTCTCCTTCTCGCGCGCGAGGATGGCACGGGGCTCCCGGGCGAGCGGAAGTGCGCCCCAAGTGGATGACTAGAGATCGGTGGTCGTCCGTGTGCACGATGCGAGACCGAGGTTCGTCGAGCGGATCCGGGTGAAAACCTCGTTCTCGGCTTGTTGCCAAGACCGGTGATGGCGGTACTATTTTGTGTCGTTATCTTCTTGAAGGTGTCGCCGTGGAGAATCTCCAGACCTCTATCTTCCACCTTCGGGGGAAATCCTAGATCAGTAGATCGAATGATGATGGCGATCTGGTGTTGTTTCCCCCTTGGGGGCGTCATTCTTAGAAGTGTACACGGGTTTGAGGGACCAGTGGATGGTTTCTTTGCTGGAGCGTTGCTTCATCTTACTCATTGATGGCGGCGGATCTCGGGGGTGTGGCGCAGTTGAGACTCGGTGTCCAATGCGCGGAGATGGACTCGCGTAGGAGGTGGAAGTTGTCTGGCGTCATGGTGGCGTCGATGAGAGAGAGGCCTGGCAAGGTCGGTGTGTTAGTTTCTACTCTAAAGTTGGATTGGTGGAAGACGGTGGCGACGACACATGAGAGTGCGTTGGATCGGGTTGTACCCCAAACCCAGTATGTGGCTCGGTTGGGGCCTCTGGCTTTAGATGTTAGACTTTGGTGCGATGTCTATTTGGCATTAGGCTCAGACTATCGGCGCCCCTTCATCAAGTGGTTAGGAGTAGCGACAATTGTTGCTAAGATGATGTCTTAAGATAAACTGATTTAATACTTTGTAAGGTCTTTGTGAATAATTAATAAAATGACTACATGCATCGTCCAGATGCATAGGCCGGGATCATCCTCCTTTACCAAAAAAAAGAACAATTCAACGGAGGCCACCTACACATGACATAGTTGTCAATATTTCTTAACAAGTGTGAAGCATCCCAACCTACGTTTGGTAAACACGACCATCAACTTCACAAATGTGCGCATGAGTAGACCCTTGGCATAGGAGTAGAACATGAGTACCATCAGCTTCACAAACGGCGTAGTGTCCTTCAACGAGGGCGGGCCCTCCACCACGCCGGCGCTCACGCTCACCTGCCGCAAGAAGGGGGCCGACGAGCTGCAGACCGCCGAAGGGTCGTCGCAGTTCACGGCGTGGTTCTTCTTCGGCGGCGTCTCCGGCGCCGTGTGGGCATACTTCCTCCTCTACATTCTCAGCCTCGCATACTTCTTCAAGTAGATCCTCTTATTGTCATGTACGATATGCAGATGATGTGAACGCTTCTCAGCGTGGTTGCTTTTTTTTTAAGGAAACAGCAGGACTCTGCTGCGTATTTTTATTGATTTTAGATAAAAAAAAGTACAAAGGTAATGTCTGCAAACAAAAGAAGGACAAAGAAGCTATACATGAACTAAAAAGAAATGAAAGAATAAAGGAATAATGGAATAAAAGAAATACAACAACAAAATAATACAAAGAAACTAAGCCTCGACAGAGTGCTAACGGAATGACTGAGTCCAGCCCTTGAATTCACTGTATTCCTGCTATGTCGCTTTGTATGTGATCCATTTAAGCTCCTCCTTGAACTTCCTTCTGCAATTTGTAGAGTGCTAACGGAAGGACTGAGCCCAGTCCTTGAATCCACTGTATTCCTGCCTTGTCGCTCTGTAGATGATCCATTTAAGCTCCTCCTTGAACTTCCTTCTGCAATTGTATATACTGAGTGGCACTCGCTGGAATATAAAGTCATTCCTTGTTGTCCAAATTGCCCATGAGACCAGTATAATGATCTCAAAGAAGAATGGTACACTCAGCAGCTGCTTTAAGTTGTTTATTTCTTCTTGGATACCCGTGTATGTTGGTGTCCAAGTTGGGCAGATATAATTCCAGCAGAGTTGTGCGAAGGGGCAATGAAAGAAGAGATGATCTCTTGTCTCCAAAACCTGCAGATTACACATGACACAAGTGTAATTATCAATGAAGAAGTTCTTACGCTGAAGGAGAGCTCTTGTATTCAATCTGTTGTTGATGAGCAGCCAGTAGAAGATCTTATGCTTAAGCTGACAACATGTTTTCCATAGCCATCTCAGGGCTGGTAAGATGTCAGGTGCAGGTGACAGCAATTTGTAGACGGTGGAGACATTGTAGCAATTTGCACCGACTAGTAATTTCCATTGATCATATTCTGTAGTTATTGTTAAGTCCTGCAAGAATTGCTCCAATTCCTGAAATTGCTCATAGGCTTCTTCAGATAAAGGTAGGTGAAAATGTTCAGTCAGGTCATCTGTTTGCCAAAGGTCTAGAATGGATAGTTGCTGATTCTTAGCAAATGAGAATAGGTGAGGCCAAGTAGTGGCCTTCTGATCGCCATTCCAATTATCTGACCAGAAATGCAAAGTTTGCCCATTTTGTACAATGCTTACAGCATAATCTTTGTAAATTGGAAGAAGCTTCAAACAGTCTCTCCACCAGAAAGAACAGTTGGTCAGATGTGCAGAAGGTGGTCCATGGGGGTAGTAAGCTTCCCAAACTAAGTTAACCCATGGAATATCACTGTGGTTCATAAACTTATGTAACATCTTCAGAAGCAGGCATGTGTTTTGTGTAGATAGGTTGAGTATGCCCAGGCCCCCTCTATCTTTTGGTCTGCAGATTAAGTCCCATGCTGCCAATGGGGGGTTCTTCTTTTCTAGGTCTTTCCCTCGCCAGAATAGATGTCTCCTATATTTATCAATTTGCTCGAGTATGCCTTTGTACAGGAGAAGACAACTCATTATGAAAGTATGTGGTTGCTTGAACGAGTCTATGTATAAATGAATTTACATATTCCTTACAAACTTTGTGTCTAGCTTATTTCCTCGCTCAATGGACACGTAGTGGTGGTTGGACATACTTAAACTGTTTTTCTTTGACCAAGGTCTTACTGTATACTGAAATCCCTAACAAAAAACTCAACCGGAAATAACTGGCAACAGAGAATGCTATTCATACGCAACAATTTTACCAAAAATATACGCACTAGTTCAATTAGCAGTTGGTTATTCTCACCTTAAGCTCGGATAGTAACTGTTTTGTCTCACGGTATGTAGTTTTTTCGTAGATGTTCTGGGTAGTAATAGCAATTTTGCTGGCAACATAAACACTGAGACATACTCCTTACCGGTCTATATTTTGAAGGTAGTAATAACTTTATAACATGGCGGGTAAAATCACTACCGGCATTGCTGGATCAATCTTCATATGCATGCGAGTTTTGTCTTGTTGTTTGCTACATTTAATTGAAAATAACAACATCAACGGTGTCTGTCTACCGCCTGATGGGTGACGTGGCTAATATTCAAGACCGCACATATGCCGGTACTTCTATATCATCATCTTCAGAAACCCACCCTTGCCCTCACTGCTTCTCCACTCTTCACTAGCCTCCCCGTCACGCACGCATTGACTAACACATTATCCCAAAACCCAACTCAAAACGTATAATGCAATGCGGCGAAATCTGGATTAGCTATCAAGCTGCAATAGAAAAATTGCAGTCAATGTTGCTCAAAGTGTATACACATTTTTATTGGCCGCACAACGCTAGGAGTAGGAGGCATCGGCAACTTAGCAATGCTGTGCGTAGCAATAGCAATTTTGCTGGAGCTGAGACATACTCCTTGCTCTGTGTTTCGGCACCGACGACGGTGACACCTGTGGGTATCGTTCTCCTCTTGAGGACGTCGTCGCACTTGCATCCCTTGTGTTCCAGGTGAAAGCCATCTTCCGTTTTGTCGGATGCGGCGATGGCGACGCATATCGCCGTTCCCCCTCTTGAGGGCGTTGTCGTGGGAGCCTAGGAGTTGGTGGTCGTCGCCTGTTAATCCATAGGTCCTCCTGTTTTTTGTTTTTGGCGACATTGTTGTTCCCAACCAATATTTGTTGTCCGTTATTTTCTAACTTCTGCCCTCTTTGGCGACATTGTACTCATGGTTGGTGCTTTATATATAAAGCGGGGTCGTAAAGCCTTTTTCCGTATGGTAATAACTTTATATGGCGAGTAAACTCACTAGCGGCATTGCTGGATCGATCTTCATATGCATGTGAGTTTTGTCCTTTCTGGTTTCTGCTACATTTAACAGAAAATTATAACGTCAATGGTTTCTGTCTACCACCTGATACGTGACGTGGCTAATATTCAAGACCGCACATATGCCAGTACTTCTACATCCTCATATTTAAAAACCCACCGTATCTCTCACTTCTTCTCCATTCTTCACTAACCTCCCCGACCCTCACGCTCGCGCTGAGCCGCTGAATAATACATTATCCTGAAACCCAACTCCAAACGTATAACGCAATGCGGTGAAATCTGGATCAGCTATAAAGCTGCAGTAGAAAAATCAGTCAATGTTGCTCGAAGTGTATAGATTTTTTTTTTTATTGGCCGCACCACGCTAGGAGTGGGAGGCATTGGCCACTTAACAAGATATGATGACAGTGCTCTGAATTTTGGTGTACGTACTGCTGAACGCGATGAAGAAATCCCCCTTCCTATTTCTATGGGGCTAAGACAAACCTGATAAAATTACACCGTAAAAATAAAGAGAGAAGTTCATATATCAACCCTGAACTTTATGGGTTGTTTAATTTACAACCCTGAACTTTTAAAATGGTTAAATAACAGCGGTTCACTCTTGGTCATGCTACCTTTGCTTTGCTCTTCTTTTTCGGACACATTTGGCATGGCGCTAGAACATTGTTCTGAGATGTTTTTGCGTCAAATTTCGATACCAGTTAAATCACCCCCCTTGAACGAACGGAAGGTAGTTTTGTCTGACATGGCAATCCTAGTGAACTAGTCAACGTAAACGTGGCATTTGGTTTAGAAAAAGGTACAAAACATTATTCTAGATCCCATAGGTCATACAACCATCTTTTTCCTCCACCTTCTCATGTTTGATCACTTTCTCTCGCTCATACAGGAGCAGGGCCACCTACCGTGACTCCGACGCAGCTGCCTATTCCCTTGCCTCCGCCTTAGGCTAGCGCCAGTAAAAGTGCTGCTGTAATAATTTCTTCCTCTACTACTGCAATTTCCAGGTTTCCTGAGTGCCTGGAAAACTCGGAGAAAGATTATCCCAACTCAGCTGAGAGTTTGCCGAGATCAGTTCTCGGCTAAGCCTACTCGCGGCCCGAACTCTTCAGGAAAACGGCAGTTTAGTGAGCACTGGCCGGGACTTGGTAAACATGTTTTCGAGACCTAGTTGGGGCACTCGGCAGACAAAAGGCATTTGACAGCCGGATGGAGACGACTCTTGCCACCTGGAAAGTCACTTGCTGCAACTGGATGTTAGGATTTTTTTTAATACATCCAGAATGATGGCGCTACCAATATGTAACTATTTTATTATTTATTATTTATACTTGGATTTATCTCTAGTGTAATTCTAGTAATATACCTAAAGTAACACTGTCTAACTATTTCTTTGGGTCTAGCTCATTTCCTCGCTCAATGGACAAGTGGTGGTGGTTGCACACAGATTGTTTTTGGTTTCAACAAGGTCTAACTCTACTAGAAATAACTGGCACCATAGAAAGCGACATACTCCGGGCTGGTCTATGTATTGATGGTAGTCACTTTATAACATGGTGAGTTAAATCACTAGCGGCATTGCAAGAACAATTAACATATGCAAGTGACTGTTGTCCCTTTTCACTAGTAGATAAAGGGGATTTAGCCCCGGTTCATTTGGCCTTTTAACCCCGGTTCTGGAACCGGGGCAACAGGGTCGGTACTAATGCTCTGACCCTTTAGTCCCGGTTCAATCCAGAACCGGGGCAAAAGGGTGTCCACGTGGCCTGTGCACCGAGTCCAGGCAGGAGGGGCTTTAGTCCCGGTTGGTGGTACCAACCGGGACCAAAAGGCATCCACGTGTCAGCATTTCTGTAGCTGTGGTTTTTGTTTTTTTTTTTGAAAGGGGAGGGGGGTTTTAGGTTTTGGGGGTTAATTTAGGTGTTTGATATATATTGTGTTAGCTAGCTAATTAATAGAGAGAAGTGTTCTCTCTTATGTCCGTGCTTTTGGTCGACGCTACATACTACACATACGTATATATATGGACTAGAGTCACGCTAGCTAGCTAGCTAGCTGCTAGCTACTAAGCAAACGAAGGAACAGAAGATCTCGTATATATAATCAACATATATATATATGCATACAGAGAGAAGTAATAATATCGACCACCTCTCCTTCTCCGAGAGATTGGTCGAACAACAAGTTCTCGTATATCTATCCGACACTACCGGGCACATATATACAATAATTATCTCTTACAAAAATAATCTCCTAACACATGGATGCAGGGTCCACATAGTATTCTCCGTCTTCAGCGATCACGTGTTCAAGGAAGAATGCCACCAATTCCTCTTGAATTGCTCGCAGACGATCTGGTGTTAGGAGTTCATCCCACATCCGAAACATCTAATTTGAAGTAGGGGGTCAATACATGAAATGATGCTATAAATTTGTGAATATTATTGATTGCTTACGCACTTTAAATTGTTCATCAGTGTAGCCCCGCTCACAGGTCGTGTGGCGGATGGACTCGCAAATGTAGTATCCACAATAATCATTCCCGGGTTCCTGCCACAACTACTTTACAAGAAATAGAGCTCAATCAAACTGATAAGCAAGAATGCCAAATTGGTATTGATGAAACTAGCTAGCGCTTGAATCAAGATATAGGAGATGCGCGCGCGGAACATGCTACTATATAGTACTTACTTTCGGGTATCTAAATTGTAGCTTCTTCGGCAGTCCCGGAGCTTTTTTGATGAATGTTTTCCAAGCCCTGCCAGACAAAGGAAACAATTAGTTGATATCAGAAATGAAGTTGCTGATATATATGCATGGTGGATAATATTGATCGATTTAACTTACCTGGCTAGCATTTGAGTCATGTCCGCATACTCCTCGGGATCTTTACGTTTAGAGTCGAAGACAGTTACTATTCCCTTCTCAAGCTTAATCTCTAAGAGAATATAGTGGAAGCTGCGCACGAATGCATGAGATCATTACATCACTATAAACTTGACTGATATATATAAGGGAAACCAAATATGCACAAGACATTAACACTCACTTGAAGTTGTAAGGAAAGAGTATTATATCTTTGTTTTCATTTACCACCAACGATCGTAGCAAGTTGGTCTCGGTATCGCCGGGACGCAATTTAACCTCGGTTGCATCTATGAGGTATGTGTTAATAAACCCAATATCACCTACTTGTCTTTTCTTCAATTCGACGATCTTCAATATGCATAATATAGTGAGGATAATTATAAATACATGCAATGAAGATCAGCTATATAGAGAGACTTAATGACAGAAGTAGTACTACTTACAGACAGTAGCAGGTGATCGTTGTTTTATCGAGGGCCAATTGATTGAAAAATTGATAGAACTCCTCAAATGGAACAGGCAACAGGTCAATTCCAACGAGGTCATGCTCCGGTTTAACTCTCAAATACAAGTTATTCCTCCCCCCAGACTCTCTGCAGATTTTCATGTACCAATCATGCAATCTTCGCATATTCGTTGATAGAGATCTTTCATTTTTTACGAGAGGCTTTTTGTACTTGTATCTTTCTATCTGCACGTCCATGAAATCATAGTGTACATCGTCGGACGCGTAATCTGCAAGATTGGTATAACCGGGCACCATCCTCGGATCATTAGCGACCATGTCGCTAGACACCTTGAGCGGGGGGCACGATTGGTTCGCTTGTTCGCCGAGCTAGGCAATTTGTTTCCCAGCTCGCCCTTCTGCTAACCTCTGATCACTTTTTGTACTTCCGGACCGCTTGGCATCTTGAAATGTCTTTTGAATAATGCGGTCATAGTTGCCCTTCGGCTTACTTTTCGCTGGTTGCTTCAGGGCAGCAAGAGTGCGCTTTGCTTTCACCGCATCTATCTTCTCCTCTGGAGGTGGATGTCTCTGTGCTTTCAACCCTTCAAAAAAGTCCTTCACTTCGCCTTCAGCGATCTTCGTGTTTTCCTCGTCGGACGTCTCGTACGGTAACTTCTCTAGAGGCGTGAGAGAAGGACCGAATCTGCATCGCCTCCCGCCTCTGGCTGTACTGGTAGACGTCGCCGGACCAGACGAAGCGGCTGTCTTTTTTACTTGCTTAGGCGCCGGAGCAGGAGCAGCCGGAGCGGCGGCAGGTCTCTTCCGCCCTTGCTGATTAGGCGAAGGAGGAGCTGGCTGTCTGCTCGGGCGCGCCGGCGGCGAAGGAGGCGGAGTGCCGCCACGCGCCGGCGGCGAAGGAGGCGGTGTGCCGCCACGCGCCGGAGAAGGAGCCGGAGTGCCCTGATGGTCACTCGCCGGAGAAGGAGCCGGAGTGCCTTGATGGTCACTCGCCGGAGGAGGAGGCGGTGGAGGAGGCAGAGTGCCCTGACTCGTCGGAGGAGGAGCAGGAGGCGGAGGCGTCCAGTTCAGAATGTTGATTAGGTCCTTCCGCCATAGGCATGGAGTCTTCAGTGAAGAACCCAGCCGAGTCTCCCCTTCACCGGTAGGGTGGTCAAGCTGGAGCTCCTCAAATCCCTCCGTTATTTCGTCGACCATCACCCTAGCATATCCTTCTGGAATCGGCCGGCAGTGAAAAGTGTCGTCTGGTCCAGAAGGATAAACAGAGCCAGCAGCCGCCTTGACCTTCAGATTCATCCACTGTGCCATAAGGTGGCAATTTTGTGCCTCCGTGATAGCATCCACAGGATTCCTGGCAGTAGCCGTCAAGGCAAGCTCTGGCTGAAGCAGCTCGGTGGAAGCCACGCTGCTTCTCCGCTGAGATGGCGGGGTAGCTTCGGGGGAAGCTTCGGCAATTCTTTCCCGATCTGCTTCCCGTTCCTCTATCGCTTGTATTCTGGCCCGCAGCGCCTGGATTTCGGTCATCTCCATTTTCTTCCTCCTGTCGTGGCATTTGTAGCCTCCTGCGTCCGGAAACCCAGCACGCCACGGAAGGGAGCCTGGCGTGCCTCGTGTCCGTCCAGGGTGCTCAGGATTCCCGAGGGCCATTGTTAGCTCGTCGTTCTCTCTGTCGGGGATGAACGTCCCTGCATGCGCTGCTTTGATATACTGCCGCATCTTCCTGAGTGGTGTTTCCAATTGCTTGCCCGTCCAAATGCACCACCCTGTTACAGGGTCCAAGGATCCGCCAGCCCCGAAGAACCAAGTCCGGCAACGTTCTGGCCAGTGCATTGTCTCTGGTTCGATCCCTTTCTGAAGCAGATCATTCTCAGCCCTGGCCCACTTAGGCCGGGCTACGAGGTAGCCGCCCGACCCCGTGCGATGGTGATGCATCTTCTTTGCAGCATTTATGCGGTTTGTCTCCGACATCTTCTGACTCTTTTCCGACTTCTTATGGGCCACAAATGCGGGCCAGTCATCTTTGATCTTCTCATATATGCCCATGAATTCTGGAGTCGTTTTCTCTCTGACAAACGTATTCAGTTTTTTCTTCCGTGCCCTGAATTGGTCTGCCATCTTCGAAAGTGCATAAGACTTGATTAAGTCCTCTTTAACTGGCTTCGCCGGATCAACCTCTCGCGGTAGGACGAAGTTTGACTTCAGCTCAGTCCAAAGATCTTCTTTCTGCATATCTGTGACATAAGTCACCTGAGCGTCGTTTGCAGCCGGCTTTAACCATTGATGGATGCTGATCGGGATCTTGTCCCTAACCAGAACCCCGCACTGATTAACAAATGCGTTCTTTGTGCGGATGGGTGCAATCGGCTCGCCGGAGCGCGAGATTTCTGAGATCTCAAACTTTTCATCCGGCCTCAACTTTTTCTTCGCTCCTCGTCTCTTTACCGAAGATTTGCTCGATCCGGAGGGCTAGAAAAGGAACAAAGACGAGAGTTAATGAATGAATCAATTAACTAGTCAGCACATGCTTAACTAACATATATACCTCCTGGCCGGACTCGGTTCGGTCACCGGAGCCAGCATCACGGTCTCCTTCTTGCACCGGCATTGGGTCACCGGAGCCGTCCTCACGGTCTACTTCTTCCATGTGCATTGGGTCACCGAACTCATCAATATCATAGCCTAGATCTTCCAGCCGCAGCTCTTGTTCGACCTGCTCATCGGTGTCGTTGAGAAACGACCTGACGGCATTTTGTCCGTCTGCGATTATGTCCATCAGCATCGCTTCTTGTGCTAGGTCTCGGGTGTTGTCGTCCATTGTTTCTACAAATATTTACAACATGCCAATTATTATTCAAACATGACAGATGGATATATTAATGGCAAACGTAGAACTAGCTTCAACCCTCGACTGCTCGGCGATCCACAAACCCTAGACCCCCTCATGTAACATTTTGTCTAGCTAGTGCCAAAGGATTCAACAAAACCAATACTTCATCATTAGGCAAAAGTAACAGTAGAATGATGGTACGAAGCTCTCCAAAGTTGTTTTGGAACGGAGTCCCAGATAAGATAATCCGTAACAAAAGACGGATTAACCTATCAGGAACTCCGTTCCAAAACATCTTTGCATAACTTCGTACCAACATGCCCCGGTTACTTCTGGCAAATGATGAAGTCATGGAATTTTTCAATACTTTGACACTAGCTAGGCAACCTCTCTCGACCCCTCGACCCCCGACTGCTCGGCGATCCACAAACCCTAGAC
>LR738711.1:42820524-42835407 GCA_902687465.1 Secale cereale
AAATAACTCTTCACTTTTTCTTCGCTTGTGTCATTTGCTTATTGCGCCGTAACCATGGATAATCTTCATCGTTTATCAGGATGCTTGGGTCAGCCTTGACTTTGAAGGGAGGAATTTCATGAAACTTTTCATAATCTTCAGACATGTCTGTCTTGCCCTCCACTCCCAGGATGTCCCTTTTTCCTGAAAGAACTATGTGGCGCTTTGACTCATCGTATGATGTATTCGCTTCCTTATCTTTTCTTTTTCTCGGTCTGGTAGACATGTCCTTCACATAGATAACCTGTGCCACATCATTGGCTAGGACGAACGGTTCGTCATTGTATCCAAGATTTTTCAGATCCACTGTTGTCATTCCGTACTGTGGGTCTACCTGTACCCCGCCTCCTGACAGATTGACCCATTTACACTTAAACAAAGGGACCTTAAAATCATGTCCGTAGTCAAGTTCCCATATGTCCACTATGTAACCATAATATGTGTCCTTTCCCCTCTCGGTTGTTGCATCAAAGCGGACACCGCTGTTTTGGATGGTGCTCTTTTGATCTTGGACAATCGTGTAAAATGTATTTCCATTTATCTCGTATCCTTTGTAAATCAATACAATCGAAGATGGTCCCCTAGACAACAAGTACAACTCATCACAAACAGTGTTGTCACCTCTGAGACGTGTTTCCAACCAACTGCTGAAAGTCCTGATGTGTTCACGTGTAATCCAGTCGTCGCACTGCTCCGGGTGTTTGGAGCGCAGACTGTTCTTGTGTTCATCGACATACGGGGTCACCAATGTAGTGTTCTGTAGAACTGTGTAGTGTGCTTGAGACCAAGAATAACCGTCCCTGCATATTATTGAGTCCCTTCCAAGCGTGCCTTTTCCAGTCAGTCTGCCCTCGTATCGCGATTTAGGGAGACCTATCTTATTAAGGCCAGGAATGAAGTCAACACAAAACCCGATGACATCCTCTGTTTGATGGCCCATGGAGATGCTTCCTTCTGGTCTGGCGCGGTTACGGACATATTTCTTTAGGACTCCCATGAACCTCTCAAAGGGGAACATATTGTGTAGAAATACGGGCCCCAGAATGACAATCTCGTCGACTAGATGAACTAGAACGTGTGTCATGATATTGAAGAAGGATGGTGGGAACACAAGCTCGAAACTGACAAGACATTGCGCCACATCACTCCTTAGCCTTGGTACGATTTCTGGATCGATCACCTTCTGAGAGATTGCATTGAGGAATGCACATAGTTTCACAATGGCTAATCGGACGTTTTCCGGTAGAAGCCCCCTCAATGCAACCGGAAGCAGTTGCGTCATAATCACATGGCAGTCATGAGACTTTAGGTTCTGGAACTTTTTCTCTGCCATATTTATTATTCCCTTTATATTCGACGAGAAGCCAGTCGGGACATTCATACTGAGAACGCATTCAAAGAAGATTTCTTTCTCTTCTTTCGTAAGAGCATAGCTGGCAGGACCTTCATACTGATTCGGAGGGATGCCGTCTTTTTCGTGCAAACGTTGCAGGTCCTCCCGTGCCTCAGCTGTATCTTTTGTCTTTCCATACACGCCCAAGAAGCCTAGCAGGTTCACGCAAAGGTTCTTCGTCACGTGCATCACGTCGATTGAAGAGCGGACCTCTAGGTCTTTCCAGTAGGGTAGGTCCCAAAATATAGATTTCTTCTTCCACATGGGTGCGTGTCCCTCATCGTCATTCGGAACAGCTAGTGCGCCGGGGCCCTTTCCGAAGATTACGTGTAAATCATTGACCATAGCAAGTACGTTATCACCGGTACGCATGGCGGGCTTCTTCCGGTGATCTGCCTCGCCTTTGAAATGCTTGCCTTTCTTTCGACATTGATGGTTGGTCGGAAGAAATCGACGATGGCCCAGGTACACATTCTTCCTGCACTTGTCCAGGTATATACTTTCAGTGTCATCTAAACAGTGCGTGCATGCGTGGTATCCTTTGTTTGTCTGTCCTGAAAGGTTACTGAGAGCGGGCCAATCGTTGATGGTCACGAACAGCAACGCCTTTAGGTCAAATTCCTCCTGTTTGTGCTCATCCCACGCACGTACACCGTTTCCATTCCACAGCTGTAAAAGTTCTTCAACTAATGGCCTTAGGTACACATCAATGTCGTTGCCGGGTTGCTTAGGGCCTTGGATGAGAACTGGCATCATAATGAACTTCCGCTTCATGCACATCCAAGGAGGAAGGTTATACATACATAGAGTCACGGGCCAGGTGCTGTGGTTGCTGCTCTGCTCCCCGAAAGGATTAATGCCATCCGCGCTTAGAGCAAACCATACGTTCCTTGCGTCCTTTGCAAACTCCTCCCAGTACTTTCTCTCGATTTTTCTCCATTGCGACCCGTCAGCGGGTGCTCTCAACTTCCCGTCTTTCTTACGGTCCTCACTGTGCCATCGCATCAACTTGGCATGCTCTCTGTTTCTAAACAAACGTTTCAACCGTGGTATTATAGGAGCATACCACATCACCTTCGCAGGAACCCTCTTCCTGGCGGGCTCGCCATCAACATCACCAGGGTCATCTCGTCTGATCTTATACCGCAACGCACCACATACCGGGCATGCGTTCTGATCGTTGTATGCACCGCGGTAGAGGATGCAGTCATTAGGGCATGCATGTATCTTCTGCACCTCCAATCCTAGAGGGCATACGACCTTCTTTGCTGCGTATGTACTGTCGGGCAATTCGTTATCCTTCGGAAGCTTCTTCTTCAATATTTTCAGTAGCTTCTCAAATCCTTTGTCAGCCACAGCATTCTCTGCCTTCCACTGCAACAATTCCAGTACGGTACCGAGCTTTGTGTTGCCATCTTCGCAATTGGGGTACAACCCTTTTTTGTGATCCTCTAACATGCGATCGAACTTCAGCTTCTCCTTTTGACTTTCGCATTGTGTCCTTGCATCGACAATGACCCGGCGAAGATCATCATTTGGTTCCTCTTGATCTTCAGCAGCTTCACCCGTTGCAGCATCATTGGGCACATCGCCTGGTTCCTCTTGATCTTCACCAGCTCCCCCCATTGCAGCATCACCGTATTCAGGGGGCACATAGTTGTCATCGTACTCTTCTTCTTCGCCGTCTTCCATCATAACCCCTATTTCACCGTGCCTCGTCCAAACATTATAGTGTGGCATGAAACCCTTGTAAAGCAGGTGGGAGTGAAGGATTTTTCGGTTAGAGTAAGACATCGTATTCACACATTGAGTGCATGGACAACACATAAAACCATTCTGCTTGTTTGCCTCTGCCACATTTAGAAACTCACGCACGCCCTTAATGTACTCGGAGGTGTATCTGTCACCGTACATCCATTGGCGGTTCATCTGCGTGCATTTATATATAATTAAGTGTGTCAAAAACCATTACAGAACATCATAAATAGATAATTAAGTGACCAAATGGATAAAAGTTCATCATCACATTAAAACCAAAGTACATACATATATAGTTCTCATCTAACAACATATATAGCTCTCCATACACATCGAAACTATGTAAAACATTTCAACGCGAAAACAAATGCTATCATAATCGCAACCAAGGTAACAATTGATCCAACGGCATAATGATACCAAGCCTTGGTATTAATGGCATATTTTCTAATCTTTTTAATCTTCAACCGCATTGCATCCATCTTGATCTTGTGATCATCGACGACATCCGCAACATGCAACTCCAATATCATCTTCTCGTCCACAATTTTTTTTATTTTTTCCTTCAAGAATTTGTTTTCTTCTTCAACTAAATTTAACCTCTCGACAATAGGTTCCATCTTGATCTTGTGATCATCGATAACTTCCGCAACACGCAACTCCAATTCCATCTTCTCCTCCTCCATTTTTTCCAATTTTTTCTTTAACGAAATGTTTTCCTCTTCAACTAAATTTAACCTCTCCACAAGAGGGTCGGTTGGAATTTCCGGTTCAACTACCTCCTAGACATAATAAAACATCTATGCATGTCAGGTTGGTCGGCATAACTATCATAAGCACTAAAACAAATAGTTATAAATTAAAGATAATATACCACATCCGAATCGTAGACCGGACGAGGGTCCACGTGGGCGGATATCAAAACCATCGCACTATATAATAACAAGCAATAATAAACGTAAGAAAATTAGACAAATATCTATCTAAAGCAATAATAAAAGTAAGAAAAGCATGGACATAACAAGAGGCTCACCACGGTGGTGCCGGTGACGAGATCGGCGGGGGCGATCGACGGTGGCGAAGACGGGGACGGGACGTGACGGACCGCTAAACCTAGACAAATCTCGGAGAAAATAGAGCTTCGAGAGGAGAAAAGCTTAACTAGTGTGGCTCGGGCATTCCACCGAACATGTTGTGTGCATAGGAGGTGAGCTAGAGCACCACTAACCCCTCTCCCCCTCGGCCAGAAAAAAAACAGAGCAGTGAGCTCTGCTCTTGAGTGAGGGGGTTTATATAGGCAACTCACTGGTCCCGGTTGGTGCTACAAACCGGGGCTAAAGGGTTGCCTTTGGTCCCGGTTCATAAAATAAACCGGGACTAATAGTGGTGGGCCAGGAGCAAGAGCCATTGGTCCCGGTTTTTAGCTCCAACCGGGACCAATAGGTCCAGACGAACCGGGACCAATGGCCCACGTGGCCCGGCCGGCCCCCTGGGCTAACGAACCGGGTCCAGTACCCCCATTGGTCCCGGTTCTAGATTGAACCGGGGCTAATGGGCTGGACCAATGCCCTGTTTTCTACTAGTGTTTGCTACAATTAATCACAATGTCACTCGGGTCTATGTACCACATGATGGGTGATATGGCTAATATTCAAGACCACGGACATGCCAGTACTTCTACATCGTCTATCTTTGAAAGCACGCCCTTCCCTCGCTGCTTCTCCATGCTTCACAAGCCTCCCCGGTCCTCATACCTGCACTCACCAACACGCTATCGCGAGACCTAAATGTATACCACAATGCAGTGAAATCTGGACCAGCTGTAGAGTTTCAATAGAAATCTCGTTGTCAATGTTGCTGGAAGCATATAGATGTTTTTCTTTGTTGACCACACCACGCTAGGATTAGGAAGCATCAGGAAGTTAGCAATATATGATGGTACTGCTCGGAATTCTGAGAAGGCTAGTGAGGACGCTTCAAATATCTGATATGGCAGCGAAACATTTTGGTGCCATGGGGGCTGCATGCCCCTCATCTGCTTGCAACCAGATACCTGACTTTCTTTGTTAGTACGGGTCTGACGCGAACAAGGAGGTGGTGGCGTTTTTCTTTCTCTGGTTTGGTGACTAAGGTTGGCTCAAACCAGGTGTAAGGGACAATGGCACACTACTAGGAAAAGGCCTATTAATGGCGCACCTAATTTGGCCATTAATGGCGCATTTGTGGTGCGCCATTACTAGCACGCCATTAGTATCTGGTATACTAATGGAGCATCGAAGATGCGCCATTAGTGTGCACAGTAGTGCGCCATTAGTATGCCTCCCAGGGGCCATGTGTACCCAGGTGCTTTGGCATACTAATGGCGCACTCAGGCAGGATGCACCATTAGTAATGTCCGCATAGTAATGGCGCACTGGCTGATAATGCGCCATTAGTATGCTTTGGCATACTAATGGCGCACTGTCCTCTGATGCGCCATTAGTATGAATATTAGGTTTTTTTAATATTATTTTTCTGTTTTTTTTTCACAGATTATAAAATGTATAATTGCACAGAATATAGACAGCACACATCAACAACACATTCATCGAATACAATAGAAGATTAGTCTCTGAATACAATTCATCATATTAGTATCCGAATACAATTCATCATATTAGTCTCCGAATTGAAAAGACCTAACAAAGATAGAACAATATATTACAAGTCTCGAGACCGCGAGTAGCGAATTTGTCTTCACATTACAAGTCGATATCGATCATCTAAACTACCATCACATAGAAGAGAGCTGCGGTCATCACGATGAGCATCATCACGATGAAACTCGTCTTCATCCGGTTCCTCCAACGCTCCCTCCCCTCTCCCGCTAGATAGCGGGCGTATCTAGATTCGGCCTCGGCCCTAGTGGTGTACCCTTTGTAACTGTTACCGCTGAATCGGTGAACCTGTCTCCGACACTCCTCCCAGTCGTCGTAGACTCCGGGAACCTTACCCTAGTACACGACATACGACGGCATCGCTATATATGCACTAGCCAAACGAAACGTTAGTACCAATTCACAGACAATTCATAAGAAATATATAAGTATGCAACAGAACGATCGAAAGAGAAAAGCAAGACATTAATAGCATCGATTACATCTAAGTTGAACGACTCTCGAAACCAAAGAGACATACTACAAGTTCATTAAAGTTTAATTACAACATGAGCCAATCGATGTTTCAGAACTAGACACAGCATCACTGCTTTCGACTCGACTCAATGCACCGGAGCGTGGATGAAGCCGCCGTCTATCATGGGAGTCATGAAATCACGGGCGTTGTCAGCCTGCATTTGTAGCTTTGTGTCGATGTCACTGTTCGACGGTTGATTTCTGAGGTAGAACTGCCCCAAGGTACGAAGGACATCTTGATGGATGATTTCCGCAAACTCCGACTGGATGCGAAAGAAATCTTGTCTGATGTCCGCGTCCTGGATTGCCGACACGCGCGCGGCCCAATCTTTGAGCTTACTCGGTAGCAGAAGTTGATGATGGTCCCGTACGATCGCCCGCATGTGATGGATGGCGTAGTAGGCACCCTTCTGACCGCCAGGCGGCTGCTTGACGCAGCAGAACGTCGTGTTGTGGGAGAACACGTGCTTGCCGTACTTACGAGTTGTCCTGGTGAAGGTGCCTCCAGATTTGGCGTAGCCGGGGAGAACATCATCAAGAACCTTCTTGACATTTGTGTAGTCTACAGCCGACTGACGGTCCGGGTCGAAATACGTGG
The DNA here is from genome assembly GCA_902687465.1 of Secale cereale. Classification (NCBI taxonomy): domain Eukaryota; kingdom Viridiplantae; phylum Streptophyta; class Magnoliopsida; order Poales; family Poaceae; genus Secale; species Secale cereale. The sequence continues at coordinate 42,827,486 of LR738711.1, forward strand.
TCATGGAATATTTGAGGCTTAGTAGGATGAGCGTGCACTGTGTGTCACTGCAGAAAACACGGAATGTTAAAAGAAGAACGATCGAAATCTAAGAATTCATATGTTACGGGGCGGTTGAGGCGGAGGACTTACTCGGGAAAGTAAGGCACGAGGAAGTTATCCTTATCTCGGTTTGCCAGAATGACCCCTTCGAGGTAAGAACTCGCGACTTGCCGGTCCCCAGCGCTGCCCAAGAACTTGGCACGCATGTAGAAGGGGTCGACTATCACGATGTCCGAGGTCTTGTCGCGAATGATCCGCATCCATACTCAGCGAAAATAGCCAAACGAAGGTGTAGTGCAGCGGAAGAAGGTTCAACATAGCGTGGATGTCATCAAACCGCAGGACGATCATACCCCCGATGGAGTTATCCACAAAGCCCTTGCCCTCCGGCACCTTGGCCGCGAAAACCGGGTATGCCACATCCTTCTCTCTGAGACGCCGCTTCTCCAAAAAAAGAACACTGTCATGCAGACTCCGCATAGCACCGGTTGCAGCATCGAGAATATTTGTCGGTAGCATCGGCCTACCCGCCACATGCACCCTCCTCATTACATCCTCAGGTGAAGGTGGCCCGTCCTGAGCACGGATCGTACTCGGTGCCGGCTGGCTCGCACCCTTGTTAGTTTTTCTTTTGCGTGCCTTCTTCTTGATCTCCTGAATTGGGACCGAGTTTTGCTCAGAGACCGCCTTCTTTAGTGTGTTGGGGCTGATCATATTTCACACCTCGCCTATCTGAGGCTCGGTGAAGTCGTTAGCTGGAGGCGTCTCCTGAGAGCTGAACGGCAGACGACGCCTGTTGCAACTTGGCTTCTCCGTGGTACCGGCTTGATCGCGCACGTCTTTTGTTGGGTTGGGTTCTTGAGAAGGAGGCCCCATGAAGTCGTCATCGTACCCATGATCGGCAAAGTACTGATCGACGTTGGCAAATGTATCGTCGTTGTCGTCGTTCTGATCCTGTGCCGTATGCATGTTTGGATCCAGTGGCATAGGGATGTCCGGCACCGTTGCGGCGGACTTGCCATGGGGACGACTTGGCGCCGGCACGACTGGCGGTGTTGTCTTTGGTGTGGTTTCCCCCGCCCCCAAACGAACCTGGCTCTTCGGCCAAAGCAGGGGCCAGCTCAGGCAGGCGCTGAGGGTCATGACGTCATCATCGTCGGCCCCGACGGGTCGAATCGGAGGTAACACCTCGTCGCAGCCTGGCAGCACCCGAACCAGTTGAACCCTAAACAAGTTGGGTGGCATCTGGGTACCGTGGAACAAGGGCTGGCCCGGTTGAACGATTTTGCCCTTGGCGACATCGACCAACTCGTTGTTCACGAAGTGCAGGAGAGTGCACGGAACGTCGGCGGCGCCCTGCGAAAACATGTAGGGCGTCAAGGATGCCCAGTCAAAGGCAAGGAGATGAAGTCCTCGGCCGAGAGAGGCTTAATTAGTTACCGTGATGATGGCGTCGAGCTCGGCTAATGTCGAGGCACCGCCAACGGCGGGCGTGCAGTTGACGGAGGGGCCGCTTGCTGCAGAGGTGCCGGCCGGCGTACACATGGGTGCATTAAGCTCCCGTGCCGGCGTCGGAGACACCAATGCCGCCTCCGCCGGAGACACCAATGGCCCCGCCATCGCGTTCTGCGAGTTGCTGGCCGTGAAGCTGGGAATCGGGGGCGGCCCCTGTTGGCCGCCAGCAATCCACGCCTGCAACCCCTCGTTCAAGCTAGGCACAATGGCGGTGATCGTCGCTCCAAGCTGTTGTTGCACTTGCTCTTGGACAATCTCCGGAATCCGCGCCACCTGTGCCTTGAGTTCTTGAACCTCGCGCGCCTGGCTTTCCGAGCTGGTCTTTTTCTCCTTTCGCCCACCAGCGTTATAGTATGACGACCATTTTGTCGACAAGCCTTTGCCGGCCACACGACCAGCTGACGTCGGCTTCTCGAGCTTATCCTTGTTCTTCATTACATTCAACGCCCTATTTAGAGTCGTGTCCCAAGGGCCGCTCTTAGTTGACCCCGCGCTACTGCTTTCAGTCGCCTGCGGAAGGAATGTGAATCATTTAGAATTTTGGCTTCATTAATTAGAATGCAACCATATGGAGCTAATTACGCGGGGGTGTATTCCCACTAGTAGAAAACAGGGCATTGGTCCAGCCCATTAGCCCCGGTTCAATAATCTAGAACCGGGACCAATGGGGGTACTGGACCCGGTTCGTTAGCCCAGGGGGCCGGCCGGGCCACGTGGGCCATTGGTCCCGGTTGGAGCTAAAAACCGGGACCAATGGCTCTTGCTCCTGGCCCACCACTATTAGTCCCGGTTTGTTTTATGAACCGGGACCAAAGGCACCCCTTTAGCCCCGGTTTGTAGCACCAACCAGGACCAGTGAGTTGCCTATATAAACCCCCTCACTCAAGAGCAGAGCTCACTGCTCTGTTTTTTTTTCTGGCCGAGGGGGAGAGGGGTTAGTGGTGCTCTAGCTCACCTCCTATGCACACAACATGTTCGGTGGAATGCCCGAGCCACACTAGTTAAGCTTTTCTCCTCTCGAAGCTCTATTTTCTCCGAGATTTGTCTAGGTTTAGCGGTCCGTCACGTCCCGTCCCCGTCTTCGCCGCCGTCGATCGCCCCCGCCGATCTCGTCACCGGCACCACCGTGGTGAGCCTCTTGTTATGTCCATGCTTTTCTTACTTTTATTATTGCTTTAGATAGATATTTGTCTATTTTTCTTACGTTTATTATTGGTTGTTATTATCTAGTGCGATGATTTTGATATCCGCCCACGTGGGCCCTCGTCCGGTCTACGATTCGGATGTGGTATATTATCTTTAATTTATAACTATTTGTTTTAGTGCTTATGATAGTTATGCCGACCAACCTGACATGCATAGATGTTTTATTATGTCTAGGAGGTAGTTGAACCGGAAATTCCAACCGACCCTCTTGTGGAGAGGTTAAATTTAGTTGAAGAGGAAAACATTTCGTTAAAGAAAAAATTGGAAAAAATGGAGGAGGAGAAGATGGAATTGGAGTTGCATGTTGCGGAAGTTATCGATGATCACAAGATCAAGATGGAACCTATTGTCGAGAGGTTAAATTTAGTTGAAGAAGAAAACAAATTCTTGAAGGAAAAAATAAAAAAATTTGTGGACGAGAAGATGATATTGGAGTTGCATGTTGCGGATGTCGTCGATGATCACAAGATCAAGATGGATGCAATGCGGTTGAAGATTAAAAAGATTAGAAAATATGCCATTAATACCGAGGCTTGGTATCATTATGCCATTGGATCAATTGTTAACTTGGTTGCGATTATGATAGCATTTGTTTTCGCGTTGAAATGTTTTACATAGTTTCGATGTGTATGGAGAGCTATATATGTTGTTAGATGAGAACTATATATGTATGTACTTTGGTTTTAATGTGATGATGAACTTTTATCCATTTGGTCACTTAATTATCTATTTATGATGTTCTGTAATGGTTTTTGACACACTTAATTATATATAAATGCACGCAGATGAACCGCCAATGGATGTACGGTGACAGACACACCTCCGAGTACATTAAGGGCGTGCGTGAGTTTCTAAATGTGGCAGAGGCAAACAAGCAGAATGGTTTTATGTGTTGTCCATGCACTCAATGTGTGAATACGATGTCTTACTCTAACCGAAAAATCCTTCACTCCCACCTGCTTTACAAGGGTTTCATGCCACACTATAATGTTTGGACGAGGCACGGTGAAATAGGGGTTATGATGGAAGACGGCGAAAAAGAAGAGTACGATGACAACTATGTGCCCCCTGAATACGGTGATGCTGCAATGGGGGGAGCTGGTGAAGATCAAGAGGAACCAGACGATGTGCCCAATGATGCTGCAACGGGTGAAGCTGCTGAAGATCAAGAGGAACCAAATGATGATCTTCGCCGGGTCATTGTCGATGCAAGGACACAATGCGAAAGTCAAAAGGAGAAGCTGAAGTTCGATCGCATGTTAGAGGATCACAAAAAAGGGTTGTACCCCAATTGCGAAGATGGCAACACAAAGCTCGGTACCGTACTGGAATTGCTGCAGTGGAAGGCAGAGAATGCTGTGGCTGACAAAGGATTTGAGAAGCTACTGAAAATATTGAAGAAGAAGCTTCCGAAGGATAACGAATTGCCCGACAGTACATACGCAGCAAAGAAGGTCGTACGCCCTCTAGGATTGGAGGTGCAGAAGATACATGCATGCCCTAATGACTGCATCCTCTACCGCGGTGCATACAACGATCTGAACGCATGCCCGGTATGCGGTGCATTGCGATATAAGATCAGACGAGATGACCCTGGTGATGTTGATGGCGAGCCCGCCAGGAAGAGGGTTCCTGCGAAGGTGATGTGGTATGCTCCTATAATACCACGGTTGAAACGTTTGTTTAGAAACAGAGAGCATGCCAAGTTAATGCGATGGCACAGTGAGGACCGTAAGAAAGACGGGAAGTTGAGAGCACCCGCTGACGGGTCGCAATGGAGAAAAATCGAGAGAAAGTACTGGGAGGAGTTTGCAAAGGACGCAAGGAACGTATGGTTTGCTTTAAGCGCGGATGGCATTAATCCTTTCGGGGAGCAGAGCAGCAATCACAGCACCTGGCCCGTGACTCTATGTATGTATAACCTTCCTCCTTAGATGTGCATGAAGCGGAAGTTCATTATGATGCCAGTTCTCATCCAAGGCCCTAAGCAACCCGGCAACGACATTGATGTGTACCTAAGGCCATTAGTTGAAGAACTTTTACAGCTGTGGAATGGAAACGGTGTACGTGCGTGGGATGAGCACAAACAGGAGGAATTTGACCTAAAGGCGTTGCTGTTCGTGACCATCAACGATTGGCCCGCTCTCAGTAACCTTTCAGGACAGACAAACAAAGGATACCACGCATGCACGCACTGTTTAGATGACACTGAAAGTATATACCTGGACAAGTGCAGGAAGAATGTGTACCTGGGCCATCGTCGATTTCTTCCGACCAACCATCAATGTCGAAAGAAAGGCAAGCATTTCAAAGGCGAGGCAGATCACCGGAAGAAGCCCGCCATGCGTACCGGTGATCACGTACTTGCTATGGTCAATGATTTACACGTAATCTTCGGAAAAGGCCCCGGCGCACTAGCTGTTCCGAATGACGATGAGGGACACGCACCCATGTGGAAGAAGAAATCTATATTTTGGGACCTACCCTACTGGAAAGACCTAGAGGTCCGCTCTTCAATCGACGCGATGCACGTGACGAAGAACCTTTGCGTGAACCTGCTAGGCTTCTTGGGCGTGTATGGAAAGACAAAAGATACAGCTGAGGCACGGGAGGGCCTGCAACGTTTGCACGAAAAAGACGGCATCCCTCCGAAGCAGTATGAAGGTCCTGCCAGCTATGCTCTTACGAAAGAAGAGAAAGAAATCTTCTTTGAATGCCTTCTCAGTATGAAGGTCCCGACTGGCTTCTCGTCGAATATAAAGGGAATAATAAATATGGCAGGGAAAAAGTTCCAGAACCTAAAGTCTCATGACTGCCATGTGATTATGACGCAACTGCTTCCGGTTGCATTGAGGGGGCTTCTACCGGAAAACGTCCGATTAGCCATTGTGAAACTATGTGCATTCCTCAATGCAATCTCTCAGAAGGTGATCGATCCAGAAATCGTACCAAGGCTAAGGAGTGATGTGGCGCAATGTCTTGTCAGTTTCGAGCTTGTGTTCCCACCATCCTTCTTCAATATCATGACACACGTCCTAGTTCATCTAGTCGACGAGATTGTCATTCTGGGGCCCGTATTTCTACACAATATGTTCCCCTTTGAGAGGTTCATGGGAGTCCTAAAGAAATATGTCCGTAACCGCGCCAGACCAGAAGGAAGCATCTCCATGGGCCATCAAACAGAGGATGTCATCGGGTTTTGTGTTGACTTCATTCCTGGCCTTAATAAGATAGGTCTCCCTAAATCGCGGTACGAGGGCAGACTGACTGGAAAAGGCACGCTTGGAAGGGACTCAATAATATGCAGGGACGGTTATTCTTGGTCTCAAGCACACTACACAGTTCTACAGAACTCTACATTGGCGACCCCGTATGTCGATGAACACAAGAACAGTCTGCGCACCAAACACCCGGAGCAGTGCGACGACTGGATTACACGTGAACACATCAGGACTTTCAGCAGTTGGTTGGAAACACGTCTCAGAGGTGACAACACTGTTTGTGATGAGTTGTACTTGTTGTTCAGGGGACCATCTTCGACTGTATTGATTTACAAAGGATATGAGATAAATGGAAATACATTTTACACGATTGTCCAAGATCAAAAGAGCACCAACCAAAACAGCGGTGTCCGCTTTGATGCAACAACCGAGAGGGGAAAGGACACATATTATGGTTACATAGTGGACATATGGGAACTTGACTATGGACATGATTTTAAGGTCCCTTTGTTTAAGTGTAAATGGGTCAATCTGTCAGGAGGCGGGGTACAGTTAGACCCACAGTACGGAATGACAATAGTGGATCTGAAAAATCTTGGATACAATGACGAACCGTTCGTCCTAGCCAATGATGTGGCACAGGTTATCTATGTGAAGGACATGTCTACCAGACCGAGAAAAAGAAAAGATAAGGAAGCGAATACATCATACGATGAGCCAAAGCGCCACATAGTTCTTTCATGAAAAAGGGACATCCTAGGAGTGGAGGGCAAGACAGACATGTCTGAAGATTATGAAAAGTTTCATGAAATTCCTCCCTTCAAAGTCAAGGCTGACCCAAGCATCCTGATAAACGATGAAGATTATCCATGGTTACGGCGCAATAAGCAAATGACACAAGCGAAGAAAAAGTGAAGAGTTATTTCCGCAACTATTATGATGATACCATGCCAACTTTGTAACAAACGAGTATGATACCATTGTCCGTTTGTACTATTCAAATTTCAATACTACTTGCACTAACAAAACAAAACAAAACAAAACAAACTTGAAAAATAAATAGCAACAATAAGTATTTTGTTGTAAGTATAAACAAAATAAAATAAATAAAGCAACAAAATAAATAAAGCAACAAAATAAATAAATAAAGAAAGTAAAATAAATAAAGCAACTCTAAATACAGCAAAAAACAACTTAGAAATAAACAAAGAAAATAAAATAAATAAAGCAACTCTAAATACAGCAAAAAACAACTTATAAATAAATAGCAACAATAAGTATTTTGTTGTAATTAAGTATAAACAAAATAAAATAAATAAAGCAACAAAGAAAATAAATAAAGGAAGTAAAATAAATAAAGCAACTCTAAATACAGCAAAAAAACAACTTAGAAATAAACAAAGAAAATAAAATAAATAAAGCAACTCTAAATACAGCAAAAAACAACTTAGAAATAAATAAAGCAAAAAAGGAAAAAAAAAATTGGGCGCTGCCCAGTGAGCCTGCAAGGCCTATAGCAGAGGATCCACCTGTAATATAAGGCCCAGCAAGCTCACAGGGCAGCGCGCAGAGTTAGGCCCAGAAGCCTGCATTTGAGAGGAGCTCGAGATGGAGGGAGCAGCAGCCCTTATAAACCACTCTCGAGCTCCCTCAGCTAGCGAGGTGGGACTAAACATCCCACCGCACCCGCGCCAGCACAGGGCCTTTGGTCCCGGTTGGTGGCACCAACCGGGACTAAAGGGTGGCATTAGTCCCGGTTGGTGGCTGAAACCGGGACTAATGCCCCCCTTTAGCCCCGGTTGCTGCCACCAACCGGGGCTAAAGGCCCCACCTTCCCGCCCTTTGGGCTGCTGAAAAGGGACCTTTAGTCCCGGTTGGTGGCAGCAACCGGGACTAAAGGGGGGCATTAGTCCCGGTTTCAGCCACCAACCGGGACTA
>LR738711.1:42851790-42866491 GCA_902687465.1 Secale cereale
AGTGAGTGTGGTAGAGAGGCTGTCCAAAATATCTTGTTGCTGCCCGCTTACTAATGACGCACCAACTATAAATGCGCCATTAGTAATCAAGGTTACTAATGGCGCATTTATAGTAGGTGCGTCATTACTAGTTTTGCAAAAAAAAACCATACTAATGGCGCACTGTCGCATAGTGCGCCATTACTAGTTTAAACTAGTAATGGCGCACTCTGGGACAGTGCGCCATTAGTAGTTTTGTAAAAAAAAGAATAAAAAATATCATGAAAAAAAAGAGCATTAATGGCGCACTTTACTGCTGGTGCGCCATTACTAGTTACAACTAGTAATGGCGCACTTTGTCTGGATGCGCCATTAGTATGTTTGGACAGGCGCGCTAGTTCAAAAAAAAAACTTCTTGATACTAATGGCGCACTCTGGGCAAGGTGCGCCATTAGTAGTTCGAACTCTAATGGCGTATCTGTTGCTGGTGCGCCATTACTATATACTAATGGCGCACTGCTTGTCTGGTGCGCCATTAGTATCAATTCCATCTATAGCCCTTTTCCTAGTAGTGGCAAAATCGTCCTACAATATATGATAGGTGGGCCAAGACCTGAAAATATATCAAAAATCCAGCTTATGTTATTTTGTCTAGTTGTCAATAGGAAGTGTACCATTTTTTTTAGAAAAAGGGGGTATTCCCCGGCCTCTGCATCAAAATGATGCATGCGGCCATCTTATTAATAAGCAAAGTCAAGGTCTCCAAGTATGTGGAACGAAATTACAAAATACTCAAACTGAGCTAGAACAAAACGCGAGGACACCACATTCGGATGCGTTAATGTAAACAGGACCTAAACTCCTATCCTATTACATGACCGCCATCCAAACCGGTTGAAGATAGCCCGAGCTACCATCTCCCAACGGATAGACCCAGTAACCAAACGCTCCCTGGCATCCATCGGAGTGAGTAGCGACCACATACGGATCAAAGCAGTGGCCCTGTGAATAACCTGCAAAAAATGAACATTCGTTGATCTGTTAAAAACCAAGTCATTCCTGCAATTCCATATAGCCCATAGTAACGCACAAACACCCACACGGATGTGGCTCACTAATTCTTTCGCGACTCCATTCAACCACGTGCCGAATAACGTGGTGATACTAGTAGGAGGAGTAATATTAAAAGCTATATGGACCGAACACCATAATACTTTAACCATAGGACAATCGAGAAAGAGGTGTTTAATTGATTCATCCTTGTCGCAATAACTACATCGCAAAGACCCATTCCAGTTACGTTTGGCCAGATTATCCTTAGTGAGAATTACTTGTTTATGAACAAACCACATAAACACTTTAATTCGTAAGAGAACTTTGACCTTCCAAATGTGAGCAGACCTAGGGATAGGCACCGAGTTGATTAAATCTAAATACATCGACTTCACCGAAAACGTCCCATTCTTAGTCAGTTTCCAGTGAATACGGTCTGCCTGCTGAGACAGCTGAACATCCATCAGTCTTCTCACCAAATGGAGCCAAGCTTCCCAACGGTGTCCAACCAGCGCCCTTCGGAATTGAATATTAAGAGGAGTGGACTGTAACACCGTTACAACGTAATCTTCTTTACGTTGAGCAATATTGTAAAGAAAAGGATATTGAATGGCTAGGGGCGTCTCTCCCAACCATGTATCCTCCCAGAATCTTGTGGAAACACCATTACCAACTAAGAACTTAGTTCTATTGAAAAAGGCCGACTTAACTTTCATCAGTCCTTTTCAAAAGGGTGAATCAGTTGGTCTAACTGTCACCTGAGCTAGCGTCTTGGTTGTAAGGTATTTATTATGAAAGATCTGGGCCCATGTAGCATGAGTCTCAGAGGATAACTTAAACAACCACTTGCTGAGTAAGCACCTATTCTTAACCTCCAAATTTTCAATTCCAAGACCTCCTTGATCCTTAGGTCTGCAAATAACATCCCATCTAGCCAGCCTATACTTGCGCTTCACCTCATCACTTTGCCAAAAGAAACGTGACCGATAGAAATCCAGTCTTTTCCTTACCCCTACTGGGATCATGAGAAAGGATAGTAGAAACATGGGCATACTCGTAAGCACCGAATTAATTAGAATCAATCGGCCCCCGTATGACATAAGCTTGCCCTTCCAGCAGCTAAGTTTCTTCTCGAAACGATCCTCTAGACTCTTCCACTCTTTATTAGAGAGTTTCCGATGATGGATCGGAATGCCAAGGTATGTGAATGGTAACGACCCTACTCCGCATCCAAATAGCTGCTTGTATGCTTCTTGTTCATCTTTGGCTCTTCCAAAGCAAAACAATTCACTCTTATGGAAGTTAATCTTTAACCCCGAGAGTTGCTCAAAAAGACAAAGCACAAGCTTCATATTTCTCGCCTTAGCCAAATCATGCTCCATGAAAAGAATCGTTTCATCCGCATACTGAAGGATAGACAGTCCTCCATCCACTAGATGGGGAACGAGACCACCTACCTGATCATTCTTCTTAGCTCTACCAATAAGGATTGTTAACATGTCTGCTACAATGTTGAACAAGATAGGAGACATCGGGTCACCCTGTCTTAAACCCTTGTGAGTCTGGAAGTAATGACCAATATCGTCATTAACTTTTATTCCGACACAGCGTTTTTGAGTGAAGGAATCCACCTGCTTTCTCCAGGATGGGTCGAATCCTTTCATTCTTAAAGCTTGCTGAAGGAACGGCCATTTGACCTTATCGTATGCTTTTTCAAAGTCCACCTTAAAAACTACCCCATCAAGTTTTTTCGTGTGGATTTCATGGAGCGTTTCATGAAGTTCAACAACCCCTTCAAGGATGTTTCTATCCGGCATGAAAGCAGACTGGGAAGGCTGCACAACGCTATGTGCAATCTGCGTCAATCTATTCGTTCCCACCTTAGTGAACACCTTAAAACTGACATTAAGAAGGCAGATTGGTCGAAATTGCTCTATTCGATCCGCCTCTGCTTTCTTAGGAAGAAAAGTTATTGTACCAAAATTAAGGTGAAATAGTTTCAGATGTCCATCGAAAAGATCCTGGAACACCGCAAGTAAATCAGCCTTAATGATATGCCAGCACCTTTTATAAAACTCTGCCGGAAGTGTACCATTTAGTTAGACAAAAGGAAAGATGTGCTCCTAGATCAAAGTCCACGGATAAGTGCATCATTTTATCAAATTGCTCGACGTATATATCACTCTGTTACCACCTAAAGACAGGAGACTAAGTTGACCACGTTTATACACCATTTCCATGTATACAAGTCCACTGCAAACCAATTGATGTATGTGACATGTAGTATCGAATGTGACGACTAGTATGTGACATGTAGATGTATGGACAGATATCTAGATGTGAGGACTAGTGTCTGGCGTTTGTCCTATCAAATGATTGCAATAACATTTCAATTAACTATTATATGTAGTGGAGTTCTTTTTCTTTCAAAGAATAGAATTTCTCTATGTGCCTCCCCAATCCTGGGTTGGACATTTCATGTCACGTCATCAGAGGCAGTCACCACGCACCAGATCCTCCAGTTTGATCAGCCATTTCCCAAGTAAGCACTTTGTGCCCCTCTCCGTGTTCACGAATTTTTTGTCCTTCTATGCGTTTGTGACAGCTTGATCTGCTTAGAAATCGCTGTTCAATGCACCACGTCAATGTATACATGTTGTTGCTCCATGTTCATCATGCTTCAGTTTGGTTTAATATGCAAAGGGGGCAGTAACATGATCATTTTTGCCCTAATAACAGGGGAGGGGCTGCACTTGCATTTTGGGCTTGAGTATAGCTCTTGTAATATTCCTCATTGGTGTTAGCACATACACATCCTGGCTATGCTTTTGCTCCTATTAATTAAAAATGATACAGATTGCGCTACTTAGTTCAATTTCATGCTCCGTCCATCTTGTCTAAGTTCTACTCGGATAGAAGGTGACAACTCGAGGAAGAATTATCTGTTTAATTAATGTTGCTCAATTTCTTACTTGCCCAGTACATTAATGTTAGGTTAAGTTTTATTAGTTTTTGCATTCACCAGTGCAAACTGGTGATTAATTATGAACTCGAGTGTGGGATGAGCGACGTGATTTTTGGACATTTATTTTGTGTTGAGTTTGGTCTATGCCATGGGAAGGTATGGGAATTTGGGTTAGTCGCAAACATTGCTGAAGTATCTGTTGTACCTTCAATTGAAGGACAATTAGCATGCGGGTCTGCCACATCTGCAAAAGAACTCATTGTTAGGTGGAATATTAAGATCTATGCTGCCAGGATGGATTTAGGCACCCACTTGCTAATCTGGCAATATAAACAACATGAACAAATAGGCTCTTGACAAACTGAATCCATTTATAACAAACCTAAAGTACTGACAGATTTATATGGCTGAAACACGGTTTCCCCCTCTGTTTTTTGACTTGCCCTTCTGTGTGTTGCGCAGAATTTTGATTTGCTACTCTTTTTTGGCCGTTCATTGCAGGGAAAGTACTTTTACCGGCAATAAAGTGTTGGAAGACAAAGTATTTATATATGATGCAAACCTGGTGCAGAACAGATTTTGTACAATTCGGAAAAAACAAGCTGCAAATAACAGCAATCAGGTATAAGTTTCTGATGTTTCGGTGTGGCACAGAATTTGACTCCCTATAGTTTTTCCAGTACAACATCATCAAGTGTTTCAATAGAGTGTCATCTTACAAAACTTAGACCATCTCCAGCCGCGCCCCCAAGACGCCCCCCCCCCCCAGGACACCTTTTTAGGCTCGGTTTTAGGCTCGTACGGCGCTTTTCGCCAAAAAACAGCCCAGCCACGCCCTCAACGCCCCTCAGGACATCAAAATAGCGCCGGCAATCCGAGGCGAAACCCAGTGCGCTGGGGTCTCTTGGGCACGCCGGCGGAAGTTTCGGCGAATTGCGTCTCACCACATGTCCTTTTTCTTGGCCCACTTACTCATTCTCCTCACAAACTTTTGCTTGGGGTCGGCTGTGACTGGGAAGATGCCCTCTTTATTTCGCCGAATTCCGCCGGATGACCCCCAAGACACCAGCGCTTTTGGTTCGGTGATGTTCTTGGGGGTGGTAACGGCTGGAGATGCCCTTACAAGTCAAGAAGTTCAAGTGTTCCATGGTTGCAACTTTTGCACTGTACGTTTGGCCATGAGCACACCTTTTTGTCTGTGTTGTATGGTTGAGTAATGATGACATTGCCTCTACTTTCTTTACATGGACCAATACATCCTTTTTCTTGAATACATACATATATTAAAGGAGAGGATGGGGTAAAGAGCTCCTCGTTGGTGTTTACATATTACATAAGCCCAACTCCACCAACTGCACACAACTAGCGTAATGGACCAACACATCACTAAGCTTTGTTGGATTGATTGAGAATTCTATTGACCAAGAAGTACTCCCTCCGTCCGGAAATACTCGTCATCAAAATGGATAAAAGGGGACGTATCTAAATGTATTTTAGTTATAGATACATCTCTTTTTATTTATTTTGATGACAAGTATTTTCGGACAGAGGAAGTAAGATTCTGTAGCAAATGACAGCAACATGCCTACTACTCGGGGAGCAGAGGTAGTAATTTTGCTGCCATCTGCCTCGGCCTGTGAGTGTGGATGTTTCTGATCGGCCGTTTGGAGCGGAAACATCTGGTTGTACGTTAGATTCTGGGGGAACCGATTCTGGGCTGCTGGCCTGACGGGAGTTCTCCTCTTTTTCAGAAGAAAAAGGCACCAAAACATAGAAATAGGCAATCCGGTTACATAAAGATGAGGTTAACCATATGCAACTCGATGAAACAAAAAACCATATCGACAATGCGAAATTACGGTCCATTAAAAGAAGATAGAAGTAGGAAACATTGACATGTTATTTCTCTATAAGTACAGAAATTAATTATTTGCAAAGGACGTACAGAACTAGGAAACCATATTGACAATGGGGCTTTATGTAACCGGATTTGTTTCTTTCATTATTGGTCAAGGATTTCATCGTTGCAAACAGCCGGCTAGTTGTCTTGTGGCTTCATGGCCGAGAACAGGAGGACCTCCTTGATGTTCTGGGAATCCGTGAGCAACATCGTTAGGCGATCAATCCCCAGACCCCAGACCCCAGCCCCCGGTCGGCGGCAGCCCATACTCAAGGGCAGTGCAGAACGTTTCGTCCATGGCCATCGCTTCATCGTCACCGTCCTGACGATCCATGAGCTGCTCCTCAAATCGCTGCCTCTGCACGACGGGGTCGTTCAGCTCCGTATAGGCGTTGCACACCTCATGCTTATTGATGAATAGCTCAAACCTTTCAGTCAATCCTGGCCGGGAGCCCGGGACTCGTCCCTGTGGGACTTTGCGAGTGGGCTCATGATCTCTGGATGGTTGAGATGAAAGGTGTTGTTCACCGTATATTCATTCATCACACTGTTACACATATTTATACATAGGGTACAACGGGCACAAGCGCCAGATGAGGAGATCATGCGCAACGGACGCACGCCGTGCGTGCGATGTGCGCGGAGTGAACTGCCCCCCGCGGGACTCGCTCAGGTGAGTGGCGTAGACGTCTTCCAACAGCTCCCCGCAGCCGAAACGGGGTCCTCGACAACGTTGAGGTTGGACCTGAACTCGATGAAGACGCTCGTGGGCAGCCCCTTTGTGAAGATATCGGCGTACTGCGACGTTGATGGAACATGCAGGACACGGACATCTCGAAAGGCGACGCGGTCACGAACGAAATGAAGATCAATCTCCACATGCTTGGTGCGCTGGTGCAGTACTGGGTTGGAGGAGAGGTACGTGGCAGATACGTTGTCGCAGTAGACCACGGTGGCGCGCTCCGGCGGGCGCCCGACCTCCTGTAACAGCTGCCGAAGCCAGCACGACTCAGCCACCGCATTGGCCACCGCCCGATATTCGGCTTCCGCGCTGGACAGAGACACGGTGGTTTGCCGTTTCGATGACCAAGACACAAGGTTGTCGCCGATGTACATGCACAAGCCAGACGTCGATCGCCGAGTGTCGGGGCAGCCTGCCCAATCAGCGTCAGTGTATGCGATCAGTTGCGATGAGACGGAGGGGCGGAGATGGAGCCCGAGATGAGTGGTGCCGCGCAAGTAGCGCAAGATGCGTTTGAGCAGAGCGACGTGCGGCACGCGCGGCGAGTGCATGACAAGGCAGACTTGCTGGATGGCGTAGGCAATGTCAGGGCGGGTTAGGGTGAGGTATTGTAAGGCACCGGCGAGGCTGCGAAAAAGAGAGGGGTCGGGAGCTGGAGCGCCGGTGGTGGCAGAGAGCTTGGCATGTGTGTCAACGGGGGTGGCGATAGGCTTGCAATTGAGCATGGAGGCGCGGTCGAGGATTTCGAGTGTGTATTGTTGCTGCGAGAGAAACAAGCCGTGGGCGCTGCGTTGCACATTTACGCCGAGGAAGTGATGGAGGGCACCAAGGTTCGTCGTGGAGAACTCTGAGGCGAGCGCGTTGGTGATGGAGCTGAGCAGCGAAGAGGAGCTAGCTGTGAGGATAATGTCGTCGACATACAGTAGGAGATATGCCATGTCAGCACCGCGGCGAAGAATGAACAGCGAAGAGTCGCACTTCGACGCCAGGAAGCCTAGCGACAGCAGAAACGTGGTGAAGCGCTGGAACCACGCCCTCGGAGCCTGTTTAAGCCCATAGAAGGACTTGTGGAGCTTGCACACAGCGGAGGGGCGGGCAGCGTCGATGAAGCCAGTCGGTTGCTGACTGTAGACAACCTCGTCGAGAGTGCCGTGGAGGAAGGCGTTCTTGACGTCGAGCTGGTTGATGGCCCACTTGTTTGCTGACGGCGAGGCTGAGGATGACGCGAATGGTCGATGGTTTCACCACAGGGCTGAAGGTCTCCCTGTAGTCAATGCCAGGCTTCTGCGTGAAACCCCGCAGCACCCAGCGCGCCTTGTACCGAGCCAACGATCCGTCAGGGTGAAGCTTGTGGCGAAATATCCATTTACCGGTCACCAAGTTGACACCTGCAGGGCAAGAAACCAAAGACCACGTTTTGTTTGCCACCAAAGCGTTAAACTCCTCAAGCATAGCTTTGTACCAGTTGGGGTCCTTGAGGGCATGTTTGTAGTTGGCTGGAATGGGAGAGATAGGCGCGGTGGTGGTGGAAACGGTCATGAGTTTCTTGGGCTGGAGGAAGCCGAATTTGGCACGGGTGCACATCTGGTGTAGGTTTTTCGGTGGCACAGCCGGAACCGCGCGGGGTGGAAGAGCGGATGCATGCATGGGTGAGTATGGGGCAGGGGAGGCAGATGCGGGATTTGGGGCGGAGTGGCTGGGCCCGGGTGGTGTGACAGGCACGGAGGCCGGGGTGGCTGGCGTAGCAGGCGCGGGATCCGGAGGGGATTGACTGGGCCCGGCGGGGTAAGGAGCCATGCCACTGGTGGGCACGCGATCCGGGAACGATGCGGGCGGCTCGTGCGAGGGGTGTGGCACAGTGGGGCCGGGTTGGGTGGGTGGCGGATTTTCTGTGGCCGGTGGGATGCGCTCTCGTGCAGTGGTGTGGCCGGTGGGAGAATCATAGTACACTACTAGAAAAAAGCTCATTAGTGGCGCACCACTTTTGGGTATTAGTGGCGCACCTCTGGTGCACCACTATTACCACGCCACTAGTAATGGGTATTAGTGGCGCACCAGAGGTGCGCCATTACTAATCCAGATATCAGTGGCGCACCACCTGGTGCGCCACTACTAAGTATAAGGGTGCGCCACTGATATTTTTTCAATTTTTTTTTTCAAATTTTATTTCAGAATTGCTACAGGTGCGCCACTGATATTGCTACAGGTGCGCCACTAGTAAAAAAAATTTTTTCCAAATTTTTTTCCAGAATTTTTTTTTTCAATTTTTTTTGTCAATTTTGGCGGGAATTTTTTTTCCTTAATCTCGGGTCAATATGGCTTAATCTCAGGTCAAATCGCACTCCGTGGTCAAACTTCCCAGAAGGTCACCCATCCTACACTACTCCAGCCCAAGGACGCTTAACTTCTGAGTTCTATCCAACCCCAGCACCAGCTCACTTAGCAGGCACTTGTTGATATATCTATCATATCAATCCTATTAAACCTTGTTAATGTCTCGGAGTTTGTTCATGTTCATGAGTGTGATGAAATTTTGAAAAAATATTTCAAACTTCCCGGTCATTTTACATATCACATTTTTCAAAAAACATTTTTTCAAAAACCATTTTTTCCCAAAAAACATTTTTTCAAAAAAAAATATTTATTCCAAAAAAGATAGTTTTTCAAAAAAAAACTATATTAGTGGCGCACCACACCCACGGTGCCCCACTACTATTTTTGAATTTTTTTGAATTTTTTTGAATCTAGATCTTAAAAGCCCCGTATCTTTTATTCGGTTAGGTTTTTGGGGATTCTAAGAATCTTCAACAGGGTTACCCCAGTTGAATTCGGATGTAACTTTTCGAGTAGATGCTTTTTCATATAAAAAACTTTTTCATCGGAGTTCGTATGCAAAAGTTATGCCCATTTTACAAATTCTCGAGAGATTTTGCAAAAAAAGTCGAAATTCATGTTTGTAAATTTTGCTAACAACTAGACCACAAATCACATTGGAATCTTATTTTTTTTTATTTTTTTGACATTTCTATCATTTTCTTTTATTTATTTTTTTAACTGAAAAGGCGGTCCACAGGGGGGGTGCATTTGGTGAAAATGCGTCCCAGGTTACCGGTGGCGCACCCCTTCACTGGTGCGCCACTAGTAGCCAGGAATACTAGTGGCGCACCAGTGAAGGGGTGCGCCACTGCTATGGTTTTTTTTTGGACTACCATGCCCAGCCTTACCAGTGGCGCACCAGGGCAAGGTGCGCCACTACTATCAAAAATAGTAGTGGCGCACCTTGTCCTGGTGCGCCACTGGTAAGCCTGGGCATGGCTGGTTACTGTTCAAAAACATAGTAGTGGCGCACCCCACACCTGGTGCGCCACTAGTAATGTCACTATTAGTGGAGCACCTGTTTGTGGTGCGCCACTGCTATATAGTAGTGGCGCACCACATCTCTGGTGCGCCACTAATAGTGATATTACCTATAGCCTTTTTTCTAGTAGTGGTAGGGGAACTGCCCTTCGTCTAAGATGACATGGCGGGAGGTGATAACGCGTCGGGTTTGGAGGTCGAGGCACCGATAGCCCTTGTGTTCAAGGGGCATACCGAGGAGGATGCGGCGGACTGAGCGCGGAGCGAGCTTATGTTGCATGGTGGCGTAGAGATTAGGGTAGCACAGGCACCCAAAGGTGCGAAGTGAGGAATAGTTGGGAGAGGTGCCGTGGAGCATGTAATAGGGGGTTTGGTTGGAGATGGCACGCGATGGTCGGATATTGAGCAAGTGGGTGGCGGTGTGGAGGGATTCTACCCAAAAGGGGGGTGGCATGCGGGCCTGAAGGAGAAGGGTGCGGAGAATATCGTTGGTGGAGCGAATGGCACGCTCGGCTTTCCCGTTCTGCGGAGAAGTGTGAGGGCAGGAGATGCGGAGGGTGACACCACGATCGTAGAGAAAGGTGCGGAGGCGAACGTTAAGGAACTCGCCGCCGTTGTCGCATTGCACACACTGGAGGGCGTAGTGGAACTGGGTAAGGACGTACATGTAGAAGTGTTCGAGGGTGGTGGCAGCGTCAGACTTGTTGCGGAGGGGAAAACTCCACGAAAAATGGGTGAAATCGTCCATCACAAGTAAGTAATATTTGTAACCAGAGAAACTTGCAACGGGAGAGGTCCAGAGATCACAGTGTATTATTTGAAAGGGAGAAGTAGTAAATGACATAGAGTCGGGAAAAGGTAAGCGAGCCTGACGGCTTAACTGACAAGCATCACAAGCACCACGCGGGTGAAGTTGTTTATTACAGTTTGGTAAAAAGTCATGCGCTAAACGGGAAAGAGAGGCGGCGCTGGGGTGCCCTAGCCGCCGATGCCATAGGTTGCCGATGTCCACGGAGAATGCAGTGGTGGTGGTGGTGTTGCCGCCGGAGAAGGAGTACAGCTGGCCATAGCTACTGGAGCTCATGAGCGTGGTCCGAGTGGCTAGATCCTTCACAACAAAGCCAAATGGGTAAAACTCAATTGTGACAGAATTATCAATGCAAAAACGACGAACAGAGATAAGGTTGGTGACAACGCGGGGAGAGTAGAGAATGTTGTGCAAGTAAAATGGGAGAGAAGTGACTTTGGCAGAGCCGGTGGCGACGACAGGGAGATGGGACCCGTTCCCCACGACGATGCTGCGAGAAGAGTGGTTAGGAGGAGAACAGAACGAGTCAAGGTTACCTGGATTCCTTGTGACATGTGACGAGGCGCCCGAGTCGAGGTACCACTCGCCGGGCTGCTGCTGGGGCTGCTGCATCGTCATGTTCTGCATGGCGGCGATGAGGCCGGCCTGGTCCCATGAAGGAGGCGGAGGAGTGTAGCTGGAGGACGGCGCGCCGGGGAAGACGACAGGGTAGGCGTGGGCGGGGTTGCCAGGTCGCAGTCCAAGCACACCGGCGGCGTTGGGGGGCACCCACGGTGCACGCCCTTGCGGAGGAAACGGCGGGCCCCACGGCGCGAAGTTCCCCATCCAGGGGGTGTGGCCGCCCGGAGCCAGATGGGGCTGGCCACGTCCGCATGTGTTGCTGCCGTTGGCGCCGCCGCGACCGTTGCCACGACCGCGGCCGCGGCCCTGTCCGCGCCCGCGGGTGTTGCCGCCGCCCCGAGCACCATGATCGGCCGGCGCTTTGCTGCGGTCACCGAGGTCGCCGGAGGAGTACGAGGTGCCCGAGGAGCCGCCGCCGCTGCCACCGCCGCCGCCACCACCGCCGCCGCCGAGGCCGATGGCGAGGGCGGTGGAGCCGTCGGAGTGGTCGCGCGCATCCTGCTGTATCTCCTCGAGTAGAAGTCGCGAGCGGGCTTCGTTGAAGTTGGGAAATGGGTTTTGCATGGGCAGGACGGTGGCGATCACCTGATAGCGGCAGGAAAGCCCGCGGAGCAGCTGCAGCGTCAGTGTCCGATCTTTGACGGGCTCGTCAACGTCCGCCAGGGCGTCAGCCAACCCCTTGAGGCGAGCACAGTACTCGGCCATGCGGAGGTCGCCCTGGGAGAGAGCGCGGAACTCGGCGGAAAGATGGACTGCCTGCGCGGGCTGATGTGCGAGGAAGAACTCCCGGAGTTTGTTCCAGGCGATGAAGGCGGTGTTGGCGTTGCCGCGTATGACCTCATAGAGGGCGTCGGTGATGGTGGAGTAGAGGAGCAGGAGCAAGGTAAGGTCGGTGTGGCGCCAGGACGGAGTCTGCAGATCGGGGTCGGCGTAGTGAGTGATGTGGTGCTAGACGGCGTACATGGTGAGGACACAGCGCCACAGCTCGCGCCACTTGGAGTAGCTGCCGGACTGGACGTCCAGCTTGAAGGGAATAAGGTTCCCGATGTTGTGGAGAGAGTGGATGGAGGGGATGGTGGCGGTCGAGGAGGAGGCCGCTGCATCGGCGAGGATGGGAGGAGGCAGGAGGGTCATGGCAGAGGAGGCCACGGCCGGTGGTGCAGTGGCGACGGGGGCGACGAGGGGCGAGGAGAGCACCGGGGTTGGGGCGGGAGGGATGGGGTTTGTGGCCGCAGGATTGGAGGAGGGAGAGGTGGTGCTCGTGAGATCGCCGGAGGTTCCGTCGGTGGCCATGGCTGAGAAATAAAGGAGGCTCTGATAACCAAGATGAAAGGTGTTGTTCACCGTATATTCATTCATCACACTGTTACACATATTTATACATAGGGTACAACGGGCACAAGCGCCAGATGAGGAGATCATGCGCAATGGACGCACGCCGTGCGTGCGACGTGCGAGGAGTGAACTGCCCCCGCGGGACTCGCTCAGGTGAGTGGCGTAGACGTCTTCCAACAGGTTGATGATAAATGTTGGGTTCAAGCATATCTCCTCCAAGAAGTGTCCAACCAGCTTATCCAGCAGCCGTGCCGTCGTGTGTGGAAGCGGGCACGTAATGTCGTACCGGGCACAAGCCTCCATCAAGTACTCGTTGGCCTCGTCGCTCGACAAATCCTCCGGCATGTTGAGATCGGCCATGTCCTCCAGTCGTTTGATCATGTCGATCTGCGCAAATGGAGGCGTGAAATTAATCTCGATCGGCGGCTTGTCGGCGCCGTTGGCGTGGTACTGCACCTTGTAGCCGCCCGTGAGCTCCTTGACCATGCCACCCAGCATCTCCTCCGTGAGCTCCATCAGGTCGTTGTAATCAGCATAGGCCATGTAGAACTCGCACGTCGTGAACTCGGGGTTGTGCGTCGTGTTGATGCCTTCGTTCCTGAACTGCCGCCCGATCTCGTACACACGGTCCAGCCCACCGACGACGAGCTGCTTCAGGTAAAGCTCTGGCGCGATGCGCATGTACAGCTTCATGTTCAGGTCATTGTGGTGCGTGACAAACGGCCTCGCGGCGGCGCCACCGGCGACCATGTTCATTATCGGGGTGTCCACCTCTAGAAACCCACGCTCATCAAGGAAGCTGCGGATGAAGGAGACAACTCTGGCTCGCCCCGTTAAGACGGACCTTACCTCAGGGTTCACCATGAGATCGAGGTAACGTCGGCGGTAATGGGTCTCCTGGTCCTTGAGGGCGTAGCTCTGCATGTCCCTGGGCATGCCAGGCGCCCACGGCACGGGCGGCGCGCGCTGGTGCCTATTCGGTTGCCGCGGCAGCATGTGCAGGCAGGGCGAGAGCACAACGAACTGGGCAGGGAATATGCTGAGCTCGCCCCTGAGGCTCTTCCCAGGGAACCCGCTCACGCCCACGACGTCGCCGACCTTCACGCCGGAGTGGAAAGCGGAGAACTCCTCGGGCGTCTCCAGCTCCGAGGTCTCGGCGTCAGCCATGACCTGGACCTTGGCGACGCCACGATGGAGGTCGTAGAAGAAAAGACTGGAGGACGCCGTCCTCTTGCTCATGATCCTCCCGGCCAGGGACTCGCTGACGTCGACCAGCTTCTCCCCATCTGCCAGGCCCCTGTACCTGTGGACGTAGTCGGCGACGGAGACGGTGGGCTGGAAGGCATGCGGGTAGGGGTTCACGCCGGCGGCCTTCTGTGCGGCGAGCGCAGCGAGCCTGTTGTGGTAGTACTAGGTCGGATCCATGCTGTCGTCCGCCATGGCGCGCAGTGCAAAACTCCCTCGCGTAGTTGGGGGTATCTTTACGAGCAATGCTACACGTACAAACAATTTTCAGGCTTTTACAGGATGGGTTAACCTTGATTGGTCAATAGGTGAGCGGGGCGGCCCACCCCCCTTAAAATCAGGGGGGGAGAGGTTTGTGATTGGTTGTTAGATGAAAAGAGCGTGTAAAAGCTTGTAAATCTTTGTATGTCTAGCATTTTTGGTATCTTTACCTACTATATATAAACCAGGTAATGCTTCTGGTAGTCCGTCGTTGGCGTTTTTGCAGAAAAGTCCTAGCGTTTTGCGGTATTCAACCCGCAGTCACGTTCGTAAGTGAAAAACGGTTCGCCATTGGGAAAAAAAGTCACCTGCCTCCTCTCGTACTCCATGCCTCTGGCGCTTCGCCTCGCTTTGCAGCGGCGGCGACCCACCCCGTCGTCCGCCTCGCCTTGCCTCACGCCGGAGACGGCCGGTGGTAGGTCGACCTCCATTCCC
>LR738711.1:42885143-42969412 GCA_902687465.1 Secale cereale
ATTAGTCCCGGTTTCAGCCACCAACCGGGACTAATGCCACCCTTTAGTCCCGGTTTCAGCCACCAACCGGGACCAAAGGCCCTGTGCTGGCGCGGGTGCGGTGGGATGTTTAGTCCCACCTCGCTAGCTGAGGGAGCTCGAGAGTGGTTTATAAGGGCTGCTGCTCCCACCCTCTCGAGCTCCTCTCAAATGCAGGCTTCAGGGCCTAACTCTGCGCGCTGCCCTGTGAGCTTGCTGGGCCTTATAGTACAGGTGGATCCTGTGCTATAGGCCTTGTAGGCTCACTGGGCAGCGCCCAATTTTTTTTCCTTTTTTGCTTTATTTATTTCTAAGTTGTTTTTTGCTATATTTAGAGTTGCTTTATTTATTTTATTTTCTTTGTTTATTTCTAAGTTGTTTTTTTGCTGTATTTAGAGTTGCTTTATTTATTATACTTCCTTTATTTATTTTCTTTGTTGCTTTATTTATTTTATTTTGTTTATACTTAAAACAAAATACTTATTGTTGCTATTTATTTCTAAGTTGTTTTTTGCTGTATTTAGAGTTGCTTTATTTATTTTATTTTCTTTGTTTATTTCTAAGTTGTTTTTTGCTGTATTTAGAGTTGCTTTATTTATTTTACTTTTTTTATTTATTTTCTTTGTTGCTTTATTTATTTTATTTTGTTTATACTTACAACAAAATACTTATTGTTGCTATTTATTTTTCAAGTTTTTTTGTTTTGTTTTCTGCATTATTTATTTTCTTTTGTTATTTGCTTTATTTTTTAATTCTTTCTGGTAAAACCAATTAAAAACTTTCTCTGTTAGTGCAAGTAGTATTGAAATTTGAATAGTACAAACGGACAATGGTATCATACTCGTTTGTTACAAAGTTGGCATGGTATCATCATAATAGTTGCGGAAATAACTCTTCACTTTTTCTTCGCTTGTGTCATTTGCTTATTGCGCCGTAACCATGGATAATCTTCATCGTTTATCAGGATGCTTGGGTCAGCCTTGACTTTGAAGGGAGGAATTTCATGAAACTTTTCATAATCTTCAGACATGTCTGTCTTGCCCTCCACTCCCAGGATGTCCCTTTTTCCTGAAAGAACTATGTGGCGCTTTGGCTCATCGTATGATGTATTCGCTTCCTTATCTTTTCTTTTTCTCGGTCTGGTAGACATATCCTTCACATAGATAACATGTGCCACATCATTGGCTAGGACGAACGGTTCGTCAGTGTATCCAAGATTTTTCAGATCCACTGTTGTCATTCCGTACTGTGGGTCTACCTGTACCCCGCCTCCAGACAGATTGACCCATTTACACTTAAACAAAGGGACCTTAAAATCATGTCCGTAGTCAAGTTCCCATATGTCCACTATGTAACCATAATATGTGTCCTTTCCCCTCTTGGTTGTTGCATCAAAGCGGACACCGCTGTTTTGGTTGGTGCTCTTTTGATCTTGGACAATCGTGTAAAATGTATTCCCATTTATCTCGTATCCTTTGTAAATCAATACAGTCGAAGATGGTCCCCTGGACAACAAGTACAACTCATCACAAACAGTGTTGTCACCTCTGAGACGTGTTTCCAACCAACTGCTGAAAGTCCTGATGTGTTCACGTGTAATCCAGTCGTCGCACTGCTCCGGGTGTTTGGAGCGCAGACTGTTCTTGTGTTCATCGACATACGGGGTCACCAATGTAGAGTTCTGTAGAACTGTGTAGTGTGCTTGAGACCAAGAATATCCGTCCCTGCATATTATTGAGTCCCTTCCAAGCGTGCCTTTTCCAGTCAGTCTCCCCTCGTACCGCGATTTAGGGAGACCTATCTTATTAAGGCCAGGAATGAAGTCAACACAAAACCCGATGACATCCTCTGTTTGATGGCCCATGGAGATGCTTCCTTCTGGCCTTGCGCGGTTACGGACATATTTCTTTAGTACTCCCATGAACCTCTCAAAGGGGAACATATTGTGTAGAAATACGGGCCCCAGAATGACAATCTCGTCGACTAGATGAACTAGGACGTGTGTCATGATATTGAAGAAGGATGGTGGGAACACAAGCTCGAAACTGACAAGACATTGCGCCACATCACTCCTTAGCCTTGGTACGATTTCTGGATCGATCACCTTCTGAGAGATTGCATTGAGGAATGCACATAGCTTCACAATGGCTAATCGGACGTTTTCTGGTAGAAGCCCCCTCAATGCAACCGGAAGCAGTTGCGTCATAATCACATGGCAGTCATGAGAATTTAGGTTCTGAAACTTTTTCTCTGCCATATTTATTATTCCCTTTATATTCGACGAGAAGCCAGTTGGGACCTTCATACTGAGAAGGCATTCAAAGAAGATTTCTTTCTCTTCTTTCGTAAGAGCATAGCTGGCAGGACCTTCATACTGCTTCGAAGGGATGCCGTCTTTTTCGTGCAAACGTTGCAGGTCCTCCCGTGCCTCAGCTGTATCTTTTGTCTTTCCATACACGCCCAAGAAGCCTAGCAGGTTCACGCAAAGGTTCTTCGTCACGTGCATCACGTCGATTGAAGAGCGGACCTCTAGGTCTTTCCAGTAGGGTAGGTCCCAAAATATAGATTTCTTCTTCCACATGGGTGCGTGTCCCTCATCGTCATTCGGAACAGCTAGTGCGCCGGGGCCCTTTCCAAAGATTACGTGTAAATCATTGACCATAGCAAGTACGTGATCACCGGTACGCATGGCGGGCTTCTTCCGGTGATCTGCCTCGCCTTTGAAATGCTTGCCTTTCTTTCGACATTGATGGTTGGTCGGAAGAAATCGACGATGGCCCAAGTACACATTCTTCCTGCACTTGTCCAGGTATATACTTCCAGTGTCATCTAAACAGTGCGTGCATGCGTGGTATCCTTTGTTTGTCTGTCCTGAAAGGTTACTGAGAGCGGGCCAATCGTTGATGGTCATGAATAGCAACGCCTTTAGGTCAAATTCCTCCTGTTTGTGCTCATCCCACGCACGTACACCGTTTCCATTCCAACACTGTAAAAGTTCTTCAACTAATGGCCTTAGTTACACATCAATGTCGTTGCCGGGTTGCTTAGGGCCTTGGATGAGAACTGGCATCATAATGAACTTCCGCTTCATGCACATCCAAGGAGGAAGGTTATACATACATAGGGTCACGGGCCAGGTGCTGTGATTGCTGCTCTACTCCCCGAAAGGATTAATGCCATCCGCGCTTAAAGCAAACCATACGTTCCTTGCGTCCTTTGCAAACTCCTCCCAGTACTTTCTCTCGATTTTTCTCTCTTGCGACCCGTCAGCGGGTGCTCTCAACTTCCCGTCTTTCTTACGGTCCTCACTGTGCCATCGCATCAACTTGGCATGCTCTCTGTTTCTAAACAAACGTTTCAACCGTGGTATTATAGGAGCATACCACATCACCTTCGCAGGAACCCTCTTCCTGGCGGGCTCGCCATCAACATCACCAGGGTCATCTCGTCTGATCTTATACCGCAATGCACCGCATACCGGGCATGCGTTCAGATCGTTGTATGCACCGCGGTAGAGGATGCAGTCATTAGGGCATGCATGTATCTTCTGCACCTCCAATCCTAGAGGGCATACGACCTTCTTTGCTGCGTATGTACTGTCGGGCAATTCGTTATCCTTCGGAAGCTTCTTCTTCAATATTATCAGTAGCTTCTCAAATCCTTTGTCAGCCACAGCATTCTCTGCCTTCCACTGCAGCAATTCCAGTACGGTTCCTTTTGATCTTCACCAGCTCCCCCCATTGCAGCATCACCGTATTCAGGGGGCACATAGTTGTCATCGTACTCTTCTTCTTCGCCGTCTTCCATCATAACCCCTATTTCTCCGTGCCTCGTCCAAACATTATAGTGTGGCATGAAACCCTTGTAAAGCAGGTGGGAGTGAAGGATTTTCCGGTTAGAGTAAGACATCGTATTCACACATTTAGTGCATGGACAACACATAAAACCATTCTGCTTGTTTGCCTCTGCCGCATTTAGAAACTCACGCACGCCCTTAATGTACTCAGAGGTGTGTCTGTCACCGTACATCCATTGGTGGTTCATCTGCGTGCATTTATATATAATTAAGTGTGTCAAAAACCATTACAGAACATCATAAATAGATAATTAAGTGACCAAATGGATAAAAGTTCATCATCACATTAAAACCAAAGTACATACATATATAGTTCTCATCTAACAACATATAGCTCTCCATACACATCGAAACTATGTAAAACATTTCAACGCGAAAACAAATGCTATCATAATCGCAACCAAGGTAACAATTGATCCAACGGCATAATGATACCAAGCCTCGGTATGAATGGCATATTTTCTAATCTTTTTAATCTTCAACCGCATTGCATCCATCTTGATCTTGTGATCATCGACGACATCCGCAACATGCAACTCCAATATCATCTTCTCGTCCACAATTTTTTTTATTTTTTCCTTCAAGAATTTGTTTTCTTCTTCAACTAAATTTAACCTCTCGACAATAGGGTCCATCTTGATCTTGTGATCATCGATAACTTCCGCAACATGCAACTCCAATTCCATCTTCTCCTCCTCCATTTTTTTCCAATTTTTTCTTTAACGAAATGTTTTCCTCTTCAACTAAATTTAACCTCTCCACAAGAGGATCGGTTGGAATTTCCGGTTCAACTACCTCCTAGACATAATAAAACATCTATGCATGTCAGGTTGGTCGGCATAACTATCATAAGCACTAAAACAAATAGTTATAAATTAAAGATAATATACCACATCCGAATCGTAGACCGGACGAGGGCCCACGTGGGCGGATATCAAAACCATCGCACTATATAATAACAAGCAATAATAAACGTAAGAAAATTAGACAAACATCTATCTAAAGCAATAATAAAAGTAAGAAAAGCATGGACATAACAAGAGGCTCACCACGGTGGTGCCGGTGACGAGATCGGCGGGGGCGATCGACGGCGGCGAAGACGGGGACGGGACGTGACGGACCGCTAAACCTAGACAAATCTCGGAGAAAATAGAGCTTCGAGAGGAGAAAAGCTTAACTAGTGTGGCTCGGGCATTCCACCGAACACGTTGTGTGCATAGGAGGTGAGCTAGAGCACCACTAACCCCTCTCCTCCTCGGCCAGAAAAAAAAACAGAGCAGTGAGCTCTGCTCTTGAGTGAGGGGTTATATATAGGCACCTCATTGGTCCCGGTTGGTGCTATGAACTGGGGCTAAAGGGTTGCCTTTGGTCCCGGTTCATATCACTAACCGGGACCAATGGTGGTAGGCCAGGACCAAGAGCCATTGGTCCCGGTTTGTCGCTCCAACCGGGACCAAAAGGTCCAAACGAAACGGGACCAATGGCCCACGTGGCCCGGCCGGCCCCCTGGGCTAACGAACCGGGTCCAGTACCCCCATTGGTCCCGGTTCTAGATTGAACCGGGCTAATGGGCTGGACCAATGCCCTGTTTTCTACTAGTGAGGGGTTAAAACACATACTAAGAACTTCAGGAGCATGATCAACCAATCATCCACTAACAGCCTAACAAGAAGAAAGGAAGTAAGCAGCCAAGAATAATTAATATTTTAATCAAAACAACAAAAAACAACCAGGTGACTCCTAAATTTCCCCAATTTTCCTCTCACAGATTGCCCACAACTCGAGCACAGCGCAATCCATTTCCGAAATTGCTATTCACTCCGCCATCAAAATCCAACCCTTGTCTTTCACGCAGAGTATGTCACATAGTCACAGCTACCTCAACGAGGCGCAGTAGCCAAATTTTCCATTTTATAATGTACGGATGGCTTAGGCATTTCCTCGAAAACATTGGCTCCCACTCTGTTGGAAACCGCCAGATAACATAAGAAAGCTAGCAGTAAGCTCCGAACAACGAATAGAGGAGAAGATGGGGCGAGAGCAACCTTGGGGAGTGGTGCGGTTGACGACACCGTCCTGAGCCCGTGGCGCCTAGTAGCATAGGCGCTTACAAGTAGAGGACAAGACACCCCCCCCCCCCTTCGTGATTCTGCTCCAATGCTGCTAATTCGCCCACTGCAGGCGTACGAGGAGCAGTGCAGGGTCGAGAAGGTGACAACCTCGGCGACATGAGCTTGAGGGGCTTGACCTGGACGCAACTAGGAGGACAACGACAGCCGCCGGCAAGCCGAAGCGGTTCCGTCGTTGGAGATGATGCAAGTGGAGGAAGGAGAGTGGAGTCAGTGGACGATGGCGGGGTGTGGGAGAGGGAGGAGGTGCGAATTGGTGGTGTGAGAGGCGGGCACGTGGTGGAACGATAGCTGGAGAACGACGAGGTCGATGGTGGACGATGGGTACCAAAGAATGAGAATATCATAGCCATTGTGATGTCGTTGGGCTCCGTCTGCATGTTTGTTGGTGACTGTGGGGGTGCGCGACACTTACACCCGCAAGCACATCATCTTGAAATTGATAAAATCTTGACGGATGTCAATATAGTCAATGAAAAGGTATTCTCCCACTAAACGTCAGGATCAAATCTTTATATATATATAAGCTGCAAATGGTAGGCTCATAAGGAGTAGAATCTTGAAAACGTAGATATCCAATCAATTTGGATTGTAATAAAGACGTGGAAACATTATATTGTGATTGTGACTACCTTGCCAAAAACAACCTCCTTTATATTTTTTCCCAAAACAAAGTAATTCACAGTCACTGTCACCAACATTGTTGTTTGACGCGGTTTTGTCCGAGCTATGGCCAAAGTATTTATGCAGGGCATGATAGAGAATAATAAAAAAAAAGCAGTGCAATGTCATGTACAGGCGTGTGTATTGTAGCATCCGATGGAATGGTGCATGGGTGCCCGTGCTCCTCGACGTACCCATCCATGCATGCGTGTTTGGCCAAGTATATATAGGATGGTACTGTTTACATTCTTCATTTTCTTCCTTCTCCAGTCGATGCATACAACTCCTGATTGACGACATTGCTTGACACTTTGACAGTCGATGCATATTCTGTACATCTGTGTGCCAAGTGCTTGGTGTATGCTGAAGGCATGCCCAGTTGAACTGTCTGTCATGCTATTTTATTTTCAGTAGCAGTCTGTATGTTATTGGGTCCTTTGAGATACATATACGTGCCTGAAGGCTGAAGCCCTTGACCCAACTGACAGTTGTATGATAATTCTTTATATTTAACCACTTTTCTGTGGATTAGATTAACTAATGTGCTTCCATTATTTTGATTCTTATATGTTCACATACCTGTAGAATTAGCAATTTTGTTTCGGGATTAAAGAGTTGTCCAGTTCTATGTGGTTCAGCTGTGATTGTCCCTTTGGCTATTCTTCTACGCTATGGACTATTGTTCCTGTCAGATGTTAATGTAGTTTTAGTTTTGATTTATTTACATGCATGGCCATGCCAATAAACATTAATTGGAATTATGGAGGGTTGTCGAATACTTCTTTAGGTATGTATGTGTTGCAAGATTTCAGTCGAGTTTGGGTATAGCAATTTCTTGGTGTCATCACTGATTTCAAATAGTAAAAACTTTGCACCTGTCAGCACCACATTTCTTTATAACATATTAACATTATAACTATTCACGAAGTATGTTTACCTATAAACAGGGAATGCTCTCGAAGCTGCATACGACCATGTAATCGCTGACTCAATAAAAGTTAATCTTTAATTAATGTGTGGAGTAGTAAATATTTCACAAAAATACCTTCAGGTTAATCCCTTGATGTGCCTGAGCTGACATTGTATCAGTATTCAGTAAAAAACCAACAATTCTTCCTTAATGCAAATCCCATGGTGAGTTGATTGGCATGTGGACGTTCCGCGGCAACACGCGGAGAACCATCTAGTTTATACAGATAGACTCTTTCAAGCAACCACCGAGAGCACATCATATGCAGTTGTGCACCCATCACTGCCGGAATTGACGGCTTCGTCAGGTGCCGTAAACACTCGGCGTAAAGCCTTTCGGCAAATAGAATTTCGCCGAGAATCAACCATCCCGCACTCAGCAACAACTTTTCTGAGCTTTTTGTGGTACTCGGCAAATATTGGGACTCGGCGAAAAATAACTAACGGGTGACGGAAACGGCAAAAATGGGTACGGTTGCACTCGGCAAAGGTGATGGCTTTCTCGAGTTGTACACTCGGTAAAGATGTTCAGCATAATTTAAAAAAAAAATGGCGTCAACGGCGACGGTGATTCATGCTCGCGAGTTACAGTGGCCCCCAGCTTGCGAGTCACCACTTGTCTGAGCAATGCGGGTGCTGCTGCTGGTGCGCTGCCAAGCTAGCAGGTCCGCTGTTGGCTTGCCGGAGAGGGCGGGTGCTGCTGCTCAGCAAGAAGACACGTCTATGAGAGATGAGCTTTGCCGCCGCTCTTGGTGGCGCTGTCGACGACGCATGTGGCTCGTGGCCTGCGTGGTTGTTGGCGCTGCCGCTCGCAAGTGTTTGGTTGGTGAGTTGCTTCCTTGCCGCCGTGTGCATGTGCTACCGCCGCCGCTTGCAGCTTCGCTCCTACATACATGAGGCTTTGTTTAGTAGAAGTGTATTGGGGAGGTTTAGGGAGAGGGGGATTTCAGAGGATTGGGTGAATCCCTTTCTTCCACCCAATCCCCTCAAAACCCCTTCAGACCCCCAAACCCCTCCAGCCACAGTTCCCTCCATATGAAAAACTTGTTTGACAGGCAGGGATTGAGATATTTAGATAAGATAGTGCAAATATCTAAAAATGCAATCTTTCCAAGTAAAACAACATCATAAGTAAAAAATGTTTCTGGTCAATGTGAGATATGCAGATTATACAAGAAAGGGCAGTGCAGATATCAAGTGAACAAAAATAACATATAACCTTACTTGTACTTGCTCCCAGAATATGCAAAGGAGCAAAAATAAGGGCGTCACCTACAAAACAACAGGTCCTCACAATATTGATACTGGCTAGTGCTATATTGGCCAAAACAACAGATCATCAGCACAATATTTTGTTACAACCAAGTTTAACAGAGGGTTTGTATTTCGCTAGCTGCATTACATATTGTCGTTGGCAATTGAGATCTTTCCTTTGCTAGCATCCAAGTCCAGCCCGGAAAGCAGCAAATACTCGTAATAACTCTGCAAGAAAACATCGAACCTGAGTCCATATAAAAAAGGGTGCAAAATACATGGGATACATTAAGCCCCAGTAAAATACATGGGATTTCTTATTCTCTATCCTGGCCCAAATACACATAATTCAATGTCTATTCTTGTGTAGAAGGAATTATGTATGTGATAAAATGTGCAAATCTCCATGTGGCATGCCCAAGATTACTGTAACTACGATATGACCATTTAAATAATTTAGGCAAGAGTCCTACTGAAACTAAGTCACTTGAGCATCAACCACACACATTATACAGGAAGGACTAATAAATATGACATGAAATAGAACTCCAAGGCTCATACAGGACCTCATCAGGCCACCCTAGTTTGGTTTGATGACCAGAATATACAGAACATAAGTGAACATGGGGGGTGCTGCTTTTTACCTGAAGAGCCGTCGGGGCAGAGTTTGCCCTCGCACACGACGTGGTTGTTGGCCCAGCTCGGCTGCGTCACACCGGAGCAAGCGACCAAGGCACAATTCTTCTGTCGAGCCCCATTCACAACGGAAGAAAGCCCGGCCTTATCTAACACAAGCAAAGATTGAAGATTGAATGTTTGTTCAGTGGCATGTATACATTATAATGAATGGTAAGAAAACAATTGACCCCAATTGTGGCCTCGGATGATAGAAATATTTTCTATCTTGGGCATGGAGAGCTGTTGTGTATAAATTGAAGCAAGGGGCAGTGGATCAATTTGACCTACTATGCAGGCAGCACAAACTCAAGAAGCATGGCATGTACAAGGAGCAACTAGTACGCCATCGAACTAGTAAAGCATCAATTGAAGTGGTCATTCAAAATACATGAGATGGATAAACCAACCGGTATGTGAAACGTACGGTTGAGAACAAAAAGAATTACTCGAGTAGGATAGTGAATATATGCGTTTCAGAAAACAAGGTTCAACACTGTTGTAGCTGTATAATAAATGAAGACATTGCCAGTTTCCCAAATGGAAGCAATATAAAGCTTTGATGCACAATTAAGATATGACCAATTTTACATAATTACAGATTTGGTGTGCAACTGTATCACAAACCAAATAATCGACTAATCATGGCCGACATCAAATGAATGATTCTTGGTATGATGAAGAAACTACAAACAAAACTGTATTTTGTACAGAACCCATTCATTTCTTGAATCCTGAAATCGTGCACAACAATGGAATGCACAATAAATAGCAATATTTTTTTTAACAAGCCACAGTTCAAACTCCATTCATCCAATTCTACACACTTGTTTTAAAATTTTGTACTGTTTCTATGAAACGGAACCAGGGAGCTCATCCCTAATGATCTAAAAAAAGTAATCATACGCAGCCTAGCTAGAAAGATATATGCTGGCAACTGTCATTTTCTTCTTTTCTGAAGAGCACCTGGAACATATACTAGATAAAGATCAATGTGCACAATAACAGAGCCAATCATTTTTCGAATCAATCGTCCGCAACTTGCTATCACATAATTTCAGCAGATAATGAGCAGTATGTGCATACATACATGCATACCAAAGATAATGCACGATCACTGAGAAGCGGCATATGTTCTCCCATATAATGAATACTTGTGTACCTAAAAATATATTTTGCTATTTTTTATGAATGAGCTATCACACACTTGCAGTTCAATTTTGAATTACCATAGGGAAATTGACATAAAGTCACTTAAATGTGCGAAAGTAGCTAGAAAACTAGAAAATCCATGAAACTTGTGAATTGTGCATAAAATATGGTCTACTTACTGTGATAATTGGAGTAGTGCCATTTTGCACCCTTATTTCTGTACTTGCTTAACAAAAAACACCCATTTTTGACACTTCGAAAAAGAAAATTGGTTTTTTCTAATAAAAAAAGTAGGAAACTCTATTTGGCAACATTGTTTGTTAAGTCAAGATGCACCTATCTATCCAATTTGGGGACATTATAATAAAGTATGCACTGAATATGACTATCACCTTGGTCCTTTGACTTGAAAGCCATGAATGTTCATACAAGATAGGCCATTTTGTGAAGGATTTTCTTAATTTATTATATTGAAAGTTTGTTATTTTCCCTCGCAACTAGTACACATAAAAGGACTCCATGCGAAAGGATTGCATTTTTTAAACTTGTTTTCCTTTTCTTTCATTTTTTCTAAAACGGGGTCAAAATGGTCAATATGGCTATTCATCAAGGGTTGAATCTCACAAAACTCTAAGTGGTTCTCCCATATAATTACTACTTCTGTATCTAAATTTTTTTTTGCTAATTTTTATGACTAAGCATTCACACTCTTGCAGTTTTATTTTGAATTACTTTCGGGAAAATGACATAAAGTAATTTAAATGTGCGAAAGTAGCTAGAAAACTAGAAAATCCATGAAACTTTGGAATTGTGCGTAAAATATAGTCTACTTACTGAGATAGTTAGGGTGGTGCCATTTTGCACCCTAATTTTTGAGGTTACTTCACAAAAACAACAAGTTTTGACAATTAGGAAATGATAGTTGATATTTTTGTACAAAAAGTAGGAAACTCTATTTGGCAACATTGTGTGTAATGTTAAGATGCACCTATGTGCCTAATCTGGGAACATTGTAATAAACTATGCAATGAATATGGCCAACACATTGGTCATTTCAGACTATATTGATATTTAGCATGCCAAAAAGTGTAACTAATATGGCCTAAAATGAAAAAGTTTTTGACATGAAAATTGTCCCTACTCGTCAAGATGACCAACTTTGATTTTTGGACCATCTTCATCCGAGGTCGTATGCAACCTGTACAGGCAAAACCATGCAGTTTAGCGAAGACCCATTTTGCCGAGTGTGCACTCGGTAAAGCACTGTTTGCCGTGTTTTGTTGTTTTACCGAGTGTGTTATCCACGACACTCGACAAAGTCCATGTTTGCCGTGTTTCGCGTTTTTGCCGAGTTAGGTACTCGGCAAAGATACCATTGCCGAGTGCCCGACATAATGCACTAGGCAAAAGCCTAACGCTCGGCAAAGAGAAAATTTCCAATAGTGCATTGTACATGCCAATAATCTACTGTACTTGAAGAAGTATGGGAGGTCGAGCACGTAAAGGAGGAAGCACGCCCGCACTGCACCAGAGACGCCAAAGAAGCCTCTGGTGAACTGCGACCACCCGTCGCTGGTCTGCAGCTTGTCGTCCTCCTTGCAGCCGGTGAGTTCGAGGACGAGCGTGGTGGATGGCGCGCCCTGTACAAGGACATGACACAGTACATGATGAGGCAAACACCGAGGATAGCGACGAGGCCGATGGTGCCGAGTGCGCTGACCTGGCTGTGCATGGGCGTGTTGCGGAGCGGACGGTGAGCGAGAAGGGGCCGACGAGGAGGTAGCCGCGGGCGCCGACCTCGAGTAGAAACAGCCCCCAGACAAAATCAATGATATACTTTTGATTGACAGCTAGGCAAAATAGGACATATTAGGTTTTATTTTATTTTATTTTTCCTTGGAGCAGATATTTTGATCCAGTAGCACATCCCTCAGCCCTTACACCAGGTTTGTTTGAACCTCAGAGAACAGAAACAGTCCCCAGACCAGAGAAAGAACAATGCCGCCACCTCGTCCTGCTTCGTTCCAAACCCGTACTACTAAAACAAGACATGCATCCGATGGCTAAAGACAAGGGGCACACAGGCCACATGGCACTATAATCCTACTCAGAAATGTGTTACTGGGATGACAAAAGCATCCTCCCTGGCCTTTCCAAAATTCCGAGCACTACCATAATATCTTGCTAACTTTCTGATGCCTCCTACTCCTGGCATGGTGTGGATAAGAAAAAAAATCATATATATTCCTCCAACAACATTGACTATGATTTTGCTATTGAAGCTTTAGAGCGGATCCAGATTTCACTGCATTGTGGTATACATATTGGGTTTTGGGATAGTGTGTTAGTGAGTTTGTGTGGGTCGGCGAGGTTAGTGAAGAACCGAGAAACAGCGAGAGAAAGGATGGGGTTTTTAAGATAGAGGATGTACAAGTACCGGCATGTTATTGTCTAAGAAAAGAACATCCATGTCT
Source organism: Secale cereale (assembly GCA_902687465.1). Taxonomy (NCBI): domain Eukaryota; kingdom Viridiplantae; phylum Streptophyta; class Magnoliopsida; order Poales; family Poaceae; genus Secale; species Secale cereale. The sequence continues at coordinate 42,898,334 of LR738711.1, forward strand.
GCAGTCTTGAATATTAGCCACACACTACCCATCAGGCGGTGCACAGACCCAGCGACGTTGTAATTAATTGTAGCACAAAGGACAAAAACTCACTTGCATATGTTAATCGATCCTACAATGCCGCTAGTGATTTAACTCACCATGCTATAAAGTTACTACCGTCAATATAAAGTCAATTACACCACCGGTGCTAGACCTTAGCACAAATAATCACTTCAGTGCTAGAACTTGTGATGTACATATAAATGGTTCAAAAAATTGGCTTGATGGTGCAAATACGATGTTGCATAGGCATGCGGCGCTGACTAGGCATGCCAAGATGGCGGGGCCCGCTGTAAGTGATAGAAATGGAGGGGCTTTTCGCCAAACAAAAACATGCCGCCCTGCCTTCCATTTCTATCACTTACGGCGGACCCGCCATCTTGGCATGCCTAGTTAGCGTCGCTTGCATATGCAACAAGGTATTTGCATCATCAAGCCAAGTTCTTAAACCACTTATATGTACACCACAAGTTTTAACACTAAAATCAATTTTTGTGCCATGTTCTACCACTAGTGTTGTAATTGACTCGTCAATATATACTGACTGGAATATGTCACCGTATATGGTGCAAGTGTTTTCAATAGAGTTAGACCTCGGTCAAACCAAAAATATGCATGTGCAACCACCAGCACGTGTCTATTGAGCGAGGAACTAGCAGACCGAAAGTATCAATTAGATGGCCTTAAGGACTGTTCTGATCATCTCTGAACTTCCAAAACTCCTCAGAATCAGCTTCAGAAGCTAGCTTCCAACTTCACCTAACGATCAGCGAAGCTTTCTGTAGTCGTAGCTTCTCCCAGTGATTTTAGTTTGGGTATGTTATTACTAAACTTACATAGAGATACATCCATATATATAAATAAGAATCAACTAGGTGGCCGGTCAGATTCGGATACCCTCTATTGGTCGCTCTAGACTAAATGCAATATCAAAATGGGAATCGGATGATCATTGAAAAAACGCAGATCCTTTCTTCGGAGGATATCTCCTATGAACGCAGCGGTCATCCGTGTAAAGTCTAGGACATAAACCCCAATGAGCAGATTTTACGGTAAGTAACCTAGCCATCTAAGTATGCTGAGTTTGCAGCCCCAAATATTTCTAGTATGCTTTGGTTTATGCACAAACATTATAGAAATTTAACCATCTCATGTTACAACAAATTGGAGCCGTTCGGTAATCCTTCGGCTCCATGAAATCTGAGAAGCTGCGGAGCACCTCTTTAACAACTCCGCATTTTTTGACTGTTGCTCCACCAATTCCGAGAATGGAGTTGTGGAGTGGAGTCCCTCCTAACAGGCCTATAGTAACATCCATGCTAAGGTTATTATGAATACAATCATTTTTACATAGACTTTTTCAAACAACCACCCACCGAGACCACATCATCTGCATTGTGGTGTGGAGGCACTTGAAGCAACAGAAACTTTATACACATATTGGAACCTTTGCATCTAGTGGCACATGAGTCCCGCATCACTACAGCTAGTGTCAGGTCGTTGAGACAGCAAGCTACTCAAGAACCCGTACGTGTAAATTGATTGCTTCTAGTACCTGCTCGTAGCGTCTATAAAAGCAAGGCCCCCTTTCTCATTAGAGCAATTACAATAGTGGGCTCTAAGCCCGCTTACATGACACTTTTGCCTATGTGGAGGAGAGAGACAAAGAAAAAGTGAAGGAACCCTAAACCCTAAACCCAAGAGCCAGGCTCTATGCGTGCTCCTAGACAAAAGCATTTAATGAAAGGAAGGAGATAGAGAAAAAGTGGAACAAAATGTGAGCTTATAGCCAACCTTATAGCCTACTCTATTGTATGACCAATTAATAATGCTAACTCTTGGTGACATGTCATGTTCATATAGCCAGCAGCTGGCTATACTATTAACCATGCTCTTATCAACTTCTCGGGTGAGTACTCGTCTCACGAACATGCACTGCCTTAAGAATCCACATGTGGTAAAGCAATCCTCTTGAAATCCAGATCAGTTCTCAAACTTTTTGATCCTTCTATTGCAAAATAGATGCTAGTTGATGTATTTTCCCTAGCCATTATGTGTAAGAGTAGGAGGCATCGGTAGATCTGGGACCACATTTTTTAACCGCCATAGATTGCATTGATTGCTGTTCTTCAATACCTGGTCTTCGTTGTCCAACGGGGACGTCTGTGTCTGTTGACACAGGTCCCGAAATCGAGGATGCATCTTAGAGAAACTCCAACGGGGTGACCCATTTCGTTCGCTCGGACAAAAAAGTCGACCCAATGCGCCGACCCAAACGGAAGCGCATCCGCTTTTTGTCTGCATGCCGACCCATTCTCGGCCTATTTCTTTAGCCGGATTTGCGTCGGGGCGGACACGAGACGGATGCATGCCCCATCTCCTTCTCCTTCCCCGGGCCCTCTGATCGGTGGCACATTTTCCTCCCCCCATCCAACAGCAACCGTCGCCTGCCTCCTTCGTCGCCGACGCCGTTGCCCACTTTTTCCGGCAACTCTACCAGCTGCCGGCGCCGCAACATCCGCCCAGCAATGCCGCCACTCCCACGTCGCCCGCCACCGCTGTCTTGCCGACTAGTGTTGCCGACTACTTCCCACACCCGCTCTCCCAACCCCACAACCCCACCACACAGCCGCGGTCGCAACCAAGAAGCCGACAGCTGATAGATCCTCACCGGAACGCTCGTCGGACGTCGGCAGGGCAGCAAGCTCCTTCATCGGCATGCTGGTCCGTGCGCGCCGCGATTCTGTTCGCCGGCCATCTCCTTCGTTGACGCCCGCAAGCTATTCGACAGTTTGCCAAGGTACAAAATGGACCCCGCCGACAAGTTCTTTTTTCACAATTTCCTTCGCGACTCCGACGACTCGTCATCCGATGACGAGGAGGAGATATTGGCTGCCGTGTTGGTCCATCACCACCGCAATAGCCAGCGTCTGATGTTCCGTGGCTCCATTCCGGGCCACCTTCCGGCGTTGAATTGCAACCGAGAGAGCAGGCATTTCCTTGTTTGAAAGGACTACTTTGATACAACAAATCCGTTGTCGAAACGTCAGAAATTCCGCCGCTGTTTCCATATGAGTAGGCATCTTTTCAACCGTATTAGAGAGGGGGTGGTCGGCTATGATGACTATTTCAAGTGCAAAGAGGATGCCGTTGGAAAGATTGGTTTCTCCTCTTATCAGAAATGCACTGCCGCCATCCGAGTGCTTGCATACGGAGTGCCCGATAATCTCATTGACGAGTACATCCGTATGAGCGAGTCTACATGCATGGAGTCCATGTATATGTTTTGTAAGGTTGTTATTGCTGTGTTTGGCCCTAAGTACTTGAGAGAGCCGACTGATGAAGATACGGCCCATTTGTTGGCGATGAACGCCAGCAGGGGCTTCCCAGGGATGCTTGGCAGCATAGACTGCATGCACTGGGAGTAGAAGAATTGCCTTCTGCTTGGCAAGGGCAGTATAAGAGCCATGTTAGGGCTCGCACTGTCATACTAGAGGTCGTGGCGTCTGAAGATCTCTGGATCTGGCACTCATTCTTTGGCATGGCTGGATCACACAATGATATCAACGTGTTTCATCGCTCGCTGGTGTATGCTTGGCTTGCCGAAGGCCACAGCCCACCGGTAAACTCTACTATTAATGACCACAACTACGACAAAGGATACTACCAGGGTGACGGTATCTATCCTCACTGGACCACTGTTGTCAAGACAATCCCCAACCCTATCGAAGAGAAGAGGAAAAAAATTGCCCAAGAGTAAGAGAGTGCTAGGAAGGATGTCGAGCGTGCCTTTCGTGTTTTGCAATCTCGATGAGGCATCGTTCGGTATCCTGCTAATACCTGGAGTCAAATTATGTGCGATAATGAAACATTAGAAACTTGTACCTGATTGTTGTAATGTGCAGCTTGTTCTTCCAAGAATTGCATGGAATCTGTTTTGCACCAGTTTGGCAGTGTATTGAAGTTACAGTCTTGACTCTGTTTCAATGTACTTTGTCTTCCAACATCTGTTGGCTAGTGAAGTTCAGATTCAAGATTTTGGTAAAACTAGGTTCTCATGTGTAATGTCTTACTGATTGTACACCACTGTACAATATGGTTTTAGATCTCTTTTTCTGATGTCATTGTGGTTACAACCAATATTTAGTCACATTAGCACCATTTGTGCAATAACATAGATAATAAAATCTGTCGTACTCAGGTAGTTTTTTTAGGTTACATCACAAGGGAAAGGAGCATGCATATTTGATGGTACGAGAGTTGCTCCTTGAGAATCTGCCAATTGTAAGATATAAATCATATTTGATTTGGAGCAGTTATTGCTTTCGTATTGCAATGAAATTTCATTCTATTTCTGATTGCAACTGAAAGCGCACTACCCCTTTCATATATTGTAGCTATCTACATGTGACAAAAAAGTATTTTCTCCCTCCTGTAGTTTACATCATCTTGGTTCGTATCCTATGCATACCGAGCCATATATTATCCTAGAGATAAGTTGTGCTCAGGTACAAACAAGACAGATTTCGTGCAAATTTATCTGTAATTGCAACCTTGAATTGAGTGTACCCTACAATGCAAACACGATATCCTCTGAGAAATACATTGAAACGAAAAAGAACGGCTTTCCCGACCTGGGTAAGGAAGTTTCATATTCCTATGTATGCCAATGACTCAATGCTTCAAACTTAGTATTTTTAGAATAAACCTCTCACAAAATCTGGGAAGAGTTGGCCATGTTGTGCTTGCTATTTCTTCTAATAATAGAAATATTATTATCTTCTATGTACTTATACTGGCGTCACCTTTTTATCTCACAATCCTGAACATAAGCCATGGGTTCTGTGTTCTCCAATGTGATTCCCTGAAATTAGAAACCAAAATATTTGTAGGTTAGATCTCTCCCTAAAATACATTTGTATGATCCATCCTGGTTTGCGAGAACAATGGGAAAATATGAATCTTACATCCACTATAAACTAAAATGAACTTTGCCTGCATTTTTTCCTATTGGTGGGAGCTCTGCTAAAAACATGGGTTTTGAATTATTATTTTAATTTTCTTCCTGATATGGCTAGCAGTAAGAGCGTATGTCCACATTAACATTGGTTTGCTTCTTTATGTGTGAGAAAACATAATGAATCTCCAATTTTGGCCATATGCAGTTGTGCATGTACGTTGTGAACTTCTGATTGTACGTCCCGCAGAAAAATCTCTAGGCAATAATGCATCACTGTTGCATGAACCTATAAAATAATCCCTCCATTTTTATATACAAGGCCACAAACTCATATTACAGGTAACAAAGCAAAATTTAATGTCTTGCATTGTAAACCACTTTTTCTTGTCGTTTACCGGGATCATTAATATGTCGCATGCTTGCAAAGGAAGGGATAGAAAGCTGAGCAGAGTGTGATTATGACTGCATGCATGCACGTATTAAACATGTTGCTAGTATGAGGAAATATCATTAACTTTTGTTTCAATTACTGTTCATGGCTTTGTATAGATGCAAAGTGTATTTTCCATAGTGACCTTGTATAAGTAAATGGAGGGAGTATCTGTTATCCAATAGATTCCCAATAAGTAAACACCCAAAAGGTGGTAGTGAAGCACGCCAACACTTCTAGTAATCTATGATATGCAGTAGAGTTATACATTCGAAATTGCGGATGAATGTGGTTGACTTATTAACATGACTTATTAACACTCCTTTTGTTTGATTAAATAGTACACATTTGATTGTCAACTATACAAAATAGCAAAATTACATTTTTTCTTTATTTTCAGGTCTAGGCCCACTTGTCAGATATTATTGAAGGATTTTGCCCACGGCCCTTACACCTGTTTCAATCGAACCTTAGCCAGTTGGAGCCGAGCAGCTGCTAGCCTAGAGAAAGAACAATCTAACCACCCCGCCGTGCTTTGTCCTAGACTTAGACTACCAAAACAAGACAATCATACAATGAGTTGATGACTGGCACACAACCACCATGGTACATTTTTTTTTGAACCGGGCATCACCCCTTTCCATTAATATCATAACGGAAATACATCAGTTCCAGTCCAAAGTAAGGAGACCTAGAAAGGGGAAATGCGAGTTCAAAGCATCGTTGGGAAACCCACAATAAACACCCATCATCGGGCAGTTTACTATGGGGTGAAAACCCAGCGACACCAAAGTGAACTAAACAAGTCTACCAAATCATATAGGGGAACAACCCAACATAGGAGTCTACTAAGAAAACAGTCCAGAGGCTCACGCAGGAGCAAAATAAACCAAGACGCAGAGAAGTTGGAGCTGAAGACTGAAACAGCATCACACCAGCCAGCCAAATGCGCCAGGAAGTCTCGAACATCTCCAGCTTCAACCAGTTCGATTCGCCTGGTGGAGCACACAGACGCATCATGTTCGATGTGCTGGCCTTCAGAATCTTAGCTCCGCGCTCCATAGCTTCGCGATCCTCTCCCATCAACAGACCTGCCCAGTAAGTCATGTGTCCACAAGCAGAGTAAACAATATCAAAAGGTGATCGCATTTTTTTACTTTCAAAAGTGGTGCTGTTTCGGCTATTCCACATCGCCCAACAGATAGCAGCTAAGCAAAAAGTGTAGAATATTTCCCCATCAGGTAGGAAAACATCGCACCAGGAAAAGAATTGCCAAATATTACTAGGACAAACATCAGTGCCCAGGGCACAACCTGTAGTTCTCCACACGACCCTGGCCACAGGACAAGTGAAGAAGAAATGCTGGGATGTCTCTCTCTCATCACAAAAAGAACAAGAAGGGTTCCCCATCCATTTCCTCTTTTTCATGACATCTCTAGTTAAGATGGCATCCTGGGAGAGTTGCCACATGAAAATTTGAATCTTAAGTGGAACTTTAGCCCGCCAGATCCATTTATAATTACATCCAGCTATATTACTTTCCAGATATTCATAAACGGACCTGGTGGTAAATTTGTTCTTCCTATTCCCCAGGGACCAACTAACCTTGTCCGGTTCATTAGAAAGAGACCATGAATCAACAATAGCCTGCATTTCTCTCCATTGCTCCAGCAATGTAGAATGCATGCCTCTCCTGAATAAACCGGGTCCCACACCCACTCTGAATTTAGCCACCGTAATATCCTGCTCATTACAAATGTCAAAAAGAATAGGAAAACGACTATGTAAAGGGAGGTCATTCTCAATAGGATCGATCCACACCCTAGCAAGATCGCCAGCCTTGAGAGTAATCCTCCGGCCAGCAAGGTAAATGTCCTTGACTTTCATGATATCTTTCCAAATAGGAGAGTCACCAAATTTAGTTTTAACTGAAGAAATCGTATCCTTCTTCAGATATTGGCACGAATGACATCCTGCCATAGCCCTTGTTCCGTTTCCAGTTTCCACCACCATTTGGTAAGGAGATTGATATTTTGCTTGCGTAAGTCTTTCACTCCCAAGCCCCCTTTATCTTTTGACCGGCAAATCCTGGACCATTTAACTAGATGGTAGCGTTTACGCCCTTCATGCTCTTGCCAGAAGAAACGTTTGCGATGCTTGTCTAACTTCCCAATCACCCCTTTAGCCAACAGGAACATACTCATGTAGTAATAAACAATCCCCGTAAGGGAAGTGTTGGCAAGGATCAGACGTCCTCCCGAAGAGGCTGCATTTCCAATCCAGGACTCACAGCATTTCAGGAAATTTTCATCTAGGAAATCCCAGTCTAGACTGTGAAGAGTAGAAAAGCTCACAGGCACTCCCAGGTACTTCATGGGAAAGTGGCCGATGTTACAGTTAAACAACTCAGCATAAAAGGAGCTCGTGTCATCGTCTCCCCCGATACATAAGATTTCACTCTTCTCAAAGTTGATTTTCAAACCTGACATGAGTTCGAAAATATATAGCAACAACTTAAGGTTGATAGCAGCCTCCTTATCATGTTCTATAAAAATAACCGTATCATCTGCATATTGCAGAATGGCCACACCATCTTCTATCAAGTCCGACACGAGACCAGTCAACAGTTTTTCTTTCTGGGCGTTACGGGTCATTTTTGATAGGGCTTCTACGGCTATATTGAACAGGAAGGGGGAATGGGGGTTACCTTGACGCACCCCTTTGTGGCTTTGGAAGTACGAACCAGTTTCCTGGTTTAGTTTGATGCTCACCGTACCGTTACGAAGAATTTTTTCCACCCATCCACACCATGTGGGGCAGAAACCCCGATTCTTGTGGCATTCAATCAGGAAATCCCAGCTGATTTTATCATATGCTTTCTCGAAATCCAACTTCAAAACAACCCCCACTTTTTTCTTACGATAAGTGTGGTGCAGGACTTCATGAAGGGTGAGGATACCATCCATAATACTCCTGTGTTTAATGAAGGCATTTTGATGTTTACTAATCAGCTTGTCCGTGAACATAGCTACCCTATTATCCAGCACCTTAGTGATAAGCTTGTACGGGCATCTAAGTAAGCAAATAGGGCGACATTGTTGAATTTTCTTCGCCCCATTTATCTTAGGTATCAAAGTAATTATACCGTAATTCAACCTTGCCACATCCAGATTGTTATTATAAAAGGCTTCAAAAAGCCGCATAATATCTTTTTTCACAAACTCCCAACAGGTTTTATAAAACTCAGCCGTAATGTTGTCCGGGCCGGGGGCCCTGTTGTTCCCCATGCTAAATAAAGTTTTCTTAACCTCCTCTTCAGTAAAGGTCCTAGTAAGGATAGCATTGTCATCTTCTGAAATCTTTTCATCATTCGACCAAGTCTCAGGAGACAAATGGAACAGGTTCCCTCTAGCAGGACCAAACAGCTCGTTATAGAAGGATGTAGCATGAGCTAGGAGGTTCTTGGTCCCTTCAACAACCGTATCCCCGTTAATCAAGGAGTGAATGGTGTTTTTCCTTTTTCTACCATTCGCTATTCTATGAAAATAGGCAGTATTACGACCCCCCCTTAAGAAGCCATCTCTCATTTGACTGTCGAAGCCAAAAGTGCTCTTCATCAGCTAGTATCTCATTGAGCTCCGCACACAGGTAACTCCTCCTCTCATAGGAATCTAGATCTAAGGGCCCGAACTCCTCTTTGGTCTCAATCTCTTCTAATTCTTTTTGGATCAGTTTTCTCCTCTTCCTGGCGTGTTCGAAGGAATGAGAGCCCCATCCTTTGAAGTACTTCTTGATGCGTTTCAGCTTTATGTTGAGAATGTCTATAGGATCCTCAAAAAGAACACTTTGTTCCCAGATGTTCTTAGCTTTATCATAAAAATCATCATTCTTAAGCCAGCTAACCTCAAATCTAAATTCACGTTGACGCGGGGCTTTCTTCTTCATAGGGTCCGAGGTTAACAACAAAGGATTATGATCCGAAACATCTCTCACTAGTTTGCGGACAGCAACTAGTGGGAAGAGATCTTCCCAATTAGAGCTCATGAGGATTCTGTCTAGCTTTTCTAGAGTAGGATGTTTCAGGTTGTTCGACCATGTATACCTGCCTCCACCCATGTGGATCTCCCTAAGATTCAAATGTTGAATACTAGAGTTAAACCTATCCATGTGTTTGGATCGATGAATGCCCTTATTCTTATCATCACCGTCTCTCAGGATATTAAAGCCCCCCCTATCACATAAGGATTATCAATGTTTTCACACATGATCTTAAGCTCCTCCAGAAACTAATCTCTCCTATCATCATGAGATGCCCCATAAACCACAACTAAAGTCCACACACATCTCAACTTAACATCAAAGACCGTAGTCTGAAGGAGATAGCTACCTGAAGACCAGGAGATAATTTCCAAATTGTCTTTCCTAATACCACAAAGGATACCACCATCTTTGCCTATAGATGGAATCCAATTCCAACTAAGGCTTTCGTAGGTGTCAATCTTCCTAAGAAATTTAGGTGTGTAGCTTTTTTTCTTAGTCTCTAGGAGGCCTATGAAATCCACGGAATGATCTCTGATAATGTCAGAGAAGCAGGTAGTCATCCCCTTCTTACCTGCTCTTCTACAATTCCAGAATAGGCCATTCATTTTTTCTCTTTAGCCCCCCTCTTCTTGGTAACTCTACTAGGAGTCAGAGTAGAGTTACCAGTTTTTCTCGTTAAGGAAACCCCGTTCTTTTGACTTCTGGTGACAGGTCTAGAAATAATTATACTCAGTTTTCTTTCCCTCTTTTTTTTAGACCTCACCATCCTAAATCTATCCTCATCAGCATCTCTCTCCTCATCCCAATTCATGTCTAAAGGAGTCCGGTCTCGAGTTTCATTAGTCAGAACCATTTCCTTTTTTTCATCAGTATCATGTTTCCCATTTAAATCATTAGTACTATTTTTATTCCTGAACCTTTCAAGTTCTCGCAGGATATCAACACTAGCAAAATCCGTGTCAGGAATATTGACACCCATTTTAACAGCTCTAAGAATAAGATCAGGATTGGACAGTGTACCAAAGGAGTTAGTGTTTTGTGGCATACCTTCTAAGTCCCTCTTCTTTGCCACTGCCCTGGCCCTCTCCTCAACCTTCTCCATCTTGTCCCGAACATTGCGGAGGCTAAAACATAGGTTCTCTTCAGTAACCAGAGGAGGGTTAGGACGCATCATATCATTCTTTTCTTCCTTGGGGGATTCCACCACGTACTCACTGTTAACCATCACGCTAGGCTCATAATGGTCAATCCCATCTCTTGCCCGGTGACATTTTTTAACAGCATCAGAATAAGATTTTTTTGATATACTCATACAAGAATCTGAAGGAAGCTCGGTGTGTACTCTTACTTTTTCCTGTATCATCTCCTGGGCCATGGTCTCAATGAGGAGGGTATTGTGAAGGGAATCGTCAGATTCCACGCTCTCCTGCGACTCTCGGATAGGTTCCGTTTTGTCTCCCTGGGGAATGTAGGGAGATTTCCCCCCAAGCCCAGTAGATATATCGCCCATTTGAGCTCCAGGATTCAGAACAGGTTTAACTTTTTTATCACTGTTTTTTGTATCAGGGTTGGAAGGATTCTGTATTTCCTCCTTTTCTCTTTTAGGGTCCCTCACAAGGATCTGCTCAACCTCATAGAAAAAATCATAGAAATGTTCCCCAAGAACAGCCTCTGCCATTGCAGGGATTTCATCCACATTCCTGCACCCCAACCTGACCCGAGCAGAAGCCGGTCGGTGCAAAGTGGCTGGGTCTATTTCAAGGGGAACCCCAACCAGAGATGCCACATATGCCAGATTTCTTTCACTTCTTTTGTCAAGAGGAACATTACTAATTTTTATCCAGGCCGTTTCCATCACACCTTTGGCCCCAAACAAGGATGACCAGCGAGTAACATGAATTACAGCCCCACTAGTTTTGAGAGTAATTCTCCCAACATAACAGATCTGTGCAACTGCACGAGGGTTAGAGAAGCGCACCACAAAGACTCCTGGCCCAATAGCATGAGCAGAACAACGCCAATCAGTGGCCAGATAAGCATTCAAATCTAGTTCCTCTGACGTGTAGAGGTTTCCCCTTCTATGATGGTAACAACAATATTGTTTGCCCTTTCCTTATGTTGGTTAGCAGTGCATGAATCATGAATATAATAAAAGCCTTGCCCTCTAGCTTGAAACACACACATCGATGCCATGCAATCCCAAGGAAGAAATTCAGCACAGACAGATGCAAGATGCCCAAGTTTACCACACCTCTCGCAAAAAGCCTGAGGGCATCTAGTAGGTGGATGTTCAGGAGACTTGCAAATAGGGCATGGATCGGGTTTTTTGGAAGGGGGCACCTGATTAGGGTTCTTCTTCCCATGGGCCTGACGAGGGATAGGCGCAACTGGACGCCCGAAGGTGTTGTCTCCCAATTCCGAAGTCGCTTGAGCCTTCTGGATCCAGATGCCACCAGATTGGATCTCACGGTGGCCGGAAGGGGCCGCCTCGTCCCACCGAGAAGTGTCCCCCGAGGCCGGCGGGATGTTGGAGGAGGAATTGTTGGATTGGCTGCCCCCATCCTCGCGTCTCCACGAGAACTTGTTCATGTCGCCTCCACGGCCGTTACCGCGGCCGCCTTGGCGTCATCCGCCGCGATCCATGCGGCCAGCCCCGCCTCCACCGCGTCGCTTTCCGCGACCCCCACACCCATCTTCCACAGCCATGGTGGGGGTGGCCGCGACCGCCGCGCACGAGCGAGGATCTCCGCCTACCTTGCCCTTCCACCACTCAAAGGTCTCTGTGGATTTGGATCTGGATCTGGGCTCCTCCGCCGCCGCCCAGAAGTGGGAGAATGCTGTCTCTAGATCAAGGGTCGGGCGGAGGGGTTTTTTTATCCCTGCGTCCTATCCACGCGGGGTGGGTTGGATCTCATCCACGTGCCGTGAATCCGCCATGGGCTGGCGGGTGGTGTGGTTTGGGTTCGCCCCAACCCGGTCCGGTCCGTCGGTACACGCCCCAGGCCTGCACCCGTGTATCACACCCGCACGACTCGTGTCTGCGCGCGGCAGCGTAGTCATCGCCGCCGGCAATCGATCACGAATACGAGCAAAATGGCACGGGAAGGAGATCACATCGTCGATGTCAAATTCCTCTCCCTCTCGAAGGAAACGCGCGTCAACCGTAACCTCGCGCGCGTCCAAGAGAACGATGCGCAGGGCATCCCGTCGGAGCACGAGAACGCCATCATGGAACGCCAGCGTGCGCGCTCGCAGATCGGCGGCGAACGAGACCCTCCATCTCGCGTCGGGCTCGTCACTGCGACCGTCGCTTGAGCACACCCTTTCACTCATGACGACCAGCTGATCACCACCATGGTACCTAATCCCGACTCTAGATTCTTTCACCGGGATAATAGATGACCAAGGCGTCCTCCCTAGCCTTCCCAAAATTCCGAGCATTGGCATAATATCTTTTAAATTTTCTGATTCCTCCTACTCCTAGTGTGGCATATTCAAGTGAAAACCACATAAATATGCTTCCGCCAACATTGACTTTCTATTGAAGTATTAGAGTTGATCCAGATTTCAGCGCATTGCTTTCGTTTTTGGGATAGTGCATGTGTGAGTGTGTGTGTGACGGTCATGGAGGTGAATGTAGAATAGAGAAGTAGCACGGAAAAGGGTAGGTTTATAAAGATAGAGGATGTAGAAGTACTGGCATGTCGACGTTCTTCAATATTAGCCATGTCACCATCATGCAGTACATAGATCCACGGACGTTGTAATTAATTTCAGCAGAAAGGACAAAAGTCACTTGCAAATGTTGATAGATCATGTAATGCCGCTAGTGATTTATTCACCATGTTATAAAGTAACAATGGTCAATATATAGACCGACCCGGAGTATGTCTCACCGTTCGTGTTGCCAGCTATTTTCAGTAGAGTTTCTCTTTGCGTGAATCTTGATTCGAGTTATAACTTGGTCAGAGCAAACTTATGTATGTGCAACCACCCCCAGGTGTCCATTGAGCGAGGAAATAAACTAGCCCCAAAGTAGCAATTAAACAGTGTTAGTTTGTGTATATTACTAAACTTACAGTCCGGGCCGTCTCCAGAAAGTCGGGTCCCTGGGACGAAAATCAAAATTGGGCCAATTTTTTTTTAAAAACAGTCATATAACATGAGAACTAATATAACTCACGTGTACTCTCAGTTTATTACACAATTTCAGTTTGTTATATCTTACTCCTAACTCAAGATGGCAAAGGGGACGAAACCCATCGGGTTTTGCCTGCCCAAACCCATCCCCACGAGAAAATCACAAACCCGTCCCCGTCCCCGTCAGCGTGCGTGGGGCTAGATTTTTGCCCGTCCCCTAAACCCTTCGGGTTTCCTAAACCCACTGGGAAATCGGCTTATTTAAGCAAACATAATAGCAGCAAAGAATAGCATTTCGGCAGCAAAAAGAGCATATTTCAGCAGCTTAACTTGCGAAAATTTCAGTACAATACAATGGTACATGGTTCAACAGCGACAAGGAGCATATTTCACCAGCATAACTCGAGCAAAAAGAGCAATAACAGCAGCTACAAGGAGCATATTTCAGCGGCATAACAAAAAGAGCAATAACAACAGCTAGAACGAGCAGTAACAACATCAGCATAAGCATATTTCCGCAAACAGGATCATTGTTCAGCCATACATGGTTCAACATGATGTCTATTTAGGCTTAGTGTGGTATTTTGGCGGGGATGACGGGTTTCGGGTTCGGGTATTGCTCAAACGGGTTTAAACCCACGAAACGTGTCGGGTTTTATATCTTACCCAGCAGTAGCCCCGCGGGGTTAAAAAGACGCCCATCCCCGTCCCCTAATAGGGTAAAAACCCGCGGGGACGCGGGTTTCGGGGCCCCATTGCCATCTTGACTCCTAACCTAGCACCGTTGACAAATAAATTCATTATCATTTATCAATACCTAGCCCATGGACACATGATGATAATATCATCCTACTCGGCTAGCTGCTCCTAACTAGGGCCTGCTCCTAACCTAGGTCAGGCAGATCCAAATTAGAAATTTACCAAGTACAATGATGATAAAATTAAGTTGTATACCTAGTAGATGGAGACATGGGTTGTGGCCGATGGCGGAACCGCAGACGCGAAAGGCAGCATCGGTCAGTTGACGATGTTCCAGGCGAGCAATTGGCGGAGGGAGCAGCGGATGGCACCTTGGGCGATTGGCGGAACCGCGAAAGCAGTAGGCGGGCAATTGGCCGAAGGCAGGAGACGACATTTGCTCGTTTGGCGAAAGCAGGCGAACCGGCGGCGTGTTAGCGATGGATAGGAACAAGGCCTCGCGGGCTGGCTTTTTGTTGCTGCGTACTTTGCTTAGGCCTTGCCGCTGGATTAAATGGCAAAGTGTGATTATATTGGTACACATATATTACTAATACCCAGTAATTTGGGGGCCTCAAATTTTTGGGGGCCCTGGGCGGTCGCCCACCTTGGCCCCCTCCATCGACGGGCCTGTTACAGTAGAAAAAGAACCTTGGCCGATCAAACATTGGCAAATCAAAGTAGTATACATGCAAGGAAAAAAAAAGAAGGAAACCATCGGTCGGGAGCTAATCCTCCGAGCGTAAATCCCTCCGACTCACTCGCCTGCATCCCCCTTCTCCCCTCACCCCGCAGCCAACCTATCCCAACCTCGCCGCGCACCGCATCACCGGTCCTCTCTGACCTCGCCACCAACCGCACAGACAGGCCTCTCCAATCTCGCCGCCAACAGCACCGCCCGTCCTCTCCGACCTCGCTGCTGAAGCCCTATACCTCCCTTCCGGCTCCGCATCGCTGCAGCTGTTCCACGTCGCTGGTGTGGCGTCTTGCCCTCGTTTGCTCCGTCAATCCCTACTCTTACCGCCGACCTGGCAACCCCAACGCCGACCCGGTTCCCTGCCTAGGCCTGCTCGTCACCCTCACTCCAAAATCGTCTCATGCTGATACATTTTCAATCACTTGATTTTATTTTTGTTACTTTTTTTCAGTGCTTGATTCGATGAATTTTGTTCAGTGTATACATATGTTCTATGGTCCGATGTGTAATGGATCACTATGTCATCTACTTTTTTTTCGTTAATTTGTATGTAGAATTGTAGATCACAATACTATGATCCCCAAACTTAGTAGTAATATTACTTTTCGACACCATTGCAAAATTGCATGCTTCCATCCAAGTATAGATATGTTCCCAAACTACTATGTTCGGGCTTCTTAATTTTATAGCATCTAAATTACATTGAGATGCTTCTGGACTGTATGAATTTTGCCTTGAAATACGAGACACAGAAAGAAACAATCTCTATGTTGGTGAGTCAAAACATCCATCCCCTTGGTGGCAAAACGTTTTTTGCTTTGCTTAAATATTCATCGTTCTATGCTTGAATTTGAACCCATGTGTGCATCATATCTTCTATGTATCTTCTTTCTAGCATATATTAATCCAAATGGCAATTGGAACCACAAATATGCCTCTACATTTGGTTCTAACGTATTTCCATAAAGCTTCCTTTCTTGCTGCTACTAATTCTTCATTTTTTTCCGTTTCTCCTACTTATTAACAATAGAAAAAGTTCATGTTCCCATATAGTAAATGTTAATTTTTGGTGACTCACAAATTTGTATGCTTCCATTTACGAGGAATCGTATTGAGATAGTCCCACTTTTATGCTTCCGAGTTATGGCCAATGCTTCCAGATTAAACTGCATGTGCTATTTTTACGGGTCAAACTACATGTGCTTTATTGGTTAGAAAGATTGTTTACATAGCCCCCCCATTATTTTTGGTGACTTTGGTATGTAGGCATCACGAGCATGCATCCCCATATTGTTGGCATTGTTAGTTAATTTCCTTTGTCAGTTGTATATGCTTCCTAGCAGGATGAGTTGTTAACAACACCTTTTTCATGCTTCCTACTCAGTTTCCATATTATAATATATATGCTTCTTCGGTCTTGATAATTTGCATCCATCCCTCTACCAACTTCTGGAATTTGTAATTTAGGTCATATAAACATGCATCGCCATTTTGACGGCAGTCATAGTTATTGTTCATTTTCAATTGTATATGCTTCTAATTTAGATGAGCCATATTATTAACATAGCACATTTTCATGCTTCCTACCAGTTGTGTTTTAGAATTGTGCTTCACATCTTTCTTTATTGCTCCTGTATGCTACACACAGTCAATGACATGTTTCTTGCCGTTCATGCGACAGGTGATGTTCACATATGCTGCTTCAATATGATTTTAACATGCTTCCATAATTGAAGATTTTTGTATTAGCTGATTGATTGGATGTCATATAAAACATCCCTTTGTCATCATGAAAAAGTTTGATACAGACTGTGTCTTGCAGGAGATTCTTTGTGGTACTCCGTTCCAATGCGATTGTGGAAGGTCCCAAACCACAACGAACATCCCTTGTTCACAAATGTGGTTTTGGAAGCTGGGATTTTGTATCTGAAGTCACGTTGTATGATTTGTGAAACAAATTGGACTGATACAGGAAATAAAAAATTTGTGGGTTTGAAGCATTGTGTGTACAATGTGATATTTCAAATTCCGTGTACAATTCTTATTGAGAAAGAATTTGTAGTAAGTAGGAAATTTAACTTATGAGCTCCTGCAACATGATTATAGAGGTAACTGAAGGAGGAAACCACATTAGTAGCATGTTCGAAACATTCCAGATAATATCAAAGTGATGCAATAGTCGTGAATTCAGAGAAGCAAATATGTAGGTCTTAGGGAACATGTTTAATGAAAATATGAAGCCATGGAATGTTGTTTATAAGGTACGAAAACTGTAGGAAACATGTTATCTGAAAGGCAACTACTGAATTGAATAGTTGGTACGAAGTAAATTTTTGGGACACGGGAATCACATGGATGAACGAATGATGTGTTGTGAGATTGGTGAATAAGAAAAACTAAATTAGTTTATGCATGATTCTTGGCAGTAGTTATTCGAGATCAAATCAGAATAGATAAAAATCTGTCATAAAACTACCTATCAAGAAGTTGTCCCGAAAAGAGTTGCGATAGAATCAAATTTCATAGGTACACCTTTTTTATGGAAACAAATCTCAAGTGCATGGGAAGCAAACTTCACTAGCATTGGAAACAAAAATGTTGTAAATATATTCTTCCAAAAATAGGAGGGAATGGGCACCCAATAGTGAGAAATATAAATGGAAGCAGTTATCTCATGAGTGATTTTCGGAAGTAGTTTCAGGAAGCAAATCCTAATTAATGGCGGTATTATCTGGAAATTGTCTCAGGTGCTCACTTGCTCAGGATAAATCCAACGATCCAGACACTGTAAATCTAACGATGGAACACTAGTCTGATGGGTGCTTAGGCATCAGTAGTCTGATGCCTAGCGGTGCCCAAACAAAATTATGTACGTGCAACCACCACCACCTTTCCATTAAGCTAGGAAATAAGGTAGACCCAAAGTAGTAATTAGACAGAGCTAGTTTTGGTATATTACTAAACTTACACTAGAGATATATCCATATATAAACTAGAAGAAACCGATGGTAAATACTAGTATTACCATCATTCTGGATGTAAAAATAATAATCGTAACGTATAGTTGCAGCAACTTGCACCAAAATTATGGTGCTAAAACAGTTATCCATCATACAATGTATTAAACTCTTTTATTTAGGCACTAGTTGCATCGCCTGCCAAAATTGGATGTAGAAATTTCTCCATCTGATGGACATATTATGTAATAGACTTAAACAGTCATATGATCTTGTCTGGTTTGTTTTGTGCTTCCTGTTGTGAAGCTGTAATCTTTTGGTTTGTGTGAACTATGTGTGCTAATCAGGTTTTCGCCTCATAGCATTCGTCACCATGTCGGGCGAATGCGGTGGGTTTCCTGGTAGTGCTTGAATTCGCTTTTACTCTCTTCCTCTCCCATGAACTTGTTTCTGAAACTGATGTATTTCGGTTCATTGCAATGGAATGGGGTAAAAGCCTGGTTCAAAAAATAAATAGACCTAACACTTAACATAAGCAACGATTCGTTGCATGTAATTTACAAATGGCGTTGGAGTCACATGGAATGATCCAACAAATTAGCCATACATTTTGGAGAATGGACATGCGATTAGTATACCAAAACAGTCGAACACAAGAATGTGCATATTTTTTTTAAAAGGGGGAGCACCCCGGCCTCTGCATCAAAGTGATGCATACGACCACCTTTATTAAAGAGCAAATACGTTCAAACAAGGTCCTGTAGTCTGAGACAAAAAGGCTCTCCAGGAGCAAGGAAAACATAAAACAGCCAACAACCACAACCGGCTGGCAAAAGCAAGATAGGAAAACTAATTGCCTATCCTATTACATGACCGCCATCCAAACCGGTTGAAAATAGCCCGTGCTACCGTCTCCCATCGGATAGACCCAGTAACCAAACGCTCCCTGGCCTCCGTCGGAGTGAGTTGCGACCATATACGAATCAATGCAGTGGCTCGGAAGATAACCTGCAAAAAATGAATATTTGTTGTTCTGTTAAAAACCAAATCATTTCTGCAATTCCAAACTGCCCATAGCAAAGCACATACTCCAACACGGATGTGTCTCGCTAATGCAGAATCTATGCCGTCTAGCCACGACCCAAATAAGGTGTTGATGGAATTCGGTGGTGAAATGTTAAAGGCAATCTGGATCGTCCGCCATAATATTTTTGCCATCGGGCAATCGAGAAAGAGGTGTTTGATGGATTCGTTCCGATCACAAAACGAACATCTTGAGGATCCAGTCCGGTTACGTTTTGCCAAATTGTCTTTAGTCAGAATCACTTGTTTATGCACAAACCACATAAACACTTTGATTCTCAAAGGCACTTTGACATTCCAAACATACTTCGACCTAGAAATAGCACTAGAGTTGATGACATCTAGATACATTGATTTGACCGAAAACTCTCCATTCCTAGTCAGCTTCCAGCACAATCGGTCTGTGCTTTGAGAAAGCTGCACATCCATCAGTCGTCTGACCAGATGGAGCCAAGCTTCCCAACGGTTACCCGCTAGCGCTCTCCTAAAGTGAATATTGAGAGGGGAAGACTGAAGAATTGTCGCAACAAAAGCATCTCTTCGTTGAACAATGCAATACAGAGAGGGATATTGCAATGCGAGAGGTGTTTCCCCAAGCCATGTATCCTCCCAGAATCTCGTAGAGTTACCGTCTCCAACAATAAACTTTGTTCTGTTGTAAAAGACTGACTTAACTCTCATCAGTCCTTTCCATAATGCTGAGTCACTCGGCCTCACGGTGACCTGGGACAAGGTTTTAGACCGGAGGTACTTATTACGCAGAATCTGAGCCCAGGTGGCTTCCGTCTCTGCAGATAGTTTAAACATCCACTTGCTGAGAAGACATCTGTTCTTTACCTCTAGGTTTTCTATACCTAGACCCCCTTGGTCTTTCGGTCGACAAATAATATCCCACTTAGAAAGTCTGTATTTTCTCTTCAGGTCATCACTCTGCCAAAAGAAGCGCGATCTATAAAAGTCCAATCTTTTCCGAACTCCAACAGGTACCTCGAAAAAATACATGAGAAACATAGGCATACTCGTGAGTACCGAATTCATAAGAATTAATCGGCCCCCGTATGACATCAGTTTGCCCTTCCAGCAACTGAGTTTCTTTTCAAAACGGTCTTCAATACACTTCCACTCATTGTTTGTTAGCTTACGATGGTGAATTGGTATACCCAAATACGTGAACGGTAACTCCCCCAACTCACACCCGAACAATTGTTTATATGTCTCTTGTTCCTCATTAGCTCTTCCAAAGCAAAACAGTTCGCTTTTGTGGAAATTAATCTTAAGCCCACTCAATTGTTCGAATAAGCATAACAACAGCTTCATGTTTCACGCTTTTACCAAGTCATGCTCCATAAAGATAATAGTATCGTCGGGTACTGTAGGATAGAGACCCCTCCATCAACTAGATGAGGTACCAGGCCTCCAACCTGACCAGCTTCCTTAGCCCTTCCAATAAGAATCGTCAACATGTCAGCTACAATGTTGAACACAATAGGTGACATCGGATCACCTTGACGTAGGCCCTTATGTGTTTGGAAGTAGTGGCCAATATCATCATTCACTTTAATTCCAACACTACCCTTTTGCGTGAAAGATTCCACCTGGTGTCTCCAGGATTGATCAAATCCTTTCATACGCAGTGCCTGTTGAAGGAATTGCCATTTTACTTTATCATATGCCTTTTCGAAATCCACTTTGAAAACAACCCCATCTAGTTTTTTGGTGTGGATCTCATGGAGCGTCTGATGGCTTCTCGCCCCTCGTTGGTTACCCCAAGTGGAAGGTTTGAGATGCAGTGTAGCGGAAGTTTTCCCTTGGCAATACCAAGGATCGATTTCCTTGAGACTCCCAGTTTCAACAAGAAGGTGTCAACTGCTAACGGCGCCAGATATTAGCAATCAACGTGGACCTGCACACATATACAAATAACTTTGCTCCCAACGAGTACAGAGAGGTTGTCAATCCCTCCGGCCTTGTAGTTTACAAAGGATCAAACGCAAATGATAGTAGTGATAGATATGATTGCAATAGTAAATAAAAGCGGAAAGTAAATAGCAGACGTGATCAATGATGGTAATATGGACCGGAGTCTCATGATGTTCACTAGTGATGTCTCTCTCCCAAAAGACGATAAAACAGCTATGTGAGGTAAACGAATTACAGCTGGGCAATTGACAGGACCATGTGCGCAAACCAATGCTGACTAAGTTGCAAGAAAGGTAGAGGTTCAAAGCATGGGCGGTACGCCAAGGTAAGTAGACCGAAATCCATCAATATCTACTACTAATCATCCACCTTGAGATATCTATCCAGAACATCTCGCTGGTATTAAGTTGCGAGTCCCACCCATAGTGTAAACTCAAAGCAACAGACAACTGCATTAAAAGAACTTTGCGTAAAGTAAACAATCCTTGCACCCGCGGGCACAAGCACCGTTGTTTTCCCCCTTGTGGCAACAACACATCCCCTAGACTCATGTTTCTATCACTCAAGCTAGTCATCGAGGGGCATGAACCCACAATCAAGCATAACGTTCCCTCTTGGAGTCACTACCTACTACTTGGCCAAAGCAATAAATAACAACGGAGAACATGCAAGAATTACTTACGAACATAAATATAAAAGAGGTAGATCAAATATATTACTCAAACACAATCTGAACATAATCTCATAATTCATCGGATCCCAGCAAACTCATCATAGCAACAGCATAAGGATTACATATGTGCCTCGATCATGTAGGGCAGCTCACAAGGACTAATTAGTGAAGCACAAGAACGGGAGGAGAACATCACATAGCTACTGGTCATGGACCCATGGTCCATGGGAGACTACTCACAACTCATCCGGGAGGCGTCCATGGTGGTGGAGAAGCTCCCGGTGGTGATCCTCCACTCCGGCAGGGTGCCGGGAAGAGTTCTCCTGGTGCTCCCGATCTTAGAAGCGGCGGCAGCGGCGGAATAGAGATGAGATCGCGAAAAAGAGTTCCCGTCTCGAGGGTTTCGGGAGACGGTATAAATATATGCCAAAGGGGGGCATCAGACGAGGCTCGGGGGCCCAGGCGCCCCCCCCCCGGCGCGGCCAGGGGGGGCCGCGCCACCAGGGCGCCTGGAGCCCTGGTGGCCCCCCCCCGGCTGTACTTTGGCTACCGGGAACCTTCTGGAACGCTGATTTTTTATATAATTTTTCCGGTATTTTTCTCGCAGTTCTCGTAATGGGAAAACCTGAAATACAAAAACAGCCGAAAACAGAAACTGGCACTGGGTTGCACTGAGTTAATAGGTTAGTCCAAATATGATCAAAAGTGTATGGAAGTGTATAAATATCATAGCAATATCACCCAAAAGAGGCATGGAGCAAGCAGAAATTATAGATACGTTTTGGACGTATCAACATCCCCAAGCTTAATTCCTGCTCGTCCTCGAGTAGGTAAATGATAACAAGAATAATTTCTGTGGTGACATGCTATTAACCATATAGGACTTTTTCATAGTCACATGACAAAAGCTTACTGAGACAATGAATCTATAGTAATTAAGTTGCCTCATGAGAAAATCACAAAGAACTGAAAGTTTTACAAAATGATACTGAAACATCAAATAGATTTGTAATGAACATGGTGTGCAAATATGATAAAGTGATATCTCGCTTGCCCCCTTTAGTGAAGCAAAACATAAATGCAGGGGCACCTCCAAGTTTTAAGTGATGACTAGATACAATGATTTCAAAATAAACGATATCACAATCATGCAAAAGACAATGCTACTTTGGGACAATGCACATTACACTCAGAATGACAATCATGCTCTCAGTAGTTGGTGCTTTAAAAGAAGGTGGAGACTCGTGAACCGTGGCTTTTGTTGGCAAGGTTGAAAACCCGTAGTCGGAAATAAAGACAAAACATGTACCAGAGCTCTTGGTTTTAAAACAGAGGTAATAATTTTTTTTAGATCATGCATGTTTCGTCAACGAATGCTAGCAGACAACTCAATCACTTCTTGAGATGGACAAGTTTCGAGGAACGGCTCCCGAATGAGGACGATCACATCCTCTTAATCTCCTTTGTTTATCACTGCCAAAGTTTTCTGATTTCTC
Organism: Secale cereale; assembly: GCA_902687465.1. NCBI lineage: Eukaryota > Viridiplantae > Streptophyta > Magnoliopsida > Poales > Poaceae > Secale > Secale cereale. Next base: position 42,921,511 of record LR738711.1, read on the forward strand.
ATGAACAAAGCGTGAAGGAGGGTTTGTTTGTTATATTAATTTTGAGCCGGGCGCACTCGATGCCAGTTCCTTCTCGTATTATGGGTTTGCACATTATACATGCAATCCCGGGGTGAAGCTTGTCCAACTTAAAAAGATTATGAGTTAACTACTACTTCCTCATGGACTTACAATAGAGGGACAAAATAGGAATGCTTATCTCTTTGAATAATTTCGAGATGGTACATGCAAGTCTCCGTTAGGAATGGCAGGTAAATACCATGTAGGAAGGTATGGTGGACTCATATGGCATAACTGGTTTAAAAGAAGGTGGATGCACAAGCAGTCAGTCCGCTTAGTACAGGTGGAGGTTAGCAAAAGACTGGGAGCGACCAACTAAGAGAGCAATGACGGTCATAATCATGCAGAGCGACAAAGCAACATTGAATCAGGCATGGGAGTTATATCGCTACTCAGAAACAAAAGATCATCAAGGCTTGATAGACTTTCTTTACAGTCTTAAATATGCGTGAGCATACGCCAAGTCAATCAAAATAAATTCTTTGAAGGAAGATATTACTAAACCATACCACATCATAGGCAAACAAATCATGTTGGTACTCCAATAACACATTGGGAACCCCCCAGCTATTTGAGACTAACCATAAGAAAACATGAACTACTAAGCACCATTATGCACGTAGCATCTTTATCATAGACATATCAACCAATGCAACGGAAGCAAACTCTCTTAATAAGATAAGCATGATAACTAAAGAGAGTTCAAGCAACGAACTAAACGAAAGCTCTTTAAAAAGATAAGCATGAAAGTTAAGAGCTAAGCATGATAGTAGCTATTAAAAGACAAAGAACACACACAGCAAGGATAGACATGAAAATTCTATGTTATGTTCTAGGTAGAAGTGGAGCGTGTTTCTCTCCCACATAAAGAAAGCTGAGTTCCGACTCGTTATGAAAAGCTAAGGAAAACTAAAAGCAAGACGCTCCAAGCATAGCACATAACACATGAAGTGATAAAAATATAGTGGAACGAAAGACGAACTGATAATGTTGATGGAGAAGGGGATGCACGGGGGCATCCCCAAGCTTAGACGCTTGAGTCTCCTTGAATATTTCTTGGGGGTGCATGGGGGCATCCCCAAGCTTGAGCGTTTGATACTCCTGGATCTTTTTATCATCTTCCCTCGCACACTTGAAAACTCCCTTCATGCATAACTCATCATAAACTGATTAGCGAGGTTAGTACCCTTAATAAAATAATTGTTCCTTGCTGAAAATAAGGATATTCTTGAAGGTCTACTGTTTCTCAAGATTGCCAAAAGGTTTTTGCAAAGAAAAAGCAAGCTCTAGGTTTGCAAAATGAAGGAAAGGCAAAACAGGACAGAATCTGTGAAAAACAGAACAGCAGGTAGTAAATGATTTTTCCGGGGCACTTATGCAACTCTAATCAAAAAACTCAGAACAGACGCACGAAAGACAATTATATAGAGCACGCTGTCGAAACAATTCAGACCAAAAAGATGATCTGGTGATTTTATACGAATTTTTCTATCCAAGGACAGAATCTGTTTCCTGGACAACACGTCACAACTTTTGAACTTTCTTGCAATCAGAGGCCATACTTGGCACAAAATTGAAAAGCAAAGATACAATGATGATGCTACTGTAGTAACAACACCAAGACACAACAAAAGCAAAATAAAATTTTATTCATGTGGGTTGCCTCCCAAAAGCGCTTTCTTTTATGCCTTTAACACTAGTAGATAAAGGGGATTTAGCCCCGGTTCATTTGACCTTTTAGCCCCGGTTCTGGAACCGGGGCAAGAGGGTCGGTACTAATGCTCTGACCCTTTAGTCCCGGTTCAATCCAGAACCGGGGCAAAAGGGTGTCCACGTGGCCTGTGCACCGAGTCCAGGCAGGAGGGGCTTTAGTCCCGGTTGGTGGTACCAACCGGGACCAAAAGGCATCCACGTGTCAGCATTTCTGTGGCTGTGGTTTTTGTTTTTTTTTTTGAAAGGGGAGGGGGGTTTTAGGTTTTGGGGGTTAATTTAGGTGTTTGATATATTGTGTTAGCTAGCTAATTAATAGAGAGAAGTGTTCTCTCTTATGTCCGTGCTTTTGGTCGACGCTACATACTACACATACGTATATATATGGACTAGAGTCACGCTAGCTAGCTAGCTAGCTGCTAGCTACTAAGCAAACGAAGGAACAGAAGATCTCGTATATATAATCAACATATATATATATATGCATACAGAGAGAAGTAATAATATCGACCACCTCTCCTTCTCCGAGAGATTGGTCGAACAACAAGTTCTCGTATATCTATCCGACACTACCGGGCACATGTATACAATAATTATCTCTTACAAAAATAATCTCCTAACACATGGATGCAGGGTCCACATAGTATTCTCCGTCTTCAGCGATCACGTGTTCAAGGAAGAATGCCGCCAATTCCTCTTGAATTGCTCGCAGACGATCTGGTGTTAGGAGTTCATCCCGCATCCGAAACATCTAATTTGAAGTACGGGGTCAATACATGAAACGATGCTATAAATTTGTGAATATTATTGATTGCTTACGCACTTCAAATTGTTCATCAGTGTAGCCCCGCTCACAGGTCGTGTGGCGGATGGACTCGCAAATGTAGTATCCACAATAATCATTCCCGGGTTCCTGCCACAACCACTTTACAAGAAATAGAGCTCAATCAAACTGATAAGCAAGAATGCCAAATTGGTATTGATGAAACTAGCTAGCGCTTGAATCAAGATATAGGAGATGCGCGCGCGGAACATGCTACTATATAGTACTTACTTTCGGGTATCTAAATTGTAGCTTCTTCGGCAGTCCCGGAGCTTTTTTGATGAATTTTTTCCAAGCCCTGCCAGACAAAGGAAACAATTAGTTGATATCAGAAATGAAGTTGCTGATATATATGCATGGTGGATAATATTGATCGATTTAACTTACCTGGCTAGCATTTGAGTCATGTCCGCATACTCCTTGGGATCTTTACGTTTAGAGTCGAAGACAGTTACTATTCCCTTCTCAAGCTTAATCTCTAAGAGAATATAGTGGAAGCTGCGCACGAATGCATGAGATCATTACATCACTACAAACTTGACTGATATATATATAAGGGAAACCAAATATGCACAAGACATTAACACTCACTTGAAGTTGTAAGGAAAGAGTATTATATCTTTGTTTTCATTTACCACCAACGATCGTAGCAAGTTGGTCTCGGTATCGCCGGGACGCAATTTAACCTCGGTTGCATCTATGAGGTATGTGTTAATAAACCCAATATCACCTACTTGTCTTTTCTTCAATTCGACGATCTTCAATCTGCATAATATAGTGAGGATAATTATAAATACATGCAATGAAGATCAGCTATATAGAGAGACTTAATGACAGAAGTAGTACTACTTACAGACAGTAGCAGGTGATCGTTGTTTTATCGAGGGCCAATTGATTGAAAAATTGATAGAACTCCTCAAATGGAACAGGCAACAGGTCAATTCCAACGAGGTCATGCTCCGGTTTAACTCTCAAATACAAGTTATTCGTCCCCCCAGACTCTCTGTAGATTTTCATGTACCAATCATGCAATCTTCGCATATTCGTTGATAGAGATCTTTCATTTTTGACGAGAGGCTTTTTGTACTCGTATCTTTCTATCTGCACGTCCATGAAATCATAGTGTACATCGTCGGACGCGTAATCTGCAAGATTGGTATAACCGGGCACCATCCTCGGATCATTAGCGACCATGTCGCTAGACACCTTGAGCGGGGGGCACGATTGGTTCGCTTGTTCGCCGAGCTGGGCAATTTCTTTCCCAGCTCGCCCTTCTGCTAACCTCTGATCACTTTTTGTACTTCCGGACCGCTTGGCATCTTGAAATGTCTTTTGAATAATGCGGTCATAGTTGCCCTTCGGCTTACTTTTCGCTGGTTGCTTCAGGGCAGCAAGAGTGCGCTTTGCTTTCACCGCATCTATCTTCTCCTCTGGAGGTGGATGTCTCTGTGCTTTCAACCCTTCAAAAAAGTCCTTCACTTCGCCTTCAGCGATCTTTGTGTTTTCCTCGTCGGACCTCTCGTACGGTAACTTCTCTAGAGGCGTGAGAGAAGGACCGAATCTGCATCGCCTCCCGCCTCTGGCTGTACTGGTAGACGTCACCGGACCAGACGAAGCGGCTGTCTTTTTTACTTGCTTAGGCGCCGGAGCAGGAGCAGCCGGAGCGGCGGCAGGTCTCTTCCGCCCTTGCTGATTAGGCGAAGGAGGAGCTGGCTGTCTGCTCGGGCGCGCCGGCGGCGAAGGAGGCGGAGTGCCGCCACGCGCCGGCGGCGAAGGAGGCGGTGTGCCGCCACGCGCCGGAGAAGGAGCCGGAGTGCCCTGATGGTCACTCGCCGGAGAAGGAGCCGGAGTGCCCTGATGGTCACTCGCCGGAGGAGGAGGCGGTGGAGGAGGCGGAGTGCCCTGACTCGTCGTCGTCGGAGGAGGAGGCGGAGGCGTCCAATTCAGAATGTTGATTAGGTCCTTCCGCCATAGGCATGGAGTCTTCAGTGAAGAACCCAGCCGAGTCTCCCCTTCACCGGTAGGGTGGTCAAGCTGGAGCTCCTCAAATCCCTCCGTTATTTCGTCGACCATCACCCTAGCATATCCTTCTGGAATCGGCCGGCAGTGAAAAGTGTCGTCTGGTCCAGAAGGATAAACAGAGCCAGCAGCCGCCTTGACCTTCAGATTCATCCACTGTGCCATAAGGTGGCAATTTTGTGCCTGCGTGATAGCATCCACAGGATTCCTGGCAGTAGCCGTCAAGGCAAGCTCTGGCTGAAGCAGCTCGGTGGAAGCCACGCTGCTTCTCCGCTGAGATGGCGGGGTAGCTTCGGGGGAAGCTTCGGCAATTCTTTCCCGATCTGCTTCCCGTTCCTCTATCGCTTGTATTCTGGCCCGCAGCGCCTGGATTTCGGTCATCTCCATTTTCTTCCTCCTGTCGTGGCATTTGTAGCCTCCTGCGTCCGGAAGCCCAGCACGCCACGGAAGGGAGCCCGGCGTGCCTCGTGTCCGTCCAGGGTGCTCAGGATTCCCGAGGGCCATTGTCAGCTCGTCGTTCTCTCTGTCGGGGATGAACGTCCCTGCATGCGCTGCTTTGATATACTGCCGCATCTTCCTGAGTGGTGTTTCCAATTGCTTGTCCGTCCAAATGCACCACCCTGTTACAGGGTCCAAGGATCCGCCAGTCCCGAAGAACCAAGTCCGGCAACGTTCTGGCCAGTGCATTGTCTCTGGTTCGATCCCTTTCTGAAGCAGATCATTCTCAGCCCTGGCCCACTTAGGCCGGGCTACGAGGTAGCCGCCCGACCCCGTGCGATGGTGATGCATCTTCTTTGCAGCATTTATCCGGTTTGTCTCCGACATCTTCTGACTCTTTTCCGACTTCTTATGGGCCACAAATGCGGGCCAGTCATCTTTGATCTTCTCATATATGCCCACGAATTCTGGAGTCGTTTTCTCTCTGACAAACGTATTTAGTTTTTTCTTCCATGCCCTGAATTGGTCTGCCATCTTCGAAAGTGCAGCTGACTTGATTAAGTCCTCTATAACAGGCTTCGCCGGATCAACCTCTCGCGGTAGGACGAAGTTTGACTTCAGCTCAGTCCAAAGATCTTCTTTCTGCATATCAGTGACATAAGTCACCTGAGCGTCTTTTGCAGCCGGCTTTAACCATTGATGGATGCTGATCGGGATCTTGTCCCTAACCAGAACCCCGCACTGATTAACAAATGCGTTCTTTGTGCGGATGGGTGCAATCGGCTCGCCGGAGCGCGAGATTTCTGAGATCTCAAACTTTTCATCCGGCCTCAACTTTTTCTTCGCTCCTCGTCTCTTTACCGAAGATTTGCTCGATCCGGAGGGCTAGAAAAGGAACAAAGACGAGAGTTAATGAATGAATCAATTAACTAGTCAGCACATGCTTAACTAACATATATACCTCCTGGCCGGACTCGGTTCGGTCACCGGAGCCATCATCACGGTCTCCTTCTTGCACCGGCATTGGGTCACCGGAGCCGTCCTCACGGTCTACTTCTTCCATGTGCATTGGGTCACCGAATTCATCAATATCATAGCCTAGATCTTCCAGCCGCAGCTCTTGTTCGACCTGCTCATCGGTGTCGTTGAGATACGACCTGACGGCATTTTGTCCGTGTGCGATTATGTCCATCAACATCGCTTCTTGTGCTAGGTCTCGGGTGTTGTCGTCCATTGTTTCTACAAATATTTACAACATGCCAATTATTATTCAAACATGACAGATGGATATATTAATGGCAAACGTAGAACTAGCTTCAACCCTCGACTGCTCGGCGATCCACAAACCCTAGACCCCCTCATGTCACATTTTGTCTAGCTAGTGTCAAAGGATTCAACAAAACCAATACTTCATCATTAGGCGAAAGTAACAGTAGCATGATGGTACGAAGCTCTCCAAAGTTGTTTTGGAACGGAGTCCCCGGATAAGATAATTCGTAACAAAAGACGGATTATCCTATCAGGGACTTCGTTCCAGAACAACTTTGCATAACTTTGTACCAAAATGCCCCGGTTACTTTTGGCAAATGATGAAGTCATGGAATTCTTCAATACTTTGACACTAGCTAGGCAACCTCTCTCGACCCCTCGACCCCCGACTTCTCGGCGATCCACAACCCTAGACCCCCTCATGTCACATTTTGTCGAGTGTCAAAGGATTCAACAAAACCAATACTTCATCATTAGGCGAAAGTAACAGTAGCATGATGGTACGAAGCTCTCCAAAGTTATTTTGGAACGGAGTCCCCGATAGGATAATTCGTAACAAAAGACGGATTATTCTATCAGGAACTCCGTTCCAAAATATCTTTGCATAACTTTGTACCAAAATGCCCCGGTTACTTCTGGCTAATGATGAAGTCATGGAATTCTTCAATACTTTGACCCCCGACTGCTCGGCGATCCACAACCCTAGACCCCCGACTGCTAGGCAACCTCTCGACCCCTCTTCCTTCGGCCTCTCGATCGGTCCCTCGACGACCCTCGACCCCTCGACCTTCGGCCTCGGTCCCTCGACGACCCTCGACCCCGGCCCCCCTAATGTCGAAGTTATCGGGGAGAGGGTGTATACATATCCGATAAAAAAAGAGGAAGAAGAAGAAAAAAGGAACCGCTAGAGGAGAAGATCGAAGAAAAAAAAAGAAAAAAAAAGGAGAAGAAGAAAGGAACAGAGGAGAAGAAGAGAAAATTTCTCTTCTTCTCCTCTATTCCTTTCTTCTTCTCCTCTTTTTTTTCTTTTTTTCTTCTTCTTATTTATTTCTCCTCTTCTTCCTCTCCTTCTTCTTCTTTCTTTCCTCTTTCTTATTTTCTTCTTTCCTATCCTTCTTTTTCTTTTTTTTCTTCTTCTTATTTATTTCTTCTCTTCTTCCTCTCCTCTTCTTCTTTCTTTCCTCTTTCTTATTTTCTTCTTTCCTATCCTTCTTTTTCTAAATTTGTAACTTTTGCATATATATATAAAACTTTCTATATATATTTAGCATATATAAACAAAAAACTATATAGCCACATACACATATATATACATCACATATACACACATCACATATATACAACAACTTCCTAAGAAAAAATATATTTATATACACATAAATATATATTTAACATATATATTTAGCAAATTCCTAAGAAAAAAAAAGATATACACATACATATAAATACAGCAACTATATATACAGCAACTATATATACTGCAATTTATATAAACATAAAAAAAATATACACATATATACATATATATACACAGCAACTATATATATATATATACAGCAATATTTAAACATATAAAAAAAAGGGAGCCGGCCCTCACATCGGCAGGGCTGGGCGGCGCGACGGCGGCGGGGCGGGGCGGCGACGAGGCGGCGTCGGGGCGGGGCGGCGCGACGGCGGCGGGGCGGGGCGCGCGGCGGCGCGGGGCGACGGGCCGGCCGGGGCGCGGCGACGGCGCGGGGCGGGGCGACGGCGCGGGGCGCGGCGACGGCGCGGGGCGGAGCGACGAGGCGGCGTCGGGGGCGACGGCGACGGGGCGACGGGGGCGACGGCGACGGCGACGGGGAAGAGCAGATCGAGGGAGGCGTCGGGGCGGGGAAGAAAGAAACTGCCCAAAATTTCGCAAGTCCTGGTTATATAGGAGTGGCATTAGTCCCGGTTGGTGGCTGAAACCGGGACTAATGCCCCCCTTTAGTCCCGGTTGCTGCCACCAACCGGGACTAAAGGTCCCTTTTCAGCAGCCCAAAGGGCGGGAAGGTGGGGCCTTTAGTCCCGGTTGGTGGCAGCAACCGGGACTAAAGGGGTGCATTAGTCCCGGTTTCAGCCACCAACCGGGACTAATGCCACCCTTTAGTCCCGGTTGGTGCCACCAACCGGGACCAAAGGCCCTGTGCTGGCGCGGGTGCGGTGGGATGTTTAGTCCCACCTCGCTAGCTGAGGGAGCTCGAGAGTGGTTTATAAGGGCTGCTGCTCCCACCCTCTCGAGCTCCTCTCAAATGCAGGCTTCTGGGCCTAACTCTGCGCGCTGCCCTGTGAGCTTGCTGGGCCTTATATTACAGGTGGATCCTGTGCTATAGGCCTTGCAGGCTCACTGGGCAGCGCCCAAAATTTTTTTTTCCTTTTTTGCTTTATTTATTTCTAAGTTGTTTTTTGCTGCATTTAGAGTTGCTTTATTTATTTTATTTTCTTTGTTTAATTCTAAGTTGTTTTTTGCTGTATTTAGAGTTGCTTTATTTATTTTACTTCCTTTATTTATTTTCTTTGTTGCTTTATTTATTTTATTTTGTTTATACTTAATTACAACAAAATACTTATTGTTGCTATTTATTTCTAAGTTGTTTTTTGCTGTATTTAGAGTTGCTTTATTTATTTTATTTTCTTTGTTTATTTCTAAGTTGTTTTTTTGCTGTATTTAGAGTTGCTTTATTTATTTTACTTTCTTTATTCATTTTCTTTGTTGCTTTATTTATTTTATTTTGTTTATACTTACAACAAAATACTTATTGTTGCTATTTATTTTTCAAGTTTGTTTTGTTTTGTTTTGTTTTGTTAGTGCAAGTAGTATTGAAATTTGAATAGTACAAACGGACAATGGTATCATACTCGTTTGTTACAAAGTTGGCATGGTATCATCATAATAGTTGCAGAAATAACTCTTCACTTTTTCTTCGCTTGTGTCATTTGCTTATTGCGCCGTAACCATGGATAATCTTCATCGTTTATCAGGATGCTTGGGTCAGCCTTGACTTTGAAGGGAGGAATTTCATGAAACTTTTCATAATCTTCAGACATGTCTGTCTTGCCCTCCACTCCCAGGATGTCCCTTTTTCCTGAAAGAACTATGTGGCGCTTTGACTCATCGTATGATGTATTCGCTTCCTTATCTTTTCTTTTTCTCGGTCTGGTAGACATGTCCTTCACATAGATAACCTGTGCCACATCATTGGCTAGGACGAACGGTTCGTCATTGTATCCAAGATTTTTCAGATCCACTGTTGTCATTCCGTACTGTGGGTCTACCTGTACCCCGCCTCCTGACAGATTGACCCATTTACACTTAAAGAAAGGGACCTTAAAATCATGTTCGTAGTCAAGTTCCCATATGTCCACTATGTAACCATAATATGTGTCCTTTCCCCTCTCGGTTGTTGCATCAAAGCGGACACCGCTGTTTTGGTTGGTGCTCTTTTGATCTTGGACAATCGTGTAAAATGTATTTCCATTTATCTCGTATCCTTTGTAAATCAATACAGTCGAAGATGGTCCCCTGGACAACAAGTACAACTCATCACAAATAGTGTTGTCACCTCTGAGACGTGTTTCCAACCAACTGCTGAAAGTCCTGATGTGTTCACGTGTAATCCAGTCGTCGCACTGCTCCGGGTGTTTGGAGCGCAGACTGTTCTTGTGTTCATCGACATACGGGGTCACCAATGTAGAGTTCTGTAGAACTGTGTAGTGTGCTTGAGACCAAGAATAACCGTCCCTGCATATTATTGAGTCCCTTCCAAGCGTGCCTTTTCCAGTCAGTCTGCCCTCGTACCGTGATTTAGGGAGACCTATCTTATTAAGGCCAGGAATGAAGTCAACACAAAACCCGATGACATCCTCTGTTTGATGGCCCATGGAGATGCTTCCTTCTGGTCTGGCGCGGTTACGGACATATTTCTTTACGGACATATTTCTCGTCGACTAGATGAACTAGGACGTGTGTCATGATATTGAAGAAGGATGGTGGGAACACAAGCTCGAAACTGACAAGACATTGCGCCACATCACTCCTTAGCCTTGGTACGATTTCTGGATCGATCACCTTCTGAGAGATTGCTTTGAGGAATGCACATAGTTTCACAATGGCTAATCGGACGTTTTCCGGTAGAAGCCCCCTCAATGCAACCGGAAGCAGTTGCGTCATAATCACATGGCAGTCATGAGACTTTAGGTTCAGGAACTTTTTCTCTGCCATATTTATTATTCCCTTTATATTCGACGAGAAGCCAGTCGGGACCTTCATACTGAGAAGGCATTCAAAGAAGATTTCTTTCTCTTCTTTCGTAAGAGCATAGCTGGCAGGACCTTCATACTGCTTCGGAGGGATGCCGTCTTTTTCGTGCAAACGTTGCAGGTCCTCCCGTGCCTCAGCTGTATCTTTTGTCTTTCCATACACGCCCAAGAAGCCTAGCAGGTTCACGCAAAGGTTCTTCGTCACGTGCATCACGTCGATTGAAGAGCGGACCTCTAGGTCTTTCCAGTAGGGTAGGTCCCAAAATATAGATTTCTTCTTCCACATGGGTGCGTGTCCCTCATCGTCATTCGGAACAGCTAGTGCGCCGGGGCCCTTTCCGAAGATTACGTGTAAATCATTGACCATAGCAAGTACGTTATCACCGGTACGCATGGCGGGCTTCTTCCGGTGATCTGCCTCGCCTTTGAAATGCTTGCCTTTCTTTCGACATTGATGGTTGGTCGGAAGAAATCGACGATGGCCCAGGTACACATTCTTCCTGCACTTGTCCAGGTATATACTTTCAGTGTCATCTAAACAGTGCGTGCATGCGTGGTATCCTTTGTTTGTCTGTCCTGAAAGGTTACTGAGAGCGGGCCAATCGTTGATGGTCACGAACAGCAACGCCTTTAGGTCAAATTCCTCCTGTTTGTGCTCATCCCACGCACGTACACCGTTTCCATTCCACAGCTGTAAAAGTTCTTCAACTAATGGCCTTAGGTACACATCAATGTCGTTGCCGGGTTGCTTAGGGCCTTGGATGAGAACTGGCATCATAATGAACTTCCGCTTCATGCACATCCAAGGAGGAAGGTTATGTTGGGGAACGTTGCATGGGAAACAAAAATTTTCCTACCGTTCACCAAGATCAATCTAGTAGAAGCAACTACGAGAGGGGAGTGTGATCTACGTACCCTTGTAGATCGCTAAGCGGAAGCGTTATGAACGCGGATGATGGAGTCGTACTCGTCGCGATTCAGATCGCCGAAGACCTAGCACCGAAGCAACGGTGCCTCCGCGTTCTTCACACGTACGGCTCGGGGACGTCTCCTCCTTCTTGATCCAGCAAGGGGTGGAGGAGAGGTTGATGGAGAACCGGCAGCACGACGGCGTGGTGGTGATGGTGGAGAAGAACTCCGGCAGGGCTTCGCCTAAGCACTGCGGGAGGAGAAGATATGACGGGAGAGGGAGGGCAGCACCGAGGCACGAACTGTGTTGGCTGCCCTCCCTTTGCCCCACTATATATAGGGGGGGTGGAGAGGCTAGGGCGCCCTAGGGTTTCCCCTTAGGGGCCGGCGGCCAGGGCAAGGGGAGGCGCCCAGGCCCTAGGGTTTCCCCCCTAGGTGCCTTGCCCCCCAAGTCCCAAGGGGTGCGGCCAGCCCTAGGGGGTCCCACCCCCTTAGCCGCATGGGGAGAGGGCCCAGGGGGGGCGCACAGCCCCCTGAGGGCTGTGGTGTCCCCCCTTGTGGCCCAATAGGCCCAGAACACCTTCCGGACCCCCCGAAAACCTTCCCGGTACTCCGCTGATTTCCCGATGCTCCCCGGAACACTTCCGGTACTCCGAAACCTTTCATCCTATATATCAATCTTCGTCTCCGGACCATTCCGGAGACCCTCGTCATGTCCGGGATCTCATCCGGGACTCCGAACAACCTTCGGTAACCATGCACTCTTCTCACTAACAACCCTAGCGTCACCGAACGTTAAGTGTGTAGACCCTGCGGGTTCGGAAACCATGTAGACATGACCGAGACACTCCCAGGTCAATAACCAATAGCGGGATCTGGATACCCATATTGGCTCCTACATGTTTCTCGATGATCTCATCGGATGAACCACGATGTCAAGGAGTCAGGCAATCCCGTATACAGTTCCCTTTGTCTCGTCGGTATGTTACTTGCCCGAGATTCGATCGTCGGTATCTCTATACCTAGTTCAATCTCGTTACCGGCAAGTCTCTTTACTCGTTACCGTAATACATAATCCCGTGACCAACTACTTAGTCACTTTGAGCTCATTGAGATGACGTATTACCGAGTGGGCCCGGAGATACCTCTCCGTCACACGGAGTGACAACTCCCAGTCTCGATCCATGTCAACTCAACAGACACCCTCGGAGATACCTGTAGAGTACCTTTATAGTCACCCAGTTACGTTGTGACGTTTGGCACACACAAAGCACTCCTACGGTGTCAGTGAGTTACATGATCTCATGGTCATAGGAACTTATACTTGACATGCAGAAAACTATAGCGATAACTGACACGATCAAAAGCTATGTTAACGTTTGGGTCTCGTCCATCACATCATTCTCCTAATGATGTGATCCCGTTATCAAATGACAACTCATGTCTATGACCTGGAAACCGCGGTCATCTTTGATCAACGAGCTAGTCCTGTAGAGGCTCACTAGGGACACAAAGTCTGTCTATTCATCCACACGTGTATTTGAGTTTCCAATCAATACAGTTATAGCATGGATAATAAACGATTATCATGAACAAGGAAATATAATAATAACTCTTTTATTATTGCCTCTAGGGCATATTTCCAACACATATTTATTATTCCCTTTATATTCGACGAGAAGCCAGTCGGGACCTTCATACTGAGAAGGCATTCAAAGAAGATTTCTTTCTCTTCTTTCGTAAGAGCATAGCTGGCAGGACCTTCATACTGCTTCGGAGGGATGCCGTCTTTTTCGTGCAAACGTTGCAGGTCCTCCCGTGCCTCAGCTGTATCTTTTGTCTTTCCATACACGCCCAAGAAGCCTAGCAGGTTCACGCAAAGGTTCTTCGTCACGTGCATCACGTCGATTGAAGAGCGGACCTCTAGGTCTTTCCAGTAGGGTAGGTCCCAAAATATAGATTTCTTCTTCCACATGGGTGCGTGTCCCTCATCGTCATTCGGAACAGCTAGTGCGTCGGGGCCCTTTCCAAAGATTACGTGTAAATCATTGACCATAGCAAGTACGTGATCACCGGTACGCATGGCGGGCTTCTTCCGGTGATCTGCCTCGCCTTTGAAATGCTTGCCTTTCTTTCGACATTGATGGTTGGTCGGAAGAAATCGACGATGGCCCAGGTACACATTCTTCCTGCACTTGTCCAGGTATATACTTTCAGTGTCATCTAAACAGTGCGTGCATGCGTGGTATCCTTTGTTTGTCTGGCCTGAAAGGTTACTGAGAGCGGGCCAATCGTTGATGGTCACGAACAGCAACGCCTTTAGGTCAAATTCCTCCTGTTTGTGCTCATCCCACGCACGTACACCGTTTCCATTCCACAGCTGTAAAAGTTCTTCAACTAATGGCCTTAGGTACACATCAATGTCGTTGCCGGGTTGCTTAGGGCCTTGGATGAGAACTGGCATCATAATGAACTTCCGCTTCATGCACATCCAAGGAGGAAGGTTATACATACATAGAGTCACGGGCCAGGTGCTGTGATTGCTGCTCTGCTCCCCGAAAGGATTAATTCCATCCGCGCTTAGAGCAAACCATACGTTCCTTGCGTCCTTTGCAAACTCCTCCCAGTACTTTCTCTCGATTTTTCTCCATTGCGACCCGTCAGCGGGTGCTCTCAACTTCCCGTCTTTCTTACGGTCCTCACTGTGCCATCGCATCAACTTGGCATGCTCTCTGTTTCTAAACAAACGTTTCAACCGTGGTATTATAGGAGCATACAACATCACCTTCGCAGGAACCCTCTTCCTGGCGGGCTCGCCATCAACATCACCAGGGTCATCTCGTCTGATCTTATACCGCAACGCACCGCATACCGGGCATGCGTTCAGATCGTTGTATGCACCGCGGTAGAGGATGCAGTCATTAGGGCATGCATGTATCTTCTGCACCTCCAATCCTAGAGGGCATACGACCTTCTTTGCTGCGTATGTACTGTCGGGCAATTCGTTATCCTTCGGAAGCTTCTTCTTCAATATTTTCAGTAGCTTCTCAAATCCTTTGTCAGCCACAGCATTCTCTGCCTTCCACTGCAGCAATTCCAGTACGGTACCGAGCTTTGTGTTGCCATCTTCGCAATTGGGGTACAACCCTTTTTTGTGATCCTCTAACATGCGATCGAACTTCAGCTTCTCCTTTTGACTTTCGCATTGTGTCCTTGCATCGACAATGACCCAGTGAAGATCATCATTTGGTTCCTCTTGATCTTCAGCAGCTTCACCCGTTGCAGCATCATTGGGCACATCGTCTGGTTCCTCTTGATCTTCACCAGCTCCCCCCATTGCAGCATCACCGTATTCAGGGGGCACATAGTTGTCATCGTACTCTTCTTCTTCGCCGTCTTCCATCATAACCCCTATTTCTCCGTGCCTCGTCCAAACATTATAGTGTGGCATGAAACCCTTGTAAAGCAGGTGGGAGTGAAGGATTTTTCGGTTAGAGTAAGACATCGTATTCACACATTGAGTGCATGGACAACACATAAAACCATTCTGCTTGTTTGCCTCTGCCGCATTTAGAAACTCACGCACGCCCTTAATGTACTCGGAGGTGTGTCTGTCACCGTACATCCATTGGCGATTCATCTGCGTGCATTTATATATAATTAAGTGTGTCAAAAACCATTACAGAACATCATAAATAGATAATTAAGTGACCAAATGGATAAAAGTTCATCATCACATTAAAACCAAAGTACATACATATATAGTTCTCATCTAACAACATATATAGCTCTCCATACACATCGAAACTATGTAAAACATTTCAACGCGAAACAAATGCTATCATAATCGCAACCAAGGTAACAATTGATCCAACAACATAATGATACCAAGCCTCGGTATTAATGGCATATTTTCTAATCTTTTTAATCTTCAACCGCATTGCATCCATCTTGATCTTGTGATCATCGACGACATCCGCAACATGCAACTCCAATATCATCTTCTCGTCCACAATTTTTTTTATTTTTTCCTTCAAGAATTTGTTTTCTTCTTCAACTAAATTTAACCTCTCGACAATAGGTTCCATCTTGATCTTGTGATCATCGATAACTTCCGCAACATGCAACTCCAATTCCATCTTCTCCTCCTCCATTTTTTCCAATTTTTTCTATAACGAAATGTTTTCCTCTTCAACTAAATTTAACCTCTCCACAAGAGGGTCGGTTGGAATTTCCGTTTCAACTACCTCCTAGACATAATAAAACATCTATGCATGTCAGGTTGGTCGGCATAACTATCATAAGCACTAAAACAAATAGTTATAAATTAAAGATAATATACCACATCCGAATCGTAGACCGGACGAGGGCCCACGTGGGCGGATATCAAAACCATCGCACTATATAATAACAAGCAATAATAAACGTAAGAAAATTAGACAAATATCTATCTAAAGCAATAATAAAAGTAAGAAAAGCATGGACATAACAAGAGGCTCACCACGGTGGTGCCGGTGACGAGATCGGCGGGGGCGATCGACGGCGGCGAAGACGGGGACGGGACGTGACGGACCGCTAAACCTAGACAAATCTCGGAGAAAATAGAGCTTCGAGAGGAGAAAAGCTTAACTAGTGTGGCTCGGGCATTCCACCGAACATGTTGTGTGCATAGGAGGTGAGCTAGAGCACCACTAACCCCTCTCCCCCTCGGCCAGAAAAAAAAAAACAGAGCAGTGAGCTCTGCTCTTGAGTGAGGGGGTTTATATAGGCAACTCACTGGTCCCGGTTGGTGCTACAAACCGGGGCTAAAGGGGTGCCTTTGGTCCCGGTTCATAAAACAAACCGGGACTAATAGTGGTGGGCCAGGAGCAAGAGCCATTGGTCCCGGTTTTTAGCTCCAACCGGGACCAATAGGTCCAGACGAACCGGGACCAATGGCCCACGTGGCCCGGCCGGCCCCCTGGGCTAACGAACCGGGTCCAGTACCCCCATTGGTCCCGGTTCTAGATTGAACCAGGGCTAATGGGCTGGACCAATGCCCTATTTTCTACTAGTGTAAGCTAGGCATAATGCATATAGATCAAGTTTTATCAAGAGTAAAAGAATAGCTAGCCCATGTAACAGACTCAAAAGGTATCTTAATCTTCTTTCGAGGGAAGTGTTCCATCCCTTTCTTGAGAGGAAACTGGAATTTTATATTCCCCTCTTTCATGTCAATGATAGCACCAACGGTGCGTAGAAAAGGACGTCCCAAAATAATTGGACAAGAAGGTTCACATTCAATGTCCATAATAGTAAAATCAACGGGAACATAGTTGTCATTGACAATGATAAGATCATTGTCGATCCTCCCCAAAGGTTTCTTTATGGAAGAATCAACGAGACGAACAACAAAAGAACAAGAATCAAAAGGTTTCAATTTAAGCATATCATATATTCTTTTGGGCATAACAGAGGTACTAGCACCAACATCACATAAAGCATAGCAAGAGAAGTTATTCAACTTAATTTTTATCATAGGATCCCAACCATCTTCTAGCTTTCTAGGTATGGAGGCTTCTACTCTAAGTTTCTCCTCCCTAGCTTTGATAAGAGCATTAGTGATATGCTCTGTGAAGGCAAGGTTAAGCGTGCTAGTGCGGGGATCTCTAGACATCTTGTGAAGGAAATCAATAACTTCGGTAAGAGTGCAATTGTCAAAATCAAGGTCACTACCATCAAGTAAGGTGGTAGTGGTGTCCTTTAGGTTCACTTGTTTGGTAGTTTCTATAGTCGTAGCATCACCATTAATAGGTCCATTGGGATCAGGAGTGCATTGGGTGCTAAGAGTTTGGATATCATCAACAACTTGGATAGTAGCAATAGTGTGGTGAGTAGGAAGGCTCTTAATCCTATCTTCTTCCTCCCTTTCTCTATCCCATCTCTCTTTAAGTTTAGCCATCATCCTAATGTTTTCATTAATTTGCACTTGAATAGCATTCATAGGAGTGACCTTCCTCTCCTCAAGAGGAGAAGTTCTAATTTTAAGCAATTCTACTTCATTGGCTAAATTGTCTACCTTTGAAGAGAGATCACCTAGTTTGTTTAGTTTTTCTTCTACACTATTATTAAAAGCTTTTTGGGTAGTGATGAAATCTTTAAGCATAATCTCTAGTTCAGTAGTGGAGATCTTGGTAATAGGATAAGCATTGTTGTTCCCATAAGAATTAGAGGGGAACGGTCTAGGATTGCTACCAAAGTTACTCCTATAAGCATTGTTATTAAAATTGTTTCTAGAGATAAAGTTCACATCTACTTGTTCTTGAGCAATCAAATAATTGAAAGGAACATCACGAGGATCAACAGAAGATTGCTTCGAAAGTAGAGACATGATCAAGTCAACTTTTTCATTTAGGGAGGAAATCTCCTCGACAGAGTTTACCTTCCTACCTGTTGGAGCGCGTTCGGTGTGCCATTGGGAATAGTTGGTCATCATCTCATCGAGAAGCTTCGTGGCAGCACCTAGTGTAGTTGACATAAAAGTTCCTCCCGCGGCCGAATCTAACAAGTTCCGCGAGGTAAAGTTCAAGCCTGCATAAAAAGTTTGGATAACCATCCAAGTAGTCAAACCATGAGTAGGGCAGTTCTTGATAAGAGATTTCATACGTTCCCAAGCTTGGGCAACGTGTTCATTATCCAATTGTTTAAAATTCATTATGTTACTTCTTAGTTGGATAATTTTAGCAGGTGGATAGTACTTTCCAATAAAAGCATCTTTGCACTTGTCCCATGAATCTATGCTGTTTCTAGGCAAAGACTGAAATCAAATTTTAGCTCCTCCTCTCAAGGATAAAGGAAAAAGCTTAAGCTTAACAATATCACCGTCTACTTCTCGGTACTTTTGCATATCACAAAGTTCAACAAAATTGTTTAAGTGTAAAGCAGCGTCATCTCCAGCACCGGAGAATTGATCTTTCATGACTAAGTTCAGTAAAGCAGGTTTAATTTCATACGAAGGTGCTGAAGTAGCAGGTGTAGTGATAGGTGTGCAGATAAAGTCGTCGTTGTTGTGAGTAGTGAAGTCACACAACTTGGTGTTCTCGGTGGAACCCATAGTAGCAAGCAAGCAAGATAACTATTTTTGTGATTTTCGATAAAATATACTAAAGCAAAAACTGAAAGGTAAACTAACAAGACTAAAAGCAAAGGTAAAAGATAGCGTGCAACTCCCCTATCCTGAAGAGTGGAGTCCTCGGCAACGGCGCCAGAAAACTTTGCTTGATGGCTTCTCGCCCCTCGTTGGTTACCCCAAGTGGAAGGTTTGAGATGCAGTGTAGCGGGAGTTTTCCCTTGGCAATACCAAGGATCGATTTCCCTGAGACTCCCAGTTTCAACAAGAAGGTGTCAACTGCTAACGGCGCCAGATATTAGCAATCAACGTGGACCTGCACACATATACAAATAACTTTGCTCCCAACGAGTACAGAGAGGTTGTCAATCCCTCCGGCCTTGTAGTTTACAAAGGATCAAATGCAAATGATAGTAGTGATAGATATGATTGCAATAGTAAATAAAAGCGGAAAGTAAATAGCGGACGTGATCAATGATGGTAATATGGACCGGAGTCTCATGATGTTCACTAGTGATGTCTCTCTCCCAAAAGATGATAAAACAGCTATGTGAGGTAAACGAATTACAGCTGGGCAATTGACATGACCATGTGTGCAAACCAATGCTGACTAAGTTGCAAGAAAGGTAGAGGTTCAAAGCATGGGCGGTACGACAAGGTAAGTAGACAGAAATCCATCAATATCTACTACTAATCATCCACCTTGCGATATCTATCCAGAACATCTCGCTGGTATTAAGTTGCGAGTCCCACCCATAGTGCAAACTCAAAGCAACAGACAACTGCATTAAAAGAACTTTGCGTAAAGTAAACAATCCTTGCACCCGCGGGCACAAGCACCGTTGTTTTCCCCCTTGTGGCAACAACACATCCCCTAGACTCATGTTTCTGTCACTCAAGCTAGTCATCGAGGGGCATGAACCCACAATCAAGCATAACGTTCCCTCTTGGAGTCACTACCTACTACTTGGCCAAAGCAATAAATAACAACGGGGAACATGCAAGAATTACTTACGAACATAAATATAAAAGAGGTAGATCAAATATATTACTCAAACACAATCTGAACATAATCTCACAATCCATCGGATCCCAGCAAACTCATCATAGCAACAGCATAAGGATTACATATGTGCCTCGATCATGTAGGGCAGCTCACGAGGACTAATTAGTGAAGCACAAGAACGGGAGGAGAACATCACATAGCTACTGGTCATGGACCCATGGTCCAAGGGAGACTACTCAAAACTCATCCGGGAGGCGTCCATGGTGGTGGAGAAGCTCCCGGTGGTGATCCTCCCCTCCGGCAGGGTGCCGGGAAGAGTTCTCCTGGTGCTCCCGATCTTAGAAGCGGCGGCGGCGGCGGAACAGAGATGAGATCGCGAAAAATAGTTCCCGTCTCGAGGGTTTCGGGAGACGGTATAAATATATGCCAAAGGGGGGCATCAGACGAGGCTCGGGGGGCCCAGGCGCCCCCCCGGCGCGGCCAGGGGGGCGCGCCACCAGGGCGCCTGGAGCCCTGGTGCCCCCCCGGCTGTTCTTTGGCTACCGGGAACCTTCTGGAACGTTGATTTTTTATATAATTTTTCCGGTATTTTTCTGGCTGTTCTCGTAATGGGAAAACCTGAAATACAAAAAAGCCAAAAACAGAAACTGGCACTGGGGTGCACTGAGTTAATAGGTTAGTCCAAATATGATCAAAAGTGTATGGAAGTGTATAAGCAATATCACCCAAAAGAGGCATGGAGCAAGTAGAAATTATAGATACGTTTTGGACGTATCAGCGTCTCATGCAGAACCACAACCCCTTCTAGGATGTTTTTGTCCGGCATGAAAGCAGTTTGGGACGGCTGCACCACAGAGTGAGCAATCTGCGTGAGCCTATTAGTCCCGACCTTGGTAAATTTTTTGAAACTAACGTTGAGAAGACAGATAGGCATGAACTGCTCAATCCTCACAGCCTCTGTTTTCTTCGGAAGCAGGGTAATCGTTCCAAAATTCAGCTGAAACAGTTGAAGTTGTCCAGAGAAAAGATCATGAAACATCGCTAATAAATCCCTTTTAATAATGTTCCAGCATTTTTTGTAGAACTCCGCCGGAAAGCCATCCGGTCCCGGAGCTTTGTTACTCTTCATTTGTGAAATGGCTTCAAACACCTCTTTCTCTGTAAATGGGGCGGTTAACACCTCGTTCTCTTCCACAGCCAGTTGAGGGACATCCTCATTCCTAGACTCATCCAGAGACACAAAGTTGTCATGTGGAGGGCCAAAAAGCTGCTTGTAATAATTGGTTATGTAAATTTTTAGGTTGTCCTGTCCTACAATCGTCCCCTCGTCCTGCTCGAGTTGAAAGATCATTTTCTTTCTATGTTTGCCATTAGCAATCATATGGAAGAATTGAGTGTTGGCATCCCCTTGGATAACCTTGCGAACCTTAGCTCGCAACGCCCACTTCAATTCCTCCTCTCGCGGGAGTTCTTTCAATCTCATCTCAGCGTCCACTTTGGCATGAAGCTCCGAGGAATCTAAAATTGTTGATTCTGCTTTCAAATCTAGGGAATGAATAAGCGTAAGGATCCTTTCCTTTTTAACCTTATAAATTCCACTAAGATGCTTCGCCCACCCTCGTAAAAAACTCCTCAAGTGTCTAATCTTATTCTGCCATCTCTCGATCGACGTCCTTCCTTCGGCATCTTTCGACCATTCCCTGGCAATCAGATCGAAAAAACCTTCTCTTTCAAACCATGCTAATTCGAAAGAAAATGTATTTTTATTGCCCACATGCGTTGCCTCACCCGAGTCAACCAATAAAGGGGTGTGGTCTGAGACCCCGCGCGATAAAGCTTGGACTGTTACGAGAGGGTACTTATGCTCCCACTCGACGCTTGCAAGAACTCTATCCAGTTTCTCAAACGTCGGGTTTGGCAGGGTATTGGCCCAAGTGAATTTTCTACCCGAAAGCTCTATCTCTCTCAGATCCAAGCTTTCAATAATGGCGTTAAACATGAACGACCATCTGCCGTCAAAATTATCATTATTCTTTTCCTCCCTCCTTCGAATAATGTTAAAATCCCCCCCGACCAAGATCGGAAGATGCTCAGACCCGCAAATACGAACGAGATCCGCTAAAAAGTCCGGTTTGAGTTCTGGCTGCGCGGCCGCATAGACCGCCACCAGGGCCCAGTTGAACCCATCAACCTTGGATCGAACCCGAAATTTGACAGTGAAATCCCCCATAACCACACTACGGACTTCCAGTACGTCACATCTAACCCCGAGCAAGATACCCCCTGATCTTCCTCTTGGGGGCAGGCAATGCCAATCAAATTCAGCACCACCCTCTAAAGTACATACTTAAGAACTGAGGAGAAAAATTATCCCGTCCAGTTTCAGAGAGGGCGATAAAATCTAGTCTATATTCATTAGAGGCATCCACAAGAAACCTTCTCCTAGCCAAGTCCTTCAGACCTCTGCTATTCCAAAAGATGCCTCTCATAATTCATCATGGAATTTTTTAGTAGTACGGATTTTAGCACTTCTACGTACCGCGGAGGCTGGATAAATCTTTCGCGACCACTTAGGCTTAGGCTTGTGCTGATCCCCCACCCGATCCTCACAACCGGGCTCCGTGGTCCTAGCCGCCTGCTCCATATTCGGTACCACCTCCCCTAGGGTAGTTAAACCGCATTCCTCCTCTGCCTCAGAGAGGGATGGGGCAAGATCATCACAAAAGTTATTTAGCACCGTAACTCCCAAAGAATCTATGTCTTGGTCATTCATCGGTCTGACCGCTGCTATGTTGCGTATCAATTCTAAAGCACGTTCCAAGGTCCAGGATATCATTAACAGATTTTGAAATTTCACAATCATTACTACCAAGTGAGATTCCTAGCTGATTGGCGTTATGAATAATCTCATTATTAGAAAAGTGCAGAATCGAATTAGAGGTGTTGACTGACATACCCGTAGTGACCTCAATGTCACGAAGCTTAGCCGCCCGCATGGCACACCTCAGCTGCATATCATTAACATCCGACCTATCCTGGAAGCGACTGCTCATCCGTCGCCCCTCAGACATAGGGTCCGAAATGCCTCCAAAAGCGATGACCTCCTCCCTAGTGGCTCCGTGTGGGGCAGAACCTCCAGCCCCACCCCCACCGCACTACAAGAAATATGTCAACTTGTGACCACCACTATTGGTCACTGAATGGTCACAAATTTCCATTTGTGACCTTTTTGTGACCAAAAACATAAGGTCAAAAGCTGGCCGTCATAAACTGACTATAGCGACCTTCTCTGTGAGAAGGTCATAGACGTTTATGACCAAAATATGCCTATTGTCGTGTTTTGGTCACTAGCAGCCTCCCCAGGCCACGTAGGCATCCAGCGTGGCAAGCTGATGTGGCACAAGATTCAGCCCGGTCCAATTCGTTGTTTTACATGGGCCGAGCCCAATAATTCGGCCTTTTATATATATTTTCCCTATTAATTCTAGACAGACACATGGGCCAGGCCCAACATTATAGCCTTTTTATTTTTGGGCCTGGCCTTTTTCTCAACAATTTTTATTTTTCTCTTTTATATAAAAAGGGGTCCACTTGTCACATGGATCCCACCTGTCAGGGTCATATTATTCATATTTCAATTTAACAGTAAATAAATAACTGTTATTTAAATTGGCGGTATTCAAATTGCACTGACAGAAAACACATGTAATACTTCAAATTATATAAGCCAGATTCATGCAACTCCTGCTCTTAAAATAACATGTAATACAAGCTCTAACACAAGCTTTACAAGCTCTACAGGTGGAATAACGATACAAGCTCTACAGGTATGGCTATCACAATTACAAGCTCTATAAGGTAACAACTAGATACTTCATAAGCTCTACAAGTGTTTTCTTCTTCAGCATGGAGCTCCTTCGATAGCGATCATATGCCGAATTCACTAGACAACCGTATTCTGGACTGGGCTAACAGAACAGCAACATGCCCTCCACCCTGTTACATGAAGAAGTTGAGAAGAATCAGAACGAATGGAGCCAATATATTATCAACATTCCATTCAAAAAAGGAAAGTTCTGTATATAGAATGATAACACAAATCCAGCTAGTACCATGCTTTTTATTCATACAAGAAAACAGAGACTATGAATATACAAGAAAACAGAGACTATGAATATTCATACAAGAAAACAGAGACTAATAGAAGAAATATTACACGGATCCTTTAAAAATAAAAACTAAAGACACACCAGTATTTTATCACTCTACTTTTTATTATTTTAACAAGATCATTCTACTTATCTAGAATGGGCATATTCATCAAAACTGGGAATTGAATTGGCACATATGACAAACTTAGCAAGAAATAAGCATTGAATTGGAACTAATATGTGTGTCACATGATACATGCATCAAGCATAAGTCCATCAAGCATAAGGCCCTTATCCCTTATCTGTTCAACAAGACAAGAACATACCTGACTTTGTCTTGAAGTGATGGATGGTTCTGCAGTTGAACAACTAGTCCGCATCATCGTTGATGATGGACGCCGCATGTCCTTGTCCATTTAGAAGTATACTATGCAAAATATTACACAGGCAGGTATTAGCATAAAGTAGAGCGTCTACAGTACATGTATGCTTTAGATATGAAGGACCAAGAGTTCCAGAAGCAACAAATATGACATGGGTAAACCAGGACATGATGAAACAAATTATTCCTTATGCATTTAAAAAGGAACATGGTGTCCAGTTTATACTACCACGTCATCATCATGATTAAAACTACACATTGATACTCAGAGTGCTGGATGAGACAAATATCGATTGAAACAAATAAGAGCAAGGAGCAAAATAGATCCTCTATTTAATTGTCATAAGAATAGAAGCTGAAGGACAGAGATGAAGCACCCTTAGCTTAATTTTCTAGCACACAGGCCATAAAAATCGGCAAAACATTCAGAAAGCACGACTCTAATCTTAATGTTTTGTGGAAACATGACAAGAATCGTACAAGTTTAGTACTATACATAACAATGAGCATAACTTCAATATTGCACAGCAAATTTAGTCAGTTATGAAATCACCTTGTGGCTATACCACATGCTGACATC
This sequence comes from Secale cereale, assembly GCA_902687465.1. Lineage (NCBI taxonomy): Eukaryota > Viridiplantae > Streptophyta > Magnoliopsida > Poales > Poaceae > Secale > Secale cereale. The sequence goes on from LR738711.1 coordinate 42,946,247, forward strand.
AATCACACACATTTGTTCGAGATTGAATCTCCACACACCGCATATATAAACCGAACTATTGTACAGACAGATCACCTTTGCTTTCCCAGATGACAAAATGCAAGACACAATCACGGATAAATCCACAGGTAGAGAGCTAAGCCAAGAGAATCACCACCTGTACAGTTGAACACATCCAGGAGAATCTTGTAGTTCTGGATCATGTTGTACTCCGTCTTGGCATCGAAATTCACCTGCAAAAAACCCCCAAAATGAGCATCACATCGCATCGCAGCCATCTAAGCCAAGCCGCCTAAGCGCAGCGCTCTAGAACAGTTGCCAGAAGCATGTAGGTAACAGTACTGGATACAACTGTTACTGAATATAAATACTGAATTACAACAGCTTACAAGTTTGAATATTGCACTATATAAATACTACACTACATATTACAGCAGCACGATGAAAGTGTACTTCGATATATTCACACAAGCACACAGACTATATACTCCTTCAAAAGTTGGTGTAAGAATGAAAAACGGATCAACCCTATTGGCAGCACATCTTTTGTTAATCTTCAGTGGCACTTTGACATACCACAGCTTCCGATGTGGCCACTTATATATGTGAACTGCTACGAAGCATCGATACGGCGTCATTGATACGGCGGTACGAGTACGGCGATACGGGATATGTCAATTTTTAAAAACATCAATACGACGATACGTCAGCTATATATAAATATTAATAAAATAACATGTAATAAATTTGACCATAATAGAATGTGTGAGATGAGATCAAAATACTGCCCCAGCACATGTCATATTGATTTCCCTCCCAGCAGTAGACAGTAGTAGTAAAGCAACAAATTCAGTCATCAGCAAGAAATTATATCCCACCAATATCAACAGAGTGATAGCCTACTGTGCAGCAAATTCTATATGCGAGGGATCAGAGACATTCTCCATCAACATGGCATACCCATAGAAGAGATCCCTCCAGATTGTCAAGGTGGAGAACGTCGGGTCATCAAAGTCTTTCGGCAACCTGAAACCAAACAAGATGAAATGTTGTTAGAGGACTGAATTTAGCAGCGAGGGAGCCACACCACAGCTGTAGTGTCAGCAGAGTTGGCGCACATTCATTGGAGGCTTGGTAGCTGTGGCCTTGTCCCAGCCATTCAGTGCTGGCTGATTTGGTTTGCAACTTACTGATATGATTTGTCCTTGTCCCAGCCAGACGAAGAGCAGCCCCTGGGAGAGGAGCGTGGGGAACTTGGTGGCGCAGGCCCTAGGCGAGCGCACGGCCCGGGCCTGGTGCAGGCGCCGAAGCCGTCGAAGGACCAGCCGTCGTAGGATCCTCCCCTCCTGCGCGCGCGCTCAGAACATGTGGGGAGGAGGAGGATAGGAGCGTGCGGCGAAGTGGAGTGGCGCCGGCGGGGACGGAGACGGTCGGTGGCGAGCGCGAGCACGGACTGGAACGGCTCGACGCACTCGCGGAGGTCCTCGGCGGCCTCGTCGCGCTGGCCGAGCTGTGCGCGGAGCCCTGCGACCTCCGCCTCGAGGCAGCCGACGCTGGACGCGAGCGCGGTGGAGGTGATCTTGCGGGATGAAGAAGAGGTCGTAGTCGTACCTCTCCTCGCCACCGTCCGCGACGGCGGGCGCCTCCCCGCCCTTAGGCATCTTCCGCGCCATGGCCTGGACTCCGGTCGGCCGTAGAACCCTAGTGGATGGATGGATCCCGGAGCAGAGGAGAGCAGGTGGTTGCCGAGGCGGGCGTGGAGACGGGGTAAGTCACCGGGGTTTGTGGCGTGGTGGAGGCAGTCGTGAGGAGGTGGGGAGGATAGGGCGAGGGAGGGAGGGCGTCGCCGCTGGCGACGGGAAGCTAGGGTTAGAGAGGGGTGGCGACATCGATCTGGATTTGGATCGGCGGTGATGGGGCCGGGGACGGGGAGGAAGTGGCGGCGGCGACGGCGGTGGTGAGGGGGACGGGGAGGAGTTGGCGGCGGCGGGGAGATAGGACGAGGGATGGGGAAGGGGTCGGGATCTAAGCTAGGGTTTGGGCTGCGGGTGGGGATCCTCTTTTTCTCTTTTTTCTGTAGAATAGATGGATGGATGGATGTAGGATGGAGAGATGGATGGATGGATGGATGGGCGCCATGTCATCAATCCATGGTAAGTGTTTTGATTGGTTGAGAAAGTGAGTGATTTAAAATAGAGTCCAAGTACTAAAAATAGAGGGATTTTGTGAAGTAGCTATCAAAAATATTTTGCAAAAGGGCATCACACAAATATTCATTAGAGTTAGACCACATTTTATGTACAAGGACCAATTTGTATGCATTTCTGATCTTTCTAGCACTTTTAATCATTTTTCGAGTGCCCAAAATGAACTTTTTTGTGAAGGACCTACCATATATTTGTTGCAAAATTGGACCACTAGAAAACATTAGCCCATATTTAATGCACAATTGACCAAATGGTTGGGTTTAAAAAGTTTTGATCCACCTCTCGTGAAAAAGACAAATTTCCGCCGATTCAGCTGGAAGCGGGTCAAATTTGAACTGTAGCTGCCTTAGAGTTTGCTCTTTATTTTTTCAAAAAATCATTTCTAGGTACATGAGTATCTATTTAATCAGAGAAACACCAAAAAAATACCAAGATTCAACCACTAGCTAGGAACGGTCATTCCTGCCGTTTTGACCGCATTTTGAAACGGGCATAAAAAAATTCAAAAAAATCAAAAAATTGGAAAACCTTCGCATTGTGTCATTATATATGACCAAGTTACCAGGAAAAATAATAAACTTGTAATATGACAATTCTTTTAAAAAAGTGTTCTCAGAAATGAGTTATCATGCGTGAAGATTCATGGCTTTCAAGCCAAATGATCAATCTTATGGCCACATTCATCTTGTTTGGTGGCAATACGTCGAGGTTTGGGCGGTGGTCGAGGGCCCCAACTCTAGAGCGCGTAAACTCGCATGCCCGCTGCGTGGTCACCGCGTGACTGTGGCGTTGCCATGTGTTCTGGGCGGCCTAGCCATGTCTAGTGGGTTGGCCACTCCCCAGGTAGGTGCTAGGAAGAAAATTACAACATAAGATTCTCACGAGGAGACCGATCGATGCTCAAACATGAATTAGCAGCCAAGTGTTTGATTAGCGGTATGGAAAATGCACATGGCTAATGGGCGTGAGTTTTGGTTGAGGATGATTAGTTACTAAGAAGATCGTCTTCACAAATTTTTAGCTCAAAAGGAGGAGTCTAGGTGGTACTTGCTTTGCAAAGTACCACACTGGACATAAATACAAATGTTGAAGATGGGCTCAAAATAATGAATGGATTGAGCTGGCATTTGGTGGAGGATAATTATTTGGGCATAGGAAAGCACTGTAGAAAATGGATACCATTTGGACATGCCAAAGTGGTACTTCCTTCACAAAGTGTTTTTTTGAACAGATTAGGAAAATGAATATTTTTGAATTATTTTTGAACTAGGAAAGGAAGGTTTTTTACATATTTGACGAAGATATGACCCAAAGAATTTATGAGATTTTTTGGGGAATTTTGGGAATGACAGAAATATAGGTTGCTTCACAATCTAGGGCAAAAACTGCCACATGGACATGACACATAGGCAAAACTGATGAGGTGGCGCCTAGTCGTAGCAACCCACCACAATTTTCAAGGTTATGACCATCTATATTGGTCATGAACAGCTAGAAATAAGGCAGCGAACCAGTGCTATCTGCTTTGTGACCATTTCGTGTAAGGAAGTTATGACCTTTCTGACCAAAATGGTCGTTATAGTTTAGGGTTTGGAGCCCCCCGAACAGCTTTTGACCAATTGGTCTGAAATGGTCATAGATATATGACCATATCTTCCAGGGTCACTAACAAAAGGTCATAAGTTGACATATTTCTTGTAGTGCCGGCTCGCACCCCCGGCACTCCAGCCGAAGGCCCCCCAGGAGAGGCGCAGGTGGGGGCCGCCTGCCCCCGCTCTCCACCCATCCCAATTCTGAGGCCGAGAGGGGAAGCAACCTCCCTCGTCGGCGTCGACCGAACTGGTAAGGCCGCCTCAGCCTCGGCCGCCCTGTCCGACACATGGTAGGAAGGGACCTGGGCCACCTGCCCCGGTCCCTCTACCGCCCGGGCATCGTCACTGATCGACAGTGCCGTCGTCCCTGGCGCCGGCCCCGCCGGAGTCCTCACGCTCGTCAAGACAAGAGATGAAGCGGGAGTGCATGGTTCCTCCTGCCCAAGCTCATCCCCCCCATCAAGTGGAGTTGTCACAGTGCGAATCACCCCCAAGCTCTGCACAAAAGGACCGCCGACCTCCTGACAGTCCAGCGGAGGCAGTGTGCGTTCTAGCACATCCTCAGACTCAACCCGATCGCTCCACAACCTGGGCGGGGCTGAAACTGGCTGAAAAGAACCAAACCTCAACACGTTGGTGGGCACCGACGTCGAAGAAACAGTCCCATTCACAGACTCGATATCCAGTACACTCACCAGCTGTCGGGCCACTCCATTTGCTCTGGTAAAAGCCATGTCCACTTTCTCAGTCTTCCCGACCAGGATCCCCAAGCTAGCTGCGACTCTAGCATCGTGAAGCGGCTTCGAAGGAGCCCCCGAGAATCGTAACCAGACTTGAGAAAGAGGCTTGCCCTTTGGCTCCACCTTCTTCCACTCGTGAAACTCAAGAATACATTTTGTGCCAGGCAGTCGACATAATCCGAAACTGAGGAGACGCTCCAAATCCTCTGAAGTGGGAAAGTCAACCTTATACATATTAGCCTCGAGCCGAATCAGCTCCCAATGAAAGTTGCCTGGAGCTAGCTCGCTAAGCCGCTGAATAATCTGAGCCTCAGACACAATGCCTTTTGACACTTTGACTATCCACGTAGTAGTGTTATGTGGTTTCTCTGGAATCTCCCTCGCACTAGGGGACTCAAAAAACATCAACTCAGCACAAGACACTCCATAAATATTAATACTCGGCATCTGATCACGCAGAATCGGGTACTCTCCCGTGTCATGCGCAGGCTTGAGGCAGGTATCACATAGCTCAGTCACACATTCAGCAATAAAGTGTCCCTTCTCACCACAACGGTAGCACATCATTTTTTCCTTCTTGCGAGCCCACTTGGATACTCTTTCACCCTCTGGCTTGTCTCCGGCATTATCAGGAGACGTCTCCACTGTCGCAGCCGTAGGCACCTCAACACGAGCCAATTCCGTCACCACCTCCATAGCTTGGCCAGAAAGGTCCGACATGTGCCCGGAGTTATCCACCTCTGAAGGGGCTGACTGCTCCACAACGACAGGCTGAGCAGGTTGGCGGTAACGGTTCCTCCCGGCACGGCCACCATGGAAACCTCGGTAGCCACCTCGCTGCCTGTAATCTGGGCCCGATGCCCCCTCAACAAAGCCTCCCGGGGGGCCAGCAAACGGTCTCTCAGCTGTACCATCACTCTTCCAGGCATAACCACGCCCGCCTCCCGACGACGATGAGCCACGATGCTGGCCATCCCCGTAGGCATTGTAGCCATCATCACCCCATTGACCTCGAGGCTGTCCATAACCACCGCGGTGAGCCGGAGCACTCGCAAAACCCGCTCCACCATCACCATGCTGCTGCGGTGTCGGTGCACCAGGTGCCTGAGAACCAGCACAATTCTGTTGCGGTCGTGCAACATAGTGGGTCGGCGGTGCAGCTAAAGCTTGTTGTCCCGGCGCCAACTGCTGCTTTCGCTGCGGCACGGCGGCAGAATTGGGCGCCTGCGGTCGCGGCTCATGGCCAGCGCCTCACCCCGCAGCGGCAACTACTGGAGCCGCCGTAGGGCGCCGAGCCGGCAGACCATTGCCAGTCCTACCAGCCACCACCGCCCGGCTACTTGCCGGAGGTCTTGGCCCCGGCGGCCCGCCACCGCGCCCCGCCATGGACATCAGCGGCCGCACCCGGGTCGCGCGGCCAGAACCACCCCGAGGGAAACCGGCCTTAGCGATACGACGATCAGCCCTAGGCGGCGGCGGGATAGCAACGCGAGCGACGGGTCCCTTCGACGTGCATGCGACCGAACCAGAATTAGTAGATTGAGGAGTAGCGATCTGGGCCTCATACCCAGCGCTACGGAGTCTGAGCGTCGATTCCTCCTCCGCCATACGCTGGGCCTCATACCCAGTCATATGACGGCCCGAATCGGCCCGCCCGACTAAAGGCCCGTGAAGGCCGAGCAGGGATTTCAAACGAGACGTCCTGGCCGCCCGGATCGCGTCCGCCGGACGGATCTCCGCCGCTGCCAGCCTGATGCTCCTTTTTTTCTTTCTAGTCACCCTAGTCCATGAATCTGGCAAGATAAAATCCGACAGAGTAAGAGGCGGGAGACATACCTTTGGAAGTGGGCCTTTCCACGGCCGGATCGCAGACGCCGCCGTCCTCCGGTGAAGAATCCGGCGAACCACCTCCACCTTGTCCTCGTGGTGCAGTCCAAGCCTTGCCGGATCATCCATGGGAACGACACCATCGACGATAGTGGCCACTTCCTCCACCGAGTATCCGTGGCTAAACGCCTCACAGATCAGGTCCGAAGGCGTCGGAGAAAGCGCCTCCGGCGAGACCCGTCCGCGTCCTCGTCGTCGAGGCCAGCGAGAGCCCAGAACCGTCCTCCGACGATCCCCAGCGCAGAGGCAGAGGCGCTAGGCGTCGGCACTCTAGGCGTCGCGGTGGCCGCGGGCGCCGCCTGGGTCGCCCGCATCGCCCCGATGTTCTAATTTCAAACCGGGAATGATTTCTCACTAGTTTTTGTTTATGTACGGAACATTATACTAGAAATTGACCATTCCCATGTAATAATAAAAGTATTAAATATGTTACGGTGATAAGTTTCACAATACTTAACACTAGTTTTTTTTGCATCGCCCCATACTTAACACTAGTTTGCAGAGGCAGAATAACAATACTTAACACTAGTTTGCAGAGGCAGAATAACAATACTTAACACTAGTTTGCAGAGGCAAATTATATTGTATGGTTTCCGATAACTAAAGGACTGTAACATATTGTATGACTATTTTTCATGTTTTTTTTAACATGTCATGGTGGGTGGGAGAGAAACTCCCACCAGAATATTGATCTCTATTAAGGAACGAGCCAGTTTATGTGGAAACTCAGGTTGAAAACCGTGATCTGGTTTATGAGGAAGACCGGATCGAAAACCTTAATCAATTTTATAAGGACAACCAGGCCCAAATAGCATACAACCCTGGGGGTAAAGAACAGGTAAACAAAAAAATTCCCCATGCATAGTTACAATACGACACAAGGAATCCAAAACGATTGGCAAGTTCGGGCGGCATTTCGTGTAATCATTGACCAAAGATAAACCAAGACAACACTAAGAACACGAAACTCACCTCACCACAACTGTAGCCATGGGAGGGCCTGCCGAACAAGAGACGAAAGCTCCACAGCACCGTCGACCCCAAGCCGGTCGCACCACCACCGAGTCCAACTCCACCATACCTTTAGCCAGATCGTCCTACAACTAGCAACCGGGACACCAAACGTGGCATCTCCAAGGATTTCACGATGTCGAGGACACCTCCGCCACATGATCTAAAATTTTCACCCGGAGGCTGTGCCGTTGGTGTGGAGCTGCCAACACAATCCACCACAACACCGGCAAGGAGGAAAACGTCGTTCTTGGACGTCATTGTCGAAGGCATCGACAAGGCCGTTGCAAGGTTTTCACTTGAATTAGTGCATCGTACTATACGAGTTGTAGAGGAAGCCAACCACCGATCCTAGCCCGAAATGGGCAAGGACAGGTCACCTGGTGGTGCACCGGGGACGGGCAGACGACGCACCATTGCGCCAAAGGAAAGCACCACAAAGCCTCCCCCACCTCCACCACCACCACAGAAGCACGAACGCACACCGACGTTGCAGTCCCACCACAGCCAGGAACAGTGTCACAGGCCCACCGAAGCAGACGGACGCTGCGCGGCCACCAAGTGCTCTCCGAGACTCCGAGTCACCACGAACCGCCCAAACTGATCAACGGCACCACCGCACTCCCCCTCAGCGTCGCGCAACAGCAGAAAGGGTTGAACACCTCCATAACAGGGCACGAGGCCTATGCCGAGCCGACGCCAGGAGGACGCGCACCCCCACGCAGGATCGTCAGAGCAAGTCTACCAGGGCACGCACCATCACCCAAATTTCATATATTTTTTAAAAAATTCTAGTATTTTTATTTTACTATTCACAAAGAGCGGTTGCGCTGGGGTTCAGAAATGAATATTCGTTGCTAAATGGCATAGCGTGCTATCTAAAACTTTTGTTGTAATATGCTAGTATCATCCTTTTAAAGAGTGCGAAGAATATATAAATAAATATTACATTCTTAGAGCATCTCCAGCCGCGCCCCCAACAGCCCCCTCCAGGCCATTTTTTAGACGCCGACGTCAAAAAATCGGCCCTGCCGCGCCCCCATGACTCATTTTTCCGCCGGATTGGGCCGAAACTGGCGCCGACAGACCCAGGGCGAACTCGGCGCATTGGGGGGCGCCGGACGAAGCGAAAAGGCGCGTGGGTCCTGCTTGTCGGCGAGTGCCTTCCTTTTCCCGCCGTTTCCTCCTCCACTTCCCTCCATGCCCCTCCCCCCCTTTCTCCCACCATTCCTCTCGCTGCTCGCCACCATGCCGCCGAATAAATACACCGGCACCAGGCCCGCCGTCGCCGCGGATGCTGATGCCCCGCCGCCGAAGCAGAGGAAGCCAAGGGCGCCGCCGTCAAAGCCGCATGGGATGTCGAACGCCGAGTGGAAGGCGGACATCGTAAGGCGGGCGGCTGCCACCACCGACCGACGGAATAGGTCCAAGAAGCAGCAAGAGCGTGCAGATGGCGACGATGATGCCTCCTCCCGGCCATCATCAGGTCGCCTGGAGCCAGCCGAGCGTCGGGTCGCCAGCCAGCTTTACGCCTCCGCCCCAGCCGTGGGGGTGCGCGTCGTCCCCTGGCTATGGCGACGATGACGTCCACAGTGGGTTCAACCCCAACACCGCCTTCTCGCACGGGTAGCGCACGCCGTCTCCCGCGTTCGCCGGCGTCCAGTACCCCCCGTACAACTACTCTCCGCCGGACTAAGCCGCCTCCCCGATGCTGACGACTCCGAATTTGCGTCGTGGTGCCCTGCTCTACTCGCAGGCCTCGTCGTCGCAACACGACGACGAGGAGTCCACGGCGGCCGACATGGACGACATCATCACGAGCGGCTCGGCTGCGGCCGCCGCTTCCCCTGGATTCGCGGAAGAGCTCTACGAAGCAGCCGATGCGGGCGCTGAGCATGACTACGCTGAAGAGGAGGAGGAGGAGGAGGACGCCGACGAGGGAGAGGAGGGGGAGCAGGCGTCTGCGGCGGCGAGGAATGGGACGAAGAGGAAACACGGACCCAGGACCGGCGAGCCACGCATCAAGTGGACGGCCAAAGACGACGAATGCCTAGCCGAAGCGTGGAAGAGGTCGTCTGCCTCGACGCGGTCACCGGCACGAACCAGAGCGCCGACACGTACTGGGAGCGCATCAAGTCGGAGTTTGATGAGCAGAAGTTGGTCGACTCGCAATTCGCCGGCATCCACATGATACGCGGCACGAAGGCCATGGCGAATCACTGGGCGATCATCCAGGCGGCGTGCAACAAATGGCACGGGATCATCGAGGAGGTGGCTGCTCGGCCAGAGAGTGGCGAGAGCGTCAAGGGAAAGGTATGGACACGCCGTTCGCCGCCTCGTTTCATTCCTTCTACCTCGACGACAATCGTTCTATTTCGCTGCAGATTCTGCGCATGTTTGTCATGTTTCGGCAGGACAGCACCCCGAGCAGGACATCAAATACCTCCATGTGTTTTCCGGGATCGACAAGTGGGAGAAGTGGACAGATGTCCGGCGCACGCTGGCCAAGACAAGGGAGACGTACCAGCCGGATCCGCCGGCGCCCGGGGCGTCGGCCGGCTGCCCGGATGGCAACAAGAAGGCCAAGTTGGCAAGGGACGCCGCGCCTAACGCCGAACGTCTGCAGGCGTCCATCGAGAAGTGCATCGCCGACGCCAAGAACCACACTGTCGAGAGGGAGGCGAAAGCAGACACGCGCTGGTCGGCGATCATGTCCACGGGCCAGATCAAGCTCGACCTACTCCGGACAAATGTAGCCGCCAAGAAGCGGAACACCGACTTGGCCTTCCTAATGGCAGCGGACGTGACGGCGGTGTCGGCGATGGACGGGCCGATCAGGGAGTGATACATGAGGGAGCGTGGCCTCATCCTAGACGGCCTGCCGACGGAGACGCCCACTGCCACGACCAACACGTCGACCCAGCCGGCGAGCCCCCGTGACGACGCATCACCTAAATCGACGACCGGCACCCCGCGGACGCCACCTTCGGACAACAACGCCGACGCCGATGCCGCAGCCAATGCAGAAACACAGGACGGCTTCGCCGAGGACATCGACGAAGCCGTCATTTGATGCACTCTCGCCTCTTGCCTCCCGTTTTTATTCGCCACGCCGAACTATGTGCCGAACTGAGATGACCGCGGAGCTGTGGTGAGTGGTCGCCGAACTATGGTGTTTTTTTGTAGCGGGAACTGCAGATTCAAAAAAATAGGGCATCTTTTGGGCCGGGGCTGGGGGCGTGGCTGGGCCGAGAACGCCCCCAGCGCTAAATTCGCACCGGGGGAAGTGCCGAAAAAGCGCCGGGGCGTGCCTTGGGGGGGCCGAACGGCTAGAGATGCTCTTAAGAAGTTGAATCCCCACTACTACCAATTCTTACAACATGCAAGCTATCCACATCAGCTTCATGCCACGTTAGCGTTCACATGAGTATAATTCTTAACATGTATGACGCCATGTTATCCGAGGACCAGCCCTCTCGTCATCTGATCGTTTTGTCTCGCTTTTTCGGTGATAATTTTTGCTGCTTCGGTTCTTAACCATGCATCCATGTGTAAGAGCATCTCCACTCGTTCGACCCGCCAGGGGCTTGAAATAGCGCAGCTTGGGGGCGCCGACGAAATAATCGGCGTGGTGTGGTCGGTTAACCAACCGCCGCCCCGGACACCGTTTTAAAAAAACTCAGCCACAATTCGACCAAACATGACACAAATTGGGCCAAACTAGACGAGTTCATTGATATTAATAGAAAAAATAAAAAATAAAATTAAAAACAAACTAGAAATCTAGAATCTATGGCGCCCGCCGTCGCCGCCGCCGCGCCGCCCTGAGACCTTTACATATCGAGGAGCATGTAAAAGTTTGTGTAGTTGTCGCCGTCGTCGTCTCATCGTCGTCGCCGCCGACGTCACTGATGCACCCCTTACTAGCGTCGCCGATGCGTGGGGGGTTGGATGGCCCGGGCGCTTCCTCGTCGTTGTCTTCAAGGATGATGACGCCGCCTCCTCGCGTCCACGGCGCCGGGCAGCTATCTCCTCAAGGGCAAGGCGCTAACAGGCAATTTCCTCGTGGATGTAGTAATCTCGCGCCCATTTGAGGGCGGCCTCGTCGGCTATGGCCATGACCTCGTGCTCCTTCTTCATAGCAAGGAGCCCCGGCTCCTTTTTCACGGCGGCAAGACCCCTGGCTCCTTCTTCACGGCGGCAAGAGCCCCGGCTCCCTCTTCGGCCTGACGAGGCGGGAAGAGGGGGGGAGAGGGCTCATTGATGATGATGGCGCCGCCCGAGCGGCATCTCCTTGGGCTCCGGCTTGACGGGGCGGAGCGCGAGCGAATCGGAGGAAAGGGAGCCCGACGACGAGGAGGACGCCGTCTCCATTCGACATAGCGTATAGGAGCCTCCGCCGCGGCGAGAGAAGGAGGGGACCGCCGGGTGCTCCAAGCGCGATGTGTTGCTGGCCTCGATGTGCTCGAGGACGGCTTCGAGGGTGCGGCCGGGGACGTCCCACCATCGACGCCGCCCCTCGGAGTGCAGGCGGCCGTGGGGATCGACGCCGTTGAGCTGCTCCTCATGGGGGCGCTGGAAGTACCTGTCCATAGCATGTTGCTGTCGGGGGCATACCTCGGCTGGTTCTGCACCTGCTCCAGCAGCGATGACCGGAGGCGCGTGATCTCGGCACGCCGGTCGGCACCGATGGGCGGCGGAGGCACCGACACGCCGTCCGCACTCAGCCTCCACGAGCCAGGCACCTGCATGTCTGGCAGCGCCGGGTAGTCGAGCTCGTCAAGGAGACGCGCCTCGTCCTCGTGCAGCTGGCGGAGGACGATTCTGTTGGCCGCCGCGCCATCTCTTGTGTAGCTCTCAGCCATGGTAGTCGCATGGGGAGAGAGGACAGACGTGCGTCGACAACGAGAGGTCGAGAGGGGTGTCGGTGGTGAGAGGTGGAGAGGATTTTGTGGCGAGCTAGTGTGCAATCACCGGCGAGAGAGGGGCAGCTTTTATAGCCGCGGGCGGGCGGCGAGAGCATGGCTGCGTCTGTACGTTTGGCGGAAGCGAGCGGGACGTGCATCGCCGCGCCTTCACTGCGCCACCCGTGAGACATCAATGGAAGGCTGGCAGGCGCGGAAGTGCGGCATCTTTGGCAATGATTCCCGAGGAAACTAACATAAAGTCATTTAAATGTGCGAAAGTAGCTAGAAAACTATAAAATCCATGAAACTTTGGAATTGTGCGTAAAATATAGTCTACTTACTGAGACAGTTAGGGTGGTGCCATTTTGCACCCTAATTTTTGTAGTTACTTCACAAAAAAAACAAGTTTTGACAATTAGGAATTGAAAATTGATCTTTTTGTACAAAAAGTAGGAAACTCTATTTAGCAACATTGTGTGTAATCTTAAGATGCACCTATGTGTCTAATTTAGGAATATTACAATAAACTATGCAATGAATATGGCCTTCACAGTGGCCATTTGAGACTATATTGATATTTAGCATGACAAAAAGTGTACTCCCTCCATTTCCTTATACAAGGCCACAAACTTAAATTACACGTATCAAGGTAAAATTTAATGACTGCTTTGCAAGTCCACTTTTCTTTTCGTTAACCAGAATCATTAATACATCCACATGCATGCAAAGAAGGAATTAGAAGGAAGTAGCACAGTGTTATTATGACTACATGCATGCAAGTATTAAAACGGTTGGTAGTATGAGAAAACATCATTATTTTTTCCTCGATTACAGTTAGTGGCCTTGTATAGATGCAAATTGTATTTTTCATAGTGGCCTTGTACTCCCTCCATTCGGAATTACTTGTCGCAGAAATGGATGTATCTAGACGTATTTTAGTTCTAGATACATCCATTTCCAAGACAAGTAATTTCGAACGGAGGGAGTATAAGGGACTGGAGGGATTAACTAATATGGCCTAAAATGAAAAAGTTTTCAACATGAAAATTGTCCCTACTCGTCAAGATGAACAACTTTAATTTTTGGACCATCTTCATCCGAGGTCGTATGCAACCTGTAGATGCAAAACCATGCAGTTTAGCGAAGACCCCCTTTTGCCGAGTGTGACACTCGGTAAAGCCATGTTTGCCGTGTTTTGTTGCTTTACCGAGTGTATTATCCACGACACTCTGCAAAGTCCATGTTTGCCGTGTTTCGTGTTTTTGACGAGTGCCGGACATAATGCACATGACAAAGAGCCTAACACTCAGCAAAGAGAAAATTTCCAGTAGTGCATGGTACATGCCAATAATCTACTGTACTTGAAGAAGTAAGGGAGGTCGAGCACGTAAAGGAGGAAATACGCCCGCACTGCACCAGAGACGCCAAAGAAGCCTCCGGTGAACTGCGACCACCCGTCGCCGGTCTGCAGCTTGTCGTCCTCCTTGCGGCCGGTGAGTTCAAGGACGAGCGTGGTGGATGACGCGTCCGGTACAAGGATGCGACGCAGTACATGATGAGGCAAACGCTGAGGATAGCGACGAGGCCGATGGTGCCGATTGCGCTGACCTGGCTGTGCATGGTCGTGTTGCGGAGCGGACGGTGAGCGAGAAGGGGCCGACGAGGAGGTAGCCGTGGGCGCCGACCTCGAGTAGAAACAGCCCCCAGACAAAATCAATGATATACTTTTGATTGACAGCTAGGCAAAACAGGACATATTAGGTTTTATTTTATTTTATTTTTCCTTGGAGCAGATATTTTGATCCAGTAGCACATCCCTCAGCCCTTACACCAGGTTTGTTTGAACCTCAGAGAACAGAAATAGTCCCCAGACCAGAGAAAGAACAATGCCGCCACCTCGTCCTGCTTCGTTCCAAACCCGTAGTACTAAAACAAGACATGCATCCGATGGCCAATAGACAAGGGGCACACAGGCCACATGGCACTATAATCCTACTCTGAAATGTGTTGCTGGGATGATAAAAGCATCCTCCCTAGCCTTTCCAAAATTCCGAGCAGTACCATAATATCTTGCTATCTTTCTGATACCTCCTACTCCTGGCATGGTGTGGATAAGAAAAAAAATCATATATATTCCTCCAACAACATTGACTACGATTTTGCTATTGAAGCTTTAGAGCGGATCCAGATTTCACTGCTTTGTGGTATACATATTGGGTTTTGGGATAGTGTGTTATTGAGTTCGTGTGTGAGGGTCGGCGAGGTTAGTCAAGAATGGAGAAACAGCGAGAGAAAGGATGGGGTTTTAAAGATAGATGATCTACAAGTACTGGCATGTTATTGTCTAAGAAAAGAACATCCATGTCTGCAGTCTTGATTATTAGCTACACACTACCCGTCAGGCGGTGCACAGACCCCAGCGACGTTGTAATTAATTGTAGCACAAAGGACAAAAACTCACTTGCATGCGTTAATCGATCCTACAATGCCGCTAGTGATTTAACTCACCATGCTATAAAGTTACTGCGGTCAAGTGATCAGGTGGCCTAAGCGAAAAGCCGATCGGAGCGAGACTCCTCGTCGCCTCCCGAGGCTGCCCTCAGATCCCATGTCCAGATCCTTCATCACCCATCTCTAAGGCTGGTCCCAATGGGATGGAATTTAGGAGTAACATCACATATTTTAATACAACGTTGCTTATGTGACACATATTTAATGAAGAGTGAGGTGCTTGTGGTAACTAGCTAAGTTACCGGAACATCACACACTTCAAGAAACAATGTGTCTATAAGCTAATAAATGCATCGTTGCATGACACTGCCTACATGTTCCTACCCACTGTGGAGATAGTAACATAGTCTAGATAAGTGTGTATGTCACTACCTTATGTTCCTGCCCATTGTGACCAGCCTAAGGCTGGTTGTAATGGTAAGTATCATATTCTAGTACCATGCTATGATACTAGTGTATGATACTACATCCGTAATGCATAGTATCATATGTTGGTATCGTAGAGTAGTATATTTATTGGCATGCATGACATAAAATGGCACATCATTTAATATGATACGGTATCATGATATGATACTCAAGCTTCTTTTCCTTCATTTAATTTCATGCCACCTCACCAAAATTGCTTAGTTGGCATGCATAATACTACCTATGATACTCTCATTACGGGCAGCCTAAAAGCCCGCACCTAAGATCCCCTCGTTCCTCTCGTCGCCTTCCGAGGTTGCCGCAGACAAAGACACGTGGCTGCCAAGGATAGGGGCGTTGGGCGATATGGCTTCGGTGGTAAGTCATGGATCTGCAGCAGCTCGTGCTCGGCACTGCCAGGATGGGATGGATCAGGTGGGATCCAATACTGAGCGGGCGTCGGGCTGGTGTTGCTGCTAGATCTCGCGCGGCGCCAGCGCGAGGGTGGGTGGAGGTAGCGATTGCGCCGGGTATTCTGACGATGGTCGCGTGTCCGGTGGGCGAGGCGGAGTCCATGATCATGCAGTGGCCGTGCTAGCCCCATAGCCGCCGGGAACGGCAGTTCTCTGGCAATGGTGGGCATGGCGGCGGTCGCGGATCTGGATCCCGCCCAGTTTCATCGTCGGTTCCTCACGTGGATGACTGATGGCGCATTGAGGGGTCCAGCAAGGGGATGGAGGATCTCTGCCGGAGTACCGGCGGCGGCATGCGTCTTCATGGCGAGGCTCCGCGCGGCTCCAGGCAACCGCGAGATCGGGACGACGTGGCTTCTGGTGAAAATTGCGCCAGACAACGGTCTTGGCGGACGATATGGCGTCTCTGACATCGTTTCCTTCTCGAGGCATCATTGTTGCAGGCCACGTCAACTCGATCGGGATGTTTCGAGGGAAACCCAAGATCTAGGTCTACCTGATCGGTCGATGACAGCGCCTTTGGTGTTGTTCTCCCTCCTGGGGGCATCGTTTTGGTGCAGGAGCTGGCTGAGGGGGCAATTGGAGGAGCGGTGTTACATCTACCGCAAGCCCGACGACGGATCCCGATGGCATGGCGTTGCGGAGTTTCGCCGAAGGACGCGTGTGAATGGATACATGCGGGATGGTGGCGTTGTCTGGCGCCGTGATGGCGTCGACGACAGGCCTAGCAAGGTCGGTGTGTCAGTACCTTCTCTGGAGATGAATCGGTGGAAGACGGCGGCGGCATCCTCTGAGAATGCGCCAGACCGGTGTGTGATCTTGTCCCGGTATTGTGGCTGGGCTAGGGCATCCGGCTTTAGATGTTAGACTTTGGTGCGATGTCTGTTTGCTATGAGCCTTGGATATTCGGCACCCCTTCATCAAGAGGATAGGAGTAGCGACGGTTGTTGTCAAGATGATGGCTTCAAGCTTACTGATGTACAACTTTGTAAGGTCATTGTGAATTATTGATAAAATGACTGCATCCATCGTCCAGATGCCGAAGCCGGGGGTATATTCTCCTTTTCTAAAACATAAAAAATAATAAAAACTACCGTCAATATATACTGGCCGGCAGTATGTCACAGTGTATGGTGCATGTTATTTTCATCAATAGAGGTAGACCTTGGTCAAACCAAAAGTATGCATGTGCAACGACCAGCACGTGTCCATTGAGCGACGAAATGGCCATACCTAAAGTATCAATTAGATGGTCTTAGTTTGGGTATGTTACTAAACTGACATAGAGATACATCCATATATAAATAAGAATCAACTAGGTGGCCGGTGAGATTCGGATACCCTCTCTTGGTCGCTCTAGACTAAGTGCAATATCAAAATCGGAATCGGATGATCATAGAAAAAACGCAGATCCTTTCTTGGAAGGATATCTCCTATGAACGCAGCGGCCACCCGTGTAAAGTCTAGGACATAAACCCCAGTAAGCAGATTTTATCGCAAGGAACCTAGCTATCTAAGTATGCTGAGTTTGCAGCGCCAAGTATTTCTAGTATGTTTTGATTTATGGACAGACATTATAGAAATTTAACCATCTCATGTTATAACACATAGTAATATCCATGCTAAGGTTATTATGAATACAATCATTTTTACATAGACTATTTCAAACAACCACCCACCGAGACCACATCATCTGCATTGTGGTGTGGAGGTACTTGAAGCAACAGAAACTTTATACACATATTGGAACCTTTGCATGGAGTGGCATGATACGTCTCCAACGTATCTATAATTTTTTATTGTTCAATGCTATTATTTATATTGTTTTGGATGTTTAATGGACTTTGTCATACACTTTTATATTATTTTTGGGACTAACCTATTAATCCAAAGGCCCAGTCCAGATTGCTGTTTTTTGCCTGTTTCAGGGTTTTGCAGAAAAGGAATATCAAACGGAGTCCAAACGGAATGAAACCTTTGGGAGAGATATTTTTGAAGAAAATCACGCACGGGAGACTTGAGAACCACGGAGTAGGGGCCACGAGGTGTCCACGAGGGTGGGGGGCGCGCCCCCCTGCCCAGGGCGCGCCCGCTGCCTCATGGGTCCCTCGTAAGGCCCCCGGTGCCCTCAATCCTCCTATATAAGCCTTCGTACCACGAAACCATCAGAGCAACAGAGAAAACCCTAGTTCCATCTTGGGGCCTGTTCCGGAGCTCCGCCGGAGGGGGGATCTACCACGGAGTGCTTCTACATCATCATCATCGCCTCACCGTGAGTTGTGAGTAGTTTACCACACACCTTCGGGTCCATAGCTAGTATCTAGATGGCTTCTTCTCTCTCTTTGGATCTCAATACAAAGTTCTCCTCGGTCTTCGAGGAGATCTATTCGATGTAATCTCTTTATGCGGTGTGTTTGTCGAGATCCGATGAATTGTGGGTTTATGATCAAGATTATCTATGAGAAATATTTGGTTTTTTTTTCCTGAACTCTTTCTGTGTGCTCATAATATCCTTACAAGTCTCTTCGAATTATTGGTTTTATTTGGCCTACTAGATCTATAGTTCTTGCAATAGGAGAAGTGCTTGTCTTTGGGTTCAATCTTGCGATGTCCTTTCCCACTGACAGTAGGGGAAGCAATGCACGTACTGTATTGTTGCCATCGAGGATAAAAAGATGGGGTTTATATCATATTGCTTGAGTTTATCCCTCTACATCATGTCATCTTGCTTAAGCCGTTACTCTGTTCTTATGAACTCAATACACTAGATGCATGCTGGATAGCGGTCGATGTGTGGAGTAATAGTAGTAGATGCAGGCAGGAGTCGGTCTATTTGTCTCGGACGTGATGCCTATATACAATGATCCTGCCTAGATAGTCTCATAATTATTTGCTTTTCTATCAATTTCTCGACAGTAATTTGTTTACCCGCCGTAGAATATCGCTATGATGAGAGAAGCCACTAGAGAACACTATGGCCCCCGGGTCTATTCTCAACATATCAATCTACACCTACTTTACTTTTTCCAATTTCATTTTATGTTCTTATAAACAAAAATACCAAAAATATAAACTGTCATCTCTATCAGATCTCACTTTCGTAAGTGACCGTAAAGGCATTGACAACCCCTTATCGTGTTGGCTGCGAAGTTCTTATTTGTTTGTGCAGGTGCGAGGGACTCGCGCGTGGTCTCCTACTGGATTGATACCTTGGTTCTCAAAAACTGACGGAAATACTTACGCTACTGTGCTGCATCTACCTTTCCTCTTCGAGCGAATACAACACAAGCTCGAGAAGTAGCATGGCACATGAGTCCCGCAGCACTACAGCTAGTGTCAGGTCGTTGAGACAGCAAGCTGCTCAAGAACCCGTACGTGTAAATTGATTGCTTCTAGTACCTGTTCGTAGCGTCTATAAGCCAGCTTACATGGCACTTCTGCTTATATGGAGGAGATAGACAAATAAAAAGTGAAGGAGTGGGCTCTCATGCAAGAGCCAAACTCTATGCGTACTCCTAGGCAAAAGCATTTAATAAAAGAAAAGAGATAAAGAAAAAGTGGAAAAAAATGTGAGCTTATAGCCAACCTTATAGTCCACGCTATTGTATGACCAATTAATAATGCTAACTCTTGGTGACATGGCATGTTCATATAACCAGCAGGTGGCTATACTATTAACGATGCTCTTATCAACTTCTCGGGTGACTACTCATCTCAAGAACATGCATTGCCTTAAGAATCCACATCTGGTGAAGCAATCCTCTTGAAATCCAGATCAGTTCTCAAACTTTTTGATCCATCGATTGCAAAATAGATGTTAGTTGATGTTTTTTCCCTAGCCATTATGTATAAGAGTACGAGGCATCGGTAGATCTGGGACCATATTTTTTAACCGCCATAGATTGCATTAATTGCTGCTCTTCAATACCCGGTCTTCGTTGTCCAACGGGACGTGTGTGTCTGTTGACACAGGTCCCGAAATCGAGGATGCATCTTAGAGCAACTTCAACGGGGTGACCATTTCGTCCGCTAGCGTCCGTTTGGGTCGGCAGGGACAGAAAAGTCGGCCCAACACGCCGATCCAAACGGGCGCGCGTCCGCTTTTCGTCCTCCTGCCGACCCATTCCCCGCCTATTTTTTAGCCGGATTTGCGTCGGCGCGGATACGAGACGGATGCGCGCGCTCTCGCCTTCTCCTTCCCCGGGCCCTCTGGTCGATGAAACATTTGCCTCCCCCCATCCAATAGCAACCCTCGCCCGCCTCCTTCGTCGCCGACTCCGCCGCCCACTTTTTCCGGCGACTCTGTCAGCTGCCGATGCCGCAACATCCGCCCAGCAATGCCGCCACCCCCACGTCGCCCGCAACTGCCGTCTTTTCGACTAAGATTGCCGACTACTTCCCACCCGCGCTCTCCTACCCCCCAACCCCACCACACAGCCATGGTCGCGGCCAAGAAGCCGACAGCTGATAGATCCTCACCGGAATGCTCGTCGGACGTCGGCAGGGCAGCAAGCTCCTTCAACGGCACGCTGGTCCGTGCGCTCCGCGATTCCCTTCGCCGACCGTCTCCTTCTTTGACGCCCGCAAGCTATTCGACAGTTTGCCAAGGTACAATATGGACTCCGCCGACGAGTTCTTTTTTCACAATTTCCTTTGCGACTCCGACGACTCGTCGTCCGATGACGTGGAGGAAATATTGGCTGCCGTGTTGGTCCATCACCACCTCAACAGCCAACGGGCGATGTTCCGTGGCTCCATTCTTTGCCACCTTCCGGCGTTGAATCGCAACCGAGAGAGCAGGCATTTCCTTCTTTGGAAGGACTATTTTGATACAACAAATCCGTTGTTGAAACATCAGAAATTCCGCCACTATTTCCATATGAGTATGCATCTTTTCAACCGTATTAGAGAGGGGATGGTCAGCTATGATGACTATTTCAAGTGCAAAGAGGATGCCGTTGGAAAGATTGGTTTCTCCTCTTATCAGAAATGCACTGCCGCCATCCAGATGCTTGCATACGGAGTGCCCGGTGATCTCATTGCCGACTACATCCGTATGAGCGAGTCTACATGCCCAGAGTCCATGTATATGTATGTAAGGTTGTTATAGCTGTGTTTGGCCCTGAGTACTTGAGGGAGTCGACTGATGAAGATACGACCCGTTCGTTGGCGATGAATGCTAGCAGGGGCTTCCCAGGGATGCTTGGCAGCATAGACTGCATGTACTCAGAGTGGAAGAACTGCCCTTCTGCTTGGCAAGGCAGTATAAGGGCCATGTCAGGGCTTGCCCTGTCATACTAGAGGCCGTGGCATCTGAAGATCTCTGGATCTGGCACTCATTCTTTGGCATGGCTGGATCACACAATGATATCGACGTGTTTCATCGCTCACCGGTGTATGCTAAGGCAACCTCCCACCAGTTAACTTTACTATCAACGGCAACAACTACGACAAATGATACTACCAGGGTGACGGTATCTATCCTCAGTGGGCCACTATTTTCAAGACAATCCCCAACCCTATCAGAGAGAAGAGGAAAATATTTGCCCAAGAGCAAGAGAGTGCTAGGAAGGATGTCGAGCGTGCCTTTCGTGTTTTGCAATCTCGATGGGGCATCGTTCGGTATCCTGCTAATACATGGTGTCAAATTATGTGCGATAATGAAACATCAGAAACTTGTACCTGATTGTTGTAATGTGCAGCTTGTTCTTCCAAGAATTGCATGGAATCGGTTTTGCACTAGTTTGGCAGTGTATAGAAGTTACTGTCTTGACTCTGTTTCAATGTTACTTTGTCTTCCAACATATGTTGGCTAGTGAAGTTCAGATTCAACATTTTGGTAAAACTAGGTTCTCATGTGTAATCTCTTACTGACTGTACACCACTGTACAATATGGTTTTAGATCTCTTTTTCTGATGTCATTGTGGTTACAACCAATATTTAGTCACATTAGCACCATTTGTGCAATAACATAGATAATAAAATATGTCGTAGTTTTTTTAGGTTACATCACAAGTGAAAGGAGCATGAATATTTGATGGTACGAGAGTTGCTCCTTGAGAATCTGCCAATTGTAAGATATAAAACGTATTTGATTTGGAGCAGTTATTGCTTTTGTATTGCAATGAAATTTCATTCTATTTCTGATTGCAACTGAAAGCGCACAACCCCTTCATATTCTGCCTCCTGTAGTTTACATCATCTTGGATTGTATCCTATGCATACTGAGCCATATATTATCCTAGAGATAAGTTGTGCTCAGGTACAAACAAGACAGATTTAGTGCAAAATTATCTGTAGTTGCAACCTTGAATTGAGTGTACCCTACAATGCAAACATGATATCCTCTGAGAAATACATTGAAACGAAAAAGAACGGCTTCCCCGACCTGGGTAAGGAAGTTTCATATTCCTATGTATGCCAATGACTCAATGCTTCAAACTTAGTATTTTTAGAATAAACCTCTCACAAAATCTGGGAGGAGTTGGCCATGCTGTGCTTGCTATTTCTTGTAATAATATAAATATTATTATCTTCTACGTACTTATATTGGTGTCACCTTTTTATCTCCACAATCCTGAACATAAGCCATCGGTTATGTGTTCTCCAATGTGATTCCTTGAAAATAGAAACCAAAATATTTGTAGGTTACATCTCTCCCTAAAATACATTTGTATGACCCATCCTGGTTTGCGAGAACAATTGGAAAATACAAATCTTACATCCACTATAAACTAAAATGAACTTTGCTTGCACTTTTTTCCTATTGGTGGTAGCTCTGCTAAAAACATGGGTTTTCAATTATTATTCTAATTTTCTTCCTGATATGGCTAGCAGTAAGAGCGTATCTCCACATTAATGAATCTCCAATTTTGGACATATGCAGTTGTGCATGTATGTTGTGAACTTCTGATTGTACGTCCCGCAGAAAAATCTCTAGGCAATAATGCATCACTGTTGCATGAACTTATAAAATACTCCCTCCATTTTTATATATAAGGACACAAACTCATATTACAGGTACCAAAGCAAAATTTAATGTCTTGCATTGTAAACCACTTTTTCTTTTCGTTTACTAGGATCATTAATATGCCGCATGCTTGCAAAGGAAGGGATAGAAAGCTGAGTGGAGTATGATTATGACTGCATGCATGCATGTATTAAACATGTTGCTAGGACGAGGAAATATCATTAACTTTTGTTTCGATTACTGTTCATGGCCTTGTATAGATGCAACGTGTATTTTCCATAGTGACCTTGTATAAGTAAATGGAGGGAGCATCTGTTATCCAGTAGATTCCCAATAAGTAAACTCCCAAAACGTGGTAGTGAAGCACCCCAACACTTCTAGTAATCTATGATATGCAGTAGACTTATACATTCGAAATTGCGGATTAATGTGGTTGACTTATTAACATTTTTTTTTTTT
>LR738711.1:42969422-42982779 GCA_902687465.1 Secale cereale
TTTTTTTTTGCGGGAGAAAAACTTGTATTACTCATGCACAAGGTCCTTACAATCGTCTGCTACAAGCACCAAAGTCTCCTCCGGACCAGCCCCCAACCAGGTCATGGTCCTAACATTATTTCTAGCAAAAACGGCTAAACTATCACTAGCTTTATTCTGTGAACGAAAAACATGAGTAATACGAGTTTCTCTAAGGGATAGCAGGTGTTTTATCTCCTTCACCACTGAGGCGTAGACTGACCGATCTTCTTCTTTACATGAGATCATGTTCACTGCCTCCATCGAGTCCATCTCCAATTCAATTGGCAATTCACTCCGCTGAATCGCCAAAGATAAGCCTTCCATACAAGCACAAAGCTCAGACTCCAGGGCATCCCTACATGAGAACAAGGCTCTGCAAGCAGAAAAGATAATGAGTCCCCTATAATCTCGCAAGATCATACCAGCCCCTGCTACCTCAGATGAGACAAAGGATCCATCAGTGTTCAGTTTGTTCCAGTCCTTGGCTGGAGCACTCCATTTTTTCACCTCCGTAATATGTGTGGATGTCTCAACACGCCCTGGCGGCTCATATAGTATGCAAGTTTTGCCTTTGGCCGGGTCTGCCTTTGGGTTAATGTTGATGCCAATAAGAGAGGTAACATAGCACTGAAGAAATCTTACTGACGCCTCCAAGTGTGGTATCGGTTTTGAGTGGATCACTTCGTTCCTGACGAACCATGCCCTCCAAAATATCATCAGTACCATCAGCCGCCCCACATCATTCAACGGTTCCAGGACATGAAAGAGCCATTCCTTGCCAACATTCACAACTGATTCTATCTTCGGAATAGGCCATACTCTCTCCATAGCCTTGTACAGATCTCGGCCCAGCTGACATCGAACAAAAGGATGATAGTTATCTTCTTCTTCCACCCCACACACCGGGCAGTGGTTCACCGTTTCAAGGCCAATCCTGTGCTTCCGTTCCCATGTCGGAAGAGAATTCGTGGTTAGACGCCAAGCGAAATTACGTACCGTGGGCGGAGCCCAGCTTTTCCAGATAAAACCCCAGCTCTTTCTCTGTCCGGAAGGAACCATGCTTGAGGAGGATTCAGAAGCGCGATGAAGTTCATCAAAGGCCAGGGTGTACGCTGTTTTAACAGAAAAAACGCCATACTTACCCGGCCCCCAGGCTAGCACATCGTCCTCCATCCTAGGAGAGGCCCTGATCTTCATGATTTCAGCTACATCTGCTTCAACAAAGTACTGAGAAAGGATTCCATAGTTCCACGAACCATTATGATTTAATAAACCCGAGACAAAGCGGATACGGCATCGACCCTGGGGAGAGATAGGTTTATATGAGAAAGGCCTTGGAATCCAACTGTCTCGCCAAACACGTATGCTCCTGCCGTTGCCCACTCTCCAGATTAAGCCCCTTTTCAGAAGTTCCAGCCCGTAACTGATAGCTTGCCAGGAGGAAGATGCGTTCCCTGAGAAAACTGTGTCCTCCAACTTCCCCTGCGGGTAGTATCGTGCTTTTAGAACTTGAGCGCACAAGCTATCAGGATTCATGAGTAGTCTCCAAGCTTGTCGAGCAAGCAACGCCTGATTAAACAGGCGGAAATCCCTAAAGCCAACTCCTCCTTTGTCCTTTGGCTGCTGAAGTTTATCCCAGGCTCTCCAATGAACCTTCCTCTTTCCTTCAGAAGAGCCCCAATAGTAATTCCTAACCATCCTCGTGAGGTCATCACAAACCGAAAAAGGAACCTTGAACACTCCCATGATTTATTAACATGACTTATTAACACTCCTTTTGTTTGAATAAATAGTACACGTTTGATTGTCAACTATACAAAATAGCACAAATTACTTTTTTGCTTTACTTTCAGGTCTAGGCCCACTTGTCAGATATTATTGGAGGATTTTGCCCACGGCCCTTACACCTGTTTCAATCGAACCTTAGCCAGTAGTTGCCAGGCTAGAGAAAGAGCAATCTAACCACCTCGCCGTGCTTCGTCCTAGACTTAGACTACCAAAACAAGACAATCATACAATGAGTTGATGACTGGCACACAACCACCATGGTACCTAATCCCGACTCTAGATTCTTTCACCGGGATAATAGATGACTAAGGCGTCCTCCCTAGCTTTCCCAAAATTCTGAGCATTGGCATAATATATTTTAAACTTTCTGATTCCTCCTACTCCTAGTGTGGCATATTCAAGTAAAAACCACATAAATATGCTTCCGCCAACATTGACTTTCTATTGAAGTATTAGAGTTGATCCAGATTTTAGTGCATTGCTTTCGGTTTTGGGATAGTGCATGTGTGAGTGTGTGTGTGACGGTCAGGGAGGTGAATGAAGAATGGAGAAGTAGCACGGAAAAGGGTAGGTTTATAAAGATAGAGGATGTAGAAGTACTGGCATGTCGACGTTCTTCAATATTAGCCACGACACCATCATGCAGTACATAGATCCACGGACGTTGTAATTAATTTCAGCAAAAAGGACAAAAATCACATGCAAATGTTGATAGATCATGTATTGCCGCTAGTGATTTATTCACCATGTTATAATGTAACAATGGTCAATATATAGACCGACCGCATGTCCCTACTCCACCTGGCCATTACTCAAACCCTCTGGATAACATTGTCGCCGCTACTTCACGCCTGGCCGCTTTACCCATTGAGGGAACTGATGGCTTCTCGCCCCTCGTTGGTTACCCCAAGTGGAAGGTTGAGATGTAGCGTAGTAGCAAGTTTTCCTTTGCAAACATACCAAGGATCGAATCCCGTAAGACTCCGAGGGCCGACAAGTAAGTGTCAACGGCGCCTTAGCAGTTGATAGGACCTGCACACAGATACAGATAACTTTGCTCCCAACGAGTACAGAGAGGTTGTCAATTCCTCCGGCCTTGTCGTTTACAAAGGATCAAACACAAGAGATAATAATGATAGCTATGACTGCAACTAGGAAATAATAACATGAAGTAAATAGAAGGTGTGATCAGTGGTGGTAATATGGACCGGGGTCCCATGATGTTCACTAGTGATGTCTCTCTCCCAAAAGACGATAAAACAACAAAGCGAGGTAAACAAATTACAGCTGGGTAATTGACAGGATTATGTGCGCAAACCAATGCTAACTATGCTGCAAAGAAAGGTAGAGGCTCAAAAGCATGGGCGGTACGCCAAGGCAAGTAGACCGAAATCCATCTGCATCTACTACTAATCATCCACCTTGAGATATCTATCCAGAACATCTCGCTGGTATTAAGTTGCGAGTCCCACCCAAAGTGTAAACTCAAAGCAACAGACAACTGCATTAAAAGAAATTTGCGTAAAGTAAACAATCCTTGCACCCGCAAGTACAAGCACCGTTGTTTTCCCCCTTGTGGCAACAGCACATCCCCTAGACTCATGTTTCTGTCACTCAAGCTAGTCATCAAGGGGCATGAACCCACAATCAAGCATAACGTTCCCTCTTGAAGTTACTACCTACTACTTGGCCAAAGCAATAAACAGCAACGGAGAACATGCTAGAATTACTCAAGAACATAAATATAAAAGAGGTGAATCAAATATATTACTCAAACACAATCTGAACATAATCTCATAATCCATCGGATCCCAGAAACTCAGCATAGCAACAACATAAAGATTACATATGTGCCTCGATCATGTAGGGCAGCTCACGAGGTCTAAACCATGAAGAACAAAGAGAGGAGGAGAACATCACATAGCTACTGGTCATGGTCCAAGGGGGACTACTCACGACTCATCCGGGAAGCGTCCATGGTGGTGGAGAATCTCCCGGTGGTGGTTCTCCCCTCCGGCAGGGTGCGGGGAAGAGTTCTCCTGATGCTCCCGATCTTGGAAGCGCTGCGACGGCGGAACAGAGGCGAGATCGCGAAAAAGGGTTCCATCCTCGAGGGTTTCGGGACGCGAGGAATATATATGCGAAGGGGGGTCACCAGATGCGGAGCCGGGGCCCCAGGCGCCCCCCTGGCGCGGCCAGGGGTGGGGCCGCGCCAGGTGGCCGCCTGGGCCACCCCTGGCTCCCCTTTGCCCTGCTTTGGTTATTCGCGAAGCTTCCTGCACGCTGATTTTTCCTGTATTTTTCCCCGAATTTTTTGGGCACTTTTAATATTGTGGAAACCTGAAATAGAAAAACAGCAGAAAACAGGAACTGGCACTGTGGTGCACTGAGTTAATAGGTTAGTCCAAATATGATCAAAAGTGTATGGAAGTGCATAAATATCATAGCAATATCACACAAAAGAGGCATGGAGCAAGCAGAAATTATAGATACGTTTTGGACGTATCAACATCCCCAAGCTTAATTCCTGCTCGTCCTCGAGTAGGTAAATGATAACAAGCATAATTTCTGTGGTGACATGCTACTAACCATATAAGAACTTTTAAGTAAAGCAATCAAGGCATGTAATTCAATTCAAGTCATAACAAGCAAGAGTCTATATTAGCATTGTAACAAGCAACATAAGAACATAAAGATGCAAGAGCTCTCGCTGTCCGTGACTCGAGTGTCTCCAAATGGTGTTTGCGTGCAAGAAAGGGGATAGGGATATATGAGAGAGTAAAACATAGTTTTTGTATTGTTGAGAAATTAATCTAGTAAAGTTTCACACTTGGTCTTCTTTGGAATCTTATCTTGACTCATCCCCAGACCAACAGCCAGGTACAAGTCAAAATGATCCACTCCCTTTCGATATTTTGAGCACTCATGCAATGGATGAGCGTAAGCAAGAAAGTTAACATTTAGGATGGCAAAGAGAGAAAAATGATGAAGGGGGAAGACAAAAAAGGTTTGAAAAGCTCACATCAATGAGGAAAATCATAGGCGAGAAATAGCCAAATGATAGATATGATGTGAGGAGTAGGGATTGCCATGCAATGGATGCACATATGAGCTAAGGTAAGCTCTCCAATGGAACTAGTGGGGGTGCATCCAACTTGCTTGCTCAAGAAGACCTAGAGCTCTTTTGAGGAGGCTCATCATTGGAATATACAAGCCAAGTTCTATAGTGTGAAGGTCGCCACATAGCTATATGCATGAATGATAATCTCTATGGAGTACAAGGTATAAGATGGAGTACGAATGTGGATCTCTCAAAAGAAATAGTAGTGTGCCCCCTTCTCTCTTTTTATTTCTTTTTCTCTTTTTTCTCTTTTTTATTTTTTTTATTTTTTTTGTGGCCTCAATGGCTCTTTCTATTTAACTCTCATTTGTCCTCTTTGGGATCTTTTGATTTTGTCCTCTTTGGGATCTTTTCCTCACTTTAGGGGCAACACTCTATGTATTACAAGAAGTATAGAAGATCTTTCACACTTTATGTCGGGGATATACCCCGCGGTATGAACCGGCCGGAATTATAACCCGGCCGGACTTGGCATTTTACTTAAGACGGTTTACATTTGGCAAGTTACTGGTAACCCGGCAGGCGGATCATGGATGACAAGGCCCAAGGCCCAGAAGGCCGGTTCATGTATGGTGGGCCGGTTTATGAAGAAAGCATAAGGAATATTCTCTTACAAAGGAAGCAAGAGTAGGACTCCTTGTAATAGATCAATCCTAGTCCTACTAGGACTAGTCATGTAACCCGCCCCTTCAACATATATAAGGAGGGGCAGGGCTCCCCAAAGATGGACAAGTTAGAGAAGTTTTAGAGTTACAAGTTAGAGGAGAAGTTTTAGACAAGTTTCTAGGGTTAGACACAAAGAGCCGGTTTACCGGCGACACCACGTGGATCATAATGAGATCTAGCCTCAAACAGCATGTAGGGTTATTACCGGATGATGTTTCCCGGGGCCCGAAGCTGTCTAAATCCGTGTCTTGCATCGCGTCTCTCGATTCCGCTCAACCCCTTCAAGCTACTACATAGATGCGCGGCCTCACCACTAAGTCCGTAAACCGGACATCTGACGTGTTAATTCCACGACAGTTGGCGCCCACCGTGGGGCCTGCGCACGGTGGTGACGAGTTCTCGAAGGGATTTTTTATTTAAGGATCGAGAAGCCCGCAATTAACAGATGGGGGTCTGAGTTCAAGAAAATTAAGATATGGCGTCGGATGCGCCGTCGTCGCTGCAAGTTGAAGACTGATCAGTGCAAGGATTACGTCACAGAGTTGACAAGAATTTCTTTTTTCAGTGAGTTGCGCAATCGGGGAGCAGTCAAATCGCTAAACACTGAGACTGTTGCAGCCTATTTCGCCGAGGAAGAAGCCAGCTGTACAAGGAAACACGAGCCGTGATGAGCAGCGCCACAATCAAAAAAAAAAAAAAATTGGCCAGAGCGGCCACGATCCGGATACGGATAATTGACAGGCTCGGACTCTGCCCGCGCCTCATTGACCCGTTGCGCCCCCGTCGCGCTGTCTCCGCCTCCAACTCGCCGCCGCGCCTCGTCTTGCCTCCGTCTGCATCCCCGAGCTACCATCGTCTGGCGCGCAACTGACTGCCGCGCTGTCGTAACCCGCCGCGGTCAGGATGCCTCCGGCCCACCGCTCGGACATCTGCCTGCCATGATCCATCGCTCTTTTGCGAGTTCCTCGTCGCGCCGTCTCCGCCTCTAAGTCGCGCGACCTCCTGAGCTGCGGGCCACCGTCGTTGCCTCCGAGTGGCCTCGCCGCGCCTCCGCTTCTGCTATGGCCGGCCCTGAGCCGCTGCCGCCCTTGTCGCATCCGAGCTCTCACCATGCCTCCCCTGAGCTGTCTCCGCACAACCCGGCCGTGATCACCCACGCGCGGAGGCCCCGCTGACTAGCCGCTACTAATGTTTCACCGCAACCGGCTGCCTCTGCTCCACCTCCATGCCGTATCAGCCTCCGCCGTGAGCCGCGCTTTGACGCTGCAGGTTTGCCGGTGCGGCCGTTGTCGCCCTCCTTCGCGGCTTCTTCAAGCGCCGCGTAGGAGAGCCGCTTCTACTTCCAGTCCATCGCGCTCGCCGCCGCCTGAGACGCCTCGTCGAGCGCTCCTCCGCCGTGAGCTTCCAGCCGTGCTGAGTCGCTTTGGGTCTCGCCTTTGCTGAGACGCCATCGCGCTCGCCGCCCTTTCCGAATCGCCTCCGGGACCAGATGTTGCTGAAACGCTTCCGGTCCGAATTGTGGTCAGACCTCACCGCTTCGGAGTCTTCCTTGCGCCGCAAGATACCCGGCCTCGTAGTCGCCTCTGGCCAAAGCTGGCCTCGCGCCCCTGTGCTAGGTCGCTGGCATTTCTCCGTCTCCGCGGCTGAGCACCGAGCCGCCGGCCACTGCCCACCGCGTGCATCGCTGTGGCTCAGCATGTTTTTTGCCTGCTAGCTGCTACAGCCGTCTCCACTTCGAGCAAGAATCTCCGCGTTTCTGTGCTATGGCTGAAAAGAGGATCCGGCCAACCTGCTCAACTGACTGCAAGAGACGTATTATTGGGATTGAACAGTAAGAGATCGGACCAGGCGGAGTGCTGGATTCGCAGACTAAAAAACCAGCACGTTCACCTTACTGCTAGGGCCAATCTATTTTTTACCCCAATGCTTCAGGTGATATTTTTCTTATATATTTTATCAGTATATTCATCCGACGACAATTACTATGACTTGTAGTATTTTTTACGCAGGATGACTATTAAAAGAAAGAGGGGTGATATTATACCACGGATGCATGTTCGGTTGTGCCGCGCGGCTTCACGAATACGCCTGTCGCGGTCCGGTTTATATCAACGCACCGGCCGATTTGTCAGTCCGCACACACGCGCACTGGTCTCCGACACCGCGGCTGACTCCCTTGCCAATAGACGTCACTGTCCCGTTGCTGCGTTTACATCAATACGCGGCCGGCTCATCTGTTCTCCAGGCGAATCAGGTGATATCTATCATATTTAGTTTTAATACATATTAATTCGTCCGAGCAAAAATACCTCGCCCAGCTGTATTTTATACGCAGGAAAAATCACTCATTACAAAGCGATGTTATACCACGGAGATAAGGCCCGTCAACATCATTCGACACAAGTGATCGTCGTTATTCCACGGATTCCCGTGCCGGTTTATAGCGCCTTGGCCGTCTTTCACAACCGCGCCGGTTTACCACCAGGAGGACAACTAGCCCGTCAGCACCGGTTGACCCATCTGCTATTTGAAGCAAATCAGACGGCCGGTTCACGCATCCGCATTGGTTTACAACATGAGGGACAACTTGCTCGCCTCCACCGGTTTACAACCCCACTGCCGGTTTAACTGTTTGAGCAGCCTCTGGTACTGCGGTCGTTTACTATCCACCCTGTGATCCGGTCTATTCAACATACCGGTTCAAATTCACTCAGGTGATATCTATCTACAGTATTATTTCTCTTGTTATATATCATTTTTCATTAAGAAAATAAGATGCTTTGATCAGTCTATCTGGTTGTGCAGAAAATATGCACTCAGAAGCAATAAAACTCCCTGAACCAGTTCAAGAGAGGATGCTTCAAGATTTACCCACAGGTTCGAGGAACCATGGAGGCCCTCTGAACAGATGGATAATCCACATTCAGTGATTGGTTTATATTTACCCACAGGTTCGAGGAACCATGGAGGCCCTCTGAAAAGATGGATAATCCACATTCAGTGATTGGTTTATATTTACCCACAGGTTCGAGGAACCATGGAGGCCCTCTGGACAGTCGGGTTCACCCGCATTCAGTGATTGGCTAAAATTCTTATGGACAATCGATTTACCCACAGGTTCGAGGAACCATGGAGGCCCTCTGAAAAGATGGATAATCCACATTCAGTGATTGGTTTATATTTACCCACAGGTTCGAGGAACCATGGAGGCCCTCTGAAAAGATGGATAATCCACATTCGGTGATTGGTTTATATTTACCCACCGGTTCGAGGAACCATGGAGGCCCTCTGAAAAGATGGATAATCCACATTCAGTGCTTGGCTAGGCCCTCTGGAAAGATGGATAATCCACATCCAGTGATTGGCTCAATTTTTTATTTGCGGTTCTATCGGCCCTCTGAAAAGATGGATAATCCAGATTCAGTGATTGGCTAGGCCCTCTGGGAAAGATGGATAATCCACATCCAAGTGATTGGCTGAACCTTGCTGTGAGCCTGGCAGCTCTTGAAAAGCCTTGACTACATGGTCTTATTTGCAAAATTTGCATCTTTTGGTGTTTGTGTTTTATAACCCTTTAAACCGGAGTGGAACAGCTACAGAAGCTGACCACATATCTATAAAGTGAAAAGTCTGGGTCATGAATACCAGCATGAATAAACCGGTGTTTATTATAACCCGGATCATCCATCAGGCAACAAGCCACAAGTTTCTGAACAAAGTTTCAAGAACGATATAAACCGGTGTCTTTTATCAAGCCCGGGTTTGTTATTGGATCCATGAAGATCTTCATCAAGAAATTTTAAAGTTCTACCGGGTTAAGAATATCAAGCATACTTGATCGCAGGTATGAAGTATCTTGTTTTTAAATACATATTGGCAGTACATGATCAGTTATAATCAATGTTCAGGAAATCGGTAATCGATAACTGCTCGGTTAGTTAGGGAGTAGGGATTAATCGTGAATCAGCCAATTAATCGGAATTAATCGGTCGAGCATTAATCGGTCAATTTTTTTTATAAATCTCAGAATCCCGGTGTTGAGACCAGATTTTCGCCACTTAAAAATGAAATTTAAATGGCCTCATATGAAAAAGTACCCAATATGAAGAAAAAAATGAACATGAAAGTTATTTGTACCAGCAAGGCGAACAACTTTTATGCTTTCGATTATTTTGATCCAAGGTCATATGTCACATGTGTGCAAAACATAAAAGATGAAGAGGCAGCACCCCCTGTGCTTGCTGCTACGTTGTTGTGCTGCTGTCCCTTCTGTTGGGGAACGTAGTATTTTAAAATTTTCCTACGATCACGCAAGATCTATCTACCAGATGCATAGCAACGAGAGGGAAGAGTGTGTCTACGTACCCTCGTAGACCGGAAGCGGAAGCGTCAAGTGACGCGGTTGATGTAGTCGAACTTCTTCGCGATTCAACCGATCAAGCACCGAACGTACGGCACCTCCGCGTTCAGCACAGGTTCAGCTTGATGACGTCCCACGAGCTCTTGATCCAGTTGAGCTTCACGTGAGAGTTTCGTCAGCACGATGGTGTGGTGACGGATATGATGTATTCACCGGCGCAGGGCTTCGCCTAAGCACCGCGACGGTATGACCGAGGTGTATTTCTGTGGAGGGGGGCACCGCACACGGCTGGAACAATTCAACTTGTGTCTCTTTGGGTGCCCCCCTGCCCCCGTATATAAAGGAGCAAGGGGGGAGGCTGGCCGGCCCTCCTATGGTGCGGCTAGGGTGCAATCCTACTAGGAATAGGATTGCAATCCTATTCCTAGTAGGAACTACCAAAGAAGGAAGAGAGGGAAAGGAAAAAGGAGGAAGAGGTGGCGCCCCCCAATCCTAGTCCAACTAGGAACCCCTGGTGGGGCGCCGGCCAGCCTCTATGGGCTGCCTCTCTCCTTTCCTTAAGGCCCACTATGGACCACCCCCCCTCGTAGGGGGTTCCGGTAACCCCCTCCGGCAATCCCGTTAAATCCGAAACTTTTCCGGAACACTTCCGGTGTCCGAATATAGTCGTCCAATATATCAATCTTTATGTCTCGGACATTCCGAGACTCCTCGTCATGTCCGTGATCTCATCTGGGACTCCGAACTACCTTCGGTACATCAAAACTCATAAACTCATAATACCGATCGTCATCAAACGTTAAGCGTGCGGACCCTACGGGTTCGAGTACTATGTAGACATGACCGAGACTCATCTCCGGTCAATAACCAATAGCGGAACCTGGATGTTCATATTGGCTCCTACATATTCTACGAAGATCTTTTATCGGTCAAACCGCATAACAACATACGTTGTTCCTTTTGTCATCGGTATGTTACTTGCCTGAGATTCGATCGTCGGTATCTCCATACCTAGTTCAATCTCGTTACCGGCAAGTCTCTTTACTCGTTCCGTAACACATCATCTCGTGACTAACTCATTAGTCTTTTGCTTGCAAGGCTTATTGTGATGTGTGTTACCGAGAGGGCCCAGAGATACCTCTCCGACACTCGGAGTGACAAATCCTAATCTTGATCTATGCCAACACCACGAATACTTTCGGAGACACCTGTAGAGCATCTTTATGATCACCCAGTTACGTTGTGACGTTTGATAGCACACAAGGTGTTCCTACGGTATTCGGGAGTTGCATAATCTCATAGTCATAGGAACATGTATAAGTCATGAAGAAAGCAATAGCAGTAAAACTAAACGATCAAAGTGCTATGCTAACGGATGGGTCTTGTGTTGGGGAACGTAGTATTTTCAAAATTTTCCTACGATCACGCAAGATCTATCTACTAGATGCATAGCAAAGAGAGGGGAGAGTGTGTCTACGTACCCTCGTAGACCGAAAGCGGAAGCGTTTATCAACGCGGTTGATGTAGTCGTGCACCTTCACGATCCGTCCCGATCTAGTACCGAACGTACGGCACCTCCGCGTTCAGCACACGTTCAGCTCGATGACGTCCTCGCCTTCTTGATCCAGCAAGACGGGCGAAGTAGTAGATGAGTTCCGGCAGCACGACGGCGTGGTGACGGTTGTTGATGAAGAACAATCTCTGCAGGGCTTCGCCAAGCACTACAGAAACTAGACGGAGGATAAACTAGAGGGTCGGGGTAGCCGGCACACGGCTTGGTGTATCTTGATGTGTCTTGGGTGCTAGCCCTACCCCTCTATTTATATGTTGAGCCTTGGGGTCGAAACTTGGAGTAAAAGCCTTCACAAAGTCGGTTTCACCCGAAAGGCAAGAGTCCTTCTCGGACTCCACGGCCAGACGCCAGGGTTCCCGGCGTCTGGACCCTGGCGTCTGGCCCCTGGACTCCGCAAAACTTCCTTTTGCGCTTTCCAAAAACCTTGTGTGCTTTCCCTTTTGGCCCAAATAACGTGTTCTCGTACCCAAACACTTCGGGAAACATCCGGAACCTCTTCCGGTGAATTCCGGAACCCTTCCGGAGGTCAAACACTATTATCTCATATATTAATCTTTATCTCCGGACCATTCCGGAGTTCCTCGTCATGTCCGTGATCACATCCTGGACTCCGAATAACATTCGGTCACCAACATACCTAACTCATTAAATACTATATCGTCAACGAACGTTTAAGCGTGCGGACCCTACGGGTTCGAGAACTATGTAGACATGACCGAGACATCTCTCCGGTCAATAACCAATAGCGGAACCTGGATGCCCATATTGGCTCCTACATATTCTACGAAGATCTTTATCGGTCGAACCGCATAACAACATACGTTGTTCCTTTTGTCAACGGTATGTTACTTGCCCGAGATTCGATCGTCGGTATCTCTATACCTAGTTCAATCTCGTTACCGGCAAGTCTCTTTACTCGTTCCGTAACACATCATCTCGTGACTAACTCATTAGTCCTTTTGCTTGCAAGGCTTATTGTGATGTGTGTTACCGAGAGGGCCCAGAGATACCTCTCCGACACTCGGAGTGACAAATCCTAATCTTGATCTATGCCAACACCACAAATACTTTCGGAGACACCTGTAGAGCATCTTTATGATCACCCAGTTACGTTGTGACGTTTGATAGCACACAAGGTGTTCCTACGGTATTCGGGAGTTGCATAATCTCATAGTCATAGGAACATGTATAAGTCATGAAGAAAGCAATAGCAGAAAAACTAAACGATCATAGTGCTATGCTAACGGATGGGTCTTGTCCATCACATCATTCTCCTAATGATGTGATCCCGTTGATCAAATGACAACTCATGTCTATGGCTAGGAAACATAACCATCTTTGATCAATGAGCTAGTCTAGTAGAGGCATACTAGGGACATATTGTTTTGTCTATGTATCCACACATGTACTAAGTTTCCGGTTAATACAATTCTAGCATGAATAAAAGACATTTATCATGATATAAGGAAATACAAATAACATCTTTATTATTGCCTCTAGGGCATATTTCCTTCACCTTCTCCCCCAACCCAGTCGCCGGCATGAAGAGGCAGGAAGGAGAGATCGGAGAGGGAGGTGAGGCCACCTGCTTGTTGCTGCCCAGATCGATGGTGTAAGGAGGCAACAAGTGCAGGCCGGAGGAGGACGGCCACCTACTTGCTTGCCACAGCCACGGGTGAGGATGTGGGACGGGGTAGATGCGGGAGGAGGGGGAAGCAGTGAGGAGGGGCGGGAGAGGAAGGGCCGCTGTTGGCCGGCGGCGGGGTAATGGCGGGTGGAGGCCACGGTAAGAGGTGAGCCACGGGTGAGGAGGGGGATGGGGTAGATG
>LR738711.1:42982789-43004220 GCA_902687465.1 Secale cereale
CGGCGTGGGGTGGGCTTCTCTGGTCTGCCAGACCTAACACCACGTACGGGTGAGGATTGAGGAGAGATAAAGGGGGGCTGATATTTTACTTTCACAGTATGCCCCCTGGGAGTCCAGCGATTAATCGGTCTGCAACAGATTAATCGGTTGTCAGACGATTAATCAGCCGATTAATCCCCAGGCCGAGTAACACTGGCGAGTACATGTAATTTACAAGGTGGATGGCCGAGTAGCGATTAATCGGTCGATTAATCGTCTACTCGGCCGATTTTTTGAACAATGGTTATAATGACCGGTGTTTATTAAACCGGCCTGGTTTTGACTATAAGTCGCCAGTATGAGACAAAATAATGACCGGTGTTTATTAACCCGGCCCGGTTGTGATCAAACATCATTGGAACTGGTCTTCAAACCGGATTATATTCTTCAATAGCCAAACATGGCTGGATTCCTATTCTGGTTATCAATATTATGATTGAGGTCTTCAAAGTCGCTTTAAAGCGCAATGGATATTATTTCAACGATGGAAGCGATTTATTCTACAAAGAAATAGTCCCGAGTTGCTGCAGGCTTACAACCCGGCACTTGGGGGCTACATTATTCAAATTGAGATTACATCAAATACACAAGTCTCAAGCACACAAGTAAGTTGTCTACGTGACACTTGGGGGCTAATGGAAATATCATTTGCTTCATCTGGAAGTACCGGTTCACCTTCTAAATTTAGCTAAACCGAAACTTGGGGGCTACCAATCGCTCCTGTCAACAATTCAAGGTACACTAGTATTAATCCATTATATTGAAAGGTCCACTGCTCAGTTGGTAAAGCACAAAGCTCTTAACCTTGTGGACGTGGATTCAAACCCCACGATGGAAGTTACGTTATATAATGTTCATTTCAATAATTATATCTACAAAGTCCCTGCTCATTATTCAATAATGACCCGGCACTTGGGGGCTATATGTTGCTATTCAAGTTTACATGATCATATTTTCAAAAGTCCCTGCTCATTATTGCATAAAGACCCGGCACTTGGGGGCTACATAATATGGAATATTCAGTTTCATAGTGATTGGGATGAATAATCCGGATTTCTTCAGGATTATACAATGCTATTTTCAATGAAGTATATACAAAGTCCCTGCTCATTATTACATAATGACCCGGCACTTGGGGGCTATAGGTAATATGCATATAAAGGAGGAACATCTTCAATAGGTAATATGCATATAAAGGAGGAACATCTTCAAATTTTCAGTTCTGGCAAATCAGGATAAATTGTGTGACCCGGCAATTTTGGCAATCATAAACCGGCAAATTCTACATCTTCAAAGCCGGTTGGATATCAGTTGAATATTTTAAAGACCAATATTCTTGTCAAGTTAGAGCATTAAAGGCCGATTCAAATGGATTCTTTATTTACAATATTTCTTATGCAAGCAAGTTGATTATGAAGTTGGTCTGTTGACCCGGATTTTCTAGAAGAAGGAAGGACAAGGACTTAAAGATGATCAGGTGCCGGTTTACAAGAAATTCTCAAACCGGAGCACAACCTGTCAGATTGGTTCTTGTGTTTATTTTGCAGGATAAGTTTACCATGGATAAATCCAAGCTAAACTTGGGGGCTAATGTCGGGGATATATCCCGCGGTATGAACCAGCCGGAATTATAACCCGGCCGGACTTGGCATTTTACTTAAGACGGTTTACATTTGGCAAGTTACTGGTAACCCGGCAGGCGGATCATGGATGACAAGGCCCAAGGCCCAGAAGGCCGGTTCATGTATGGTGGGCCGGTTTATGAAGAAAGCATAAGGAATATTCTCTTACAAAGGAAGCAAGAGTAGGACTCCTTGTAATAGATCAATCCTAGTCCTACTAGGACTAGTCATGTAACCCGCCCCTTCAACATATATAAGGAGGGGCAGGGCTCCCCAAAGATGGACAAGTTAGAGAAGTTTTAGAGTTACAAGTTAGAGGAGAAGTTTTAGACAAGTTTCTAGGGTTAGACACAAAGAGCCGGTTTACCGGCGACACCATGTGGATCATAATGAGATCTAGCCTCAAACAGCATGTAGGGTTATTACCGGATGATGTTTCCCGGGGCCCGGAGCTGTCTAAATCTGTGTCTTGCATCGCGTCTCTCGATTCCGCTCAACCCCTTCAAGCTACTACATAGATGCGCGGCCTCACCACTAAGTCTGTAAACCGGACATCTGACGTGTTAATTCCACGACACTTTACAAAAGTACTCAACATAAAGAAAATGAAACTATCATGATGTATGCAAATGTATGCCTCTGCCAGTGTAGCAGGATATGCAATGATACTAGCGCGTCATGTAGCAATGATTAGGGCAAGGCCCAACTAGCATGCGGCTCATCGATCAAGCAAAAAGCATGTATGACATGAATATCAAGTCATGAGAGGATGGATGTTGCATGTCAATGTATCTCGAAAAGGCTATGGAAATGCCTTGATAGGTAGGTATGGTGGCTGTTTTGAGGAAGGATATAATGAGGCTTATGATGACAGAGCGTATCGTGCCAAGGATTTGGATGCACCGGTGAAGTATGCACCAACTCTCGAGGTGAGAAAGGGCAATGCACGGTACCAAAGAGGCTAGAAAAATATGGCTAGGTGGAAGTGTCAACTTTCGAATACTCACATTAGTCCGAAGAACTCATGCACTTATTATCGGTAACTCTCAATCTAATGAGGAGGTTCACAAAGAGACAAGTACCCCGAGGAGGAGTGTATGGGGGTTTGGTTATCCTTGCGCATCCTCTTCTCATGGTACGTGAGTGTACTCTAATATTCGATCCCTCCAAATATTAGTGATCCATTTAGTAGCTAAAGTTCTCAACTATTTTGTAGGTTTTCGAAAATAAACACGGATTGCCCAAAATACGACATCTATCACTAATAGTCTAAAGCTCTTGACACCTAAAGTTCAGACATCACTCATGGCAATACCTCAAAACTATTGCAAGTTACTACTAAAATTAAATAGCAACCTCAGTTACCTATTTCAAGTTAAGACACACAACTCAGTGCAACAGGCAAACTCTCTTAACAAGATAAACATGAAAACTCAAGAGATTTCAGCAACCAACTAAACAAAAGCTCTTTAAAAAGAAAAGCATGAAAACTAAGAGCTAAACATGACAGTAGCTATGGAAAGACAAAGAACACACACAGCAAAGATAAGCATGAAAATCCTATGTTGTGTTCTAGGTTGAAGTGGAGCGTGTTTCTCTCCCACACAAAGAAAGCTGGGTTCTAACTTGTTATGAACAGCAAGCAAAGCTTAAGAAAACTAAAAAGGAAACTAAGAGCAAGACGCTCCAAGCATAGCACATAACACATGAAGTGATAATTATAGTGGAACAAAAGACGAACTGATAACTGTTGATGGAGAAGGGGATGCATGGGGGCATCCCCAAGCTTAGACGCTTGAGTCTTCTTGAATATTTCTTGGGGGTGCACGGGGGCATCCCCAAGCTTGAGCGTTTGACCCTCCTGAATTTTCTTTTATCATCTTCCCTCGCACACTTGAAAACTTCCTTCATACATAATTCATCATAATCTGATTAGCGAGGTTAGTACCCATAATATAATAACTTTTCCCTACTGGAAATAAAGATAATCTTGAAGAGCTACTGTTTCTCAAGATTGCCAAAAGGTTTTTGCAAAGAAAAAGCAAGCTCAAGGTTTGCAAAACGAAGAAAAGGCAAAACATGACAGAATCTGTGAAAAACAGACCAGCAGGTAGTAAATAATTTTTTCGGAGCACTTCTGCAACTCAAATCAAAAAACTCAGAATAGACACCCGAAAGAAAATTGTATAGATCACGCTGGCAAAAAAATTCAGATCAAAAAGATGATCTGGTGATTTTATACGAATTTTTCTGTCCAAGGACAGAATCTGTTTCCTGGACAGCACGTCACAACTTTTGAACTTTCTTGCAATCAGAGGCTAAACTTGGCACAAAGCTGAAAAGAAAAGATACAATGATGATGCTACTGTAGTAACAAACATCAAGACACAACGAAAGCAAAATAAAACCTAATTCATTGTGGGCTGCCTCCCAAAAGCGCTTTCTTTTATGGCTTTAAGCTAGGCATGATGCAAAAAGGAGGAATCAAAAGTCATCATAATAATCGGATTTATAAATTGCTTCAAATGGTTCCTCAACAAGTTCATCCTTGTTCCTTCTAGGAAAGGGGTACGTACCTTTTTCCTTCCCGCGTAGGCGGATTTGTCCCTTACCTATATCGATGAAGCCTTTTACGGCTCGGAGGAAGTCCCTTCCAAGCACTATATTTCCTTGGTTTGGCTTCATGATGAAGAAATCAACCATTACAATCCCTTTAAGGAATGTGACTGGTACGTCTTTTATTCTTCCCTGGATCTCAGAAATATCTCCATTAGTATGTTCATGATAGGATGATAATTTGTCCATGTTAAATTTTAAAGAATCATGAACAATTTTTGGCATAGTAGAAACCCTAGATCCAATATCACAATAAGCAAGGAAGTCTTGATTAGAGATGCTAATCCTAACAAAAGGCTCCCAATCATTGTCTATTTCCAAAATATCTCTCTTATTGGGTTTGGGTTTCTCTACCTTCATCAAGTCTAGAGCATCCATTCTCTTCTCAATAGTAGCAAGTCTATCTATGACAGTATCAAAACTATGATCATAAACAAAGTAACTTGATAGACCATGTATAATTTCAAGAGCTTTAGCTTCATTACACTCTAGGAAATCTCCTTCGGCTATAATATCAAGAGAGTGTTTACACCATTTAAAAAGACCATGGTAAAAATTTCTAAGCACAATTTTTATAGGTATCCAAGGCATAATTCTCCTATGTGCATCAGAAATTCTGTCCCATGCCTTCTTCATATTTTCTCCATCCCTTTGATGGAAATCTAGAACTTCTGATTCCCTCAAAGTGCCAAGTCC
The DNA here is from genome assembly GCA_902687465.1 of Secale cereale. NCBI lineage: Eukaryota > Viridiplantae > Streptophyta > Magnoliopsida > Poales > Poaceae > Secale > Secale cereale. The sequence goes on from LR738711.1 coordinate 42,987,763, forward strand.
TAACATGCTTGACTAAACAGAAAGGACTGCTAACAGAAAAGCAAATATTTTTTTGTGATTTTTGATAGAAGACACTAAAGCAAAAACTGAAAGGTAAACTAACAAGAATAAAAAGCAAAGATAAAAGATAGCGTGCAACTCCCCTATCTTGAAGAGTGGAGTCCCCGGCAACGGCGCCAGAAACTTTGCTTGATGGCTTCTCGCCCCTCGTTGGTTACCCCAAGTGGAAGGTTGAGATGTAGCGTAGTAGCAAGTTTCCCTTGGCAAAGATACCAAGGATCGAATCCCGTGAGACTCCGAGGGCCGACAAGTAGGTGTCATAGGCGCCTTAGCAGTTGATAGGACCTGCACACAGATACAGATAACTTTGCTCCCAGCGAGTACAGAGAGGTTGTCAATCCCTCCGGCCTTGTCGTTTACAAAGGATCAAACACAAGAGATAATAATGATAGCTATGACTGCAACTAGGAAATAATAACAGGAAGTAAATAGAAGGTGTCATCAGTGGTGGTAATATGGACCGGGGTCCCATGATGTTCACTAGTGATGTCTCTCTCCCAAAAGACGATAAAACAGCAAAGTGAGGCAAACAAATTACAGCTGGGCAATTGATAGGATTATGTGCGCAAACCAATGCTAACTATGCTGCAAAGAAAGGTAGGGTCTCAAAAGCATGGGCGGTACGCCAAGGCAAGTAGACCGAAATCCATCTGCATCTACTACTAATCATCCACCTTGAGATATCTATCCAGAACATCTCGCTGGTATTAAGTTGCGAGTCCCACCCAAAGTGTAAACTGAAAGCAACAGACAACTGCATTAAAAGAACTTTGCGTAAAGTAAACAATCCTTGCACCCGCAAGTACAAGCACCGTTGTTTTCCCCCTTGTGGCAACGGCACATCCCCTAGACTCATGTTTCTGTCACTCCAGCTAGTCATCAAGGGGCATGAACCCACAATCAAGCATAACGTTCCCTCTTGAAGTTACTACCTACTACTTGGCCAAAGCAATAAACAACAACGGTGAACATGCTAGAATTACTCAAGAACATAAATATAAAAGAGGTGAATCAAATATATTACTCAAACACAATCTGAACATAATATTATAATCCATCGGATCCCAGCAAACTCAGCATAGCAACAGCATAAAGATTACATATGTGCCTCGATCATATAGGGCAGCTCACGAGGTCTAAACCATGAAGATCAAAGAGGGGAGGAAAACATCACATAACTACTGGTCATGGACCCATGGTCCAAGGGGGACTACTCATGACTCATCCGGGAAGCGTCCGTGGTGGTGGAGAAGCTCCCGGTGGTGGTTCTCCCCTCCGACAGGGTGCCGGGAAGAGTTCTCCTGATGCTCCCGATCTTGGAAGCACTGCAGCGGCGGAACAGAGGCGAGATCGCGAAAAAGGGTTCCGTCCTCGAGGGTTTCGGGACGCGAGGAATATATATGCGAAGGGGGGTCACCAGAGGTGGAGCCGGGGCCCCAGGCGCCCCCCTGGCGCGGCCAGAGGTGGGGCCGCGCCAGGTGGCCGCCTGGGGCACCCCTAGCTCCCCTCTGGCCCTGCTTTGGTTATTCGCGAAGCTTCCTGCACGCTGATTTTTCCTGTATTTTTCCCGGAATTTTTTTGTCACTTTTAATATTGGGGAAACCTGAAATAGAAAAACGGCAGAAAACAGGAACTGGCACTGTGGTGCACTGAGTTAATAGGTTAGTCCAAATATGATCAAAAGTGTACGGAAGTGCATAGATATCATAGCAATATCACACAAAAGAGGCATGGAGCAAGCAGAAATTATAGATACGTTTTGGACGTATCAGGAACATCCCCTGTAGCGATGGAAGCACGCAGAGTCAAGGATCTGCTCGACACGGCATTGACACAGCAGCAGGCGTACTCTTACATCAGGGAGAGACTTCATTCAACACCCCGTCACAGCCGGAGTTATACTAGGCATTGGGATGAACCAGAGGTGTCCAGCAGTGAGCGGAGGCGTCACCGTCACAGGCAGGATAATCTGACAGCAGCAGAGGCGCAAGCCCAGGAGGCGATAAACCGGGCCAGACCTATGGCCCGTGAGGACGTCCGCCAGACGACGCCGGTTCACACAACCATAGCAGAGACGGGAGTCACGGCGAGTTCCTTTAGAGTGCAGTGTCTCATTCCCGCTTTACGAAGCGTAAGGTTACCCAAGGACTTCAAGGGTCCACGTAAGGTGCCTAACTACACAGTAGATTTAGCTCCAGAGGCTTGGATCGAGAGCTATGAGATGGCTATGGAGATGCTCACTAGTAGAAAACAGGGCTTTGTTCCAGGCCTGTCCAGCCCATTAGCCCCGGTTCAATCTAGAACCGGGTCCAATGGGGGCACTGGACCCGGTTTGTGAGCCCAGGGGGCCGGCCGGGCCACGTGGGCCATTGGTCCCGGTTCGTCTGGACCTTTTGGTCCCGGTTGGTGCGACGAACCGGGACCAATGGGTCTTGCTCCTGGCCCACCACCATTGGTCCCGGTTGGTGGCATGAACCGGGACCAAAGGCACCCCTTTAGCCCCGGTTTGTAGCACTAACCGGGACCAATGAGGTGCCTATATATACCCCCTCGCTCAAGAGCAGAGCACAATGCTCTGTTTTTTTTTCTAGCCGAGGGGGAGAGGGGTTAGTGGTGCTCTAGCTCACCTCCTATGCACACAACTTGTTCGATGAAATGCCCGAGCCACACTAGTTAAACTTTTCTCCTCTCGAAGCTCTATTTTCTCCGAGATTTGACTAGGTTTAGCGGTCCGTCACGTCCCGTCCCCGTCTTCGCCGCCGTCGATCGCCCCCGCCGATCTCGTCACCGGCACCACCGTGGTGAGCCTCTTGTTATGTCCATGTTTTTCTTACTTTTATTATTTCTTGTTATTATTGCTTTAGATAGATATTTGTCTAATTTTCTTACGTTTATTATTGCTTGTTATTATATAGTGCGATGGTTTTGATATCCGCCCACGTGGGCCCTCGTCCTGTCTACGATTCGGATGTGGTATATTATATTTAATATATAACTATTTGTTTTAGTGTTTATGATAGTTATGCCGACCAACCTGACATGCATAGATGTTTTATTATGTCTAGGAGGTAGTTGAACCAGAAATTCCAACCGACCCTCTTGTGGAGAGGTTAAATTTAGTTGAAGAGGAAAACATTTCCTTAAAGAAAAAATTGGAAAAAATGGAGGAGGAGAAGATGGAATTGGAGTTGCATGTTGCGGAAGTCATCGATGATCACAAGATCAAGATGGACCCTATTGTCGAGAGGTTAAATTTAGTTGAAGAAGAAAACAAATTCTTGAAGGAAAAAAAAATTGAGGACGAGAAGATGATATTGGAGTTGCATGTTGCAGATGTCGTCGATGACCACAAGATCAAGATGGATGCAATGCGGTTAAAAATTAGAAAGATTAGAAAATATGCCATTCATACCGAGGCTTGGTATCATTATGCCGTTGGATCAATTGTTACCTTGGTTGCGATTATGACCACATTTGTTTTCGCATTGAAATGTTTTACATAGTTTGGATGTGTATGGAGAGCTATATGTTGTTAGATGAGAACTATATATGTATGTACTTTGGTTTGAATGTGATGATGAACTTTTATTAATTTGGTCACTTAATTATCTATTTATGATGTTCTGTAATGGTTTTTGACACACTTAATTATATATAATGCACGTAGATGAACCGGCAATGGATGTACGGTGACAGACACACCTCCGAGTACATTAAGGGCGAGCATGAGTTTCTAAGTGCGGCTGAGCCAAACAAGCAGAATGGTTTTATGTGTTGTCCATGCACTAAATGTGGGAATACGTTGTCTTACTCTAACCGGAAAATCTTTCACTCCCACCTGCTTTACAAGGGTTTCATGCCACACTATAATGTTTGGACGAGCCACGGAGAAATAGGGGTTATGATGGAAGACGGCGAAGAAAAAGAGTACGATGACAACTATGTGCCCCCTGAATACGGTGATGCCGCAATGGGGGAGCTGGTGAAGATCAAGAGGAACCAGACGATGTGCCCAATGATGTTGTAACGGGTGAAGATGCTGAAGATCAAGAGGAACCAAATGATGATCTCCGCTGGGTCATTGTCGATGCAAGGACACAATGCGAAACTCAAAAGGAGAAGCTAAAGTTCGATCGCATGTTAGATGATCACAAAAAAGGGTTGTACCCCAATTGCGAAGATGGCAACACAAAGCTCGGTACCGTACTGGAATTGCTGCAGTGGAAGGCAGAGAATGCTGTGGCTGACAAAGGATTTGAGAAGCTACTGAAAATATTGAAGAAGAAGCTTCCGAAGGATAACGAATTGCCCGACAGTACATACGCAGCAAAGAAGGTCGTATGCCCTCTAGGATTGGAGGTGCAGAAGATACATGCATGCCCTAATGACTGCATCCTCTACCGCGGTGCATACAAGGATCTGAACGCATGCCCGGTATGCGGTGCATTGCGGTATAAGATGAGACGAGATGACCCTGGTGATGTTGATGGCGAGCCCGCCAGGAAGAGGGTTCCTGCGAAGGTGATGTGGTATGCTCCTATAATACCACGGTTGAAACGTTTGTTTAGAAACAGAGAGCATGCCAAGTTGATGCGATGGCATAGTGAGGACCGTAAGAAAGATGGGAAGTTGAGAGCACCCGCTGACGGGTCGCAGTGGAGAAAAATCGAGAGAAAGTACTGGAAAGAGTTTGCAAAGGACCCAATGAACGTATGGTTTGCTTTAAGAGCGGATGGAATTAATCCTTTCGGGGAGCAGAGCAGCAATCACAGCACCTGGCCCGTGACCCTATGTATGTATAACCTTCCTCCTTGGATGTGCATGAAGCGGAAGTTCATTATGATGCCAGTTCTCATCCAAGGCCCTAAGTGAAGGAAATATGCCCTAGAGGCAATAATAAAGATGTTATTTGTATTTCCTTATATCATGATAAATGTCTTTTATTCATGCAAGAATTATATTAACCGGAAACTTGATACATGTGTGAATACATAGACAAAATAGTATGTCCCTAGTATGCCTCTACTAGACTAGCTCATTGATCAAAGATGGTTATGTTTCCTAGCCATAGACATGAGTTGTCATTTGATCAACGGGATCTCATCATCAGGAGAATGATGTGATGGACAAGACCCATCCGTTTAGCATAGCACTATGATCGTTTAGTTTTACTGCTATTGCTTTCTTCATGACTTATACATGTTCCTATGACTATGAGATTATGCAACTCCCGAATACCGTAGGAACACCTTGTGTGCTATCAAACGTCACAACGTAACTGGGTGATCATCAAGATGCTCTATAGGTGTCTCCGAAAGTATTCGTGGTGCTGGCATAGATCAAGATTAGGATTTGTCACTCCGAGTGTCGGAGAGGTATCTCTGGGCCCTCTCGGTAACACACATCACAATAAGCCTTGCAAGCAAAAAGACTAATGAGTTAGTCACGAGATGATGTGTTACGGAACGAGTAAAGAGACTTGCCGGTGATGAGATTGAACTAGGTATAGAGATACCGACGATCGAATCTCGGGCAAGTAACATACCGATGACAAAAGGAACAACGTATGTTGTTATGCGGTTTGACCGATAAAGATATTCGTAGAATATGTAGGAGCCGATATGAACATCCAGGTTCCGCTATTGGTTATTGACCGGAGATGAGTCTCGGTCATGTCTACATAGTTCTCGAACTCGTAGGGTCCGCACGCTTAACGTTTGATGACGATCGGTATTATGAGTTTATGAGTTTTGATGTACCCAAGGTAGTTCGGAGTCCCGGATGAGATCACGGACATGACGAGGAGTCTCGGAATGTCCGAGACATAAAGATTGATATATTGGACGACTATATTCGGACATCGGAAGTGTTCCGGAAAAGATTCGGATTTAACTGGATTGCCGGAGAGGGTTACCGGAACCCCCTACGAAGGGGGATGGTCCATAGTGGGCCTTGAGGAAAGGAGAGAGGCAGCCCATAGAGGCTGGCCGGCGCCCCACCTAGGGATCCTAGTTGGACTAGGATTGGGGGGCGCCACCTCTCCCTCTTTTGCTTTCCTTCTCTTCCTTCTTGGTGGACTCCTACTAGGAATAGGATTGCAATCCTATTCCTAGTAGGATTGCCTCTCTAGCCGCACCATAGAGGGCCGGCCAGCCTCCCCCCCCCCTTGCTCCTTTATATACGGGGGCAGGGGGGCACCCAAAGACATACAAGTTGAATTGTTCCAGCTGTGTGCGGTGCCCCCCTCCACAGAAACACACCTCGGTCATACCGTTGCAGTGCTTAGGCGAAGCCCTGCGCCGGTGAATACATCATATCCGTCACCACGCCATCGTGCTGACGAAACTCTCCCGTGAAGCTCAACTGGATCAAGAGCTCGTGGGACGTCATCAAGCTGAACGTGTGCTGAACGCGGAGGTGCCGTACGTTCGGTGCTTGATCGGTTGAATCACGAAGAAGTTCGACTACATCAACCGCGTCACTTGACGCTTCCGCTTCCGGTCTACGAGGGTACGTAGACACACTCTTCCCTCTCGTTGCTATGCATCTGGTAGATAGATCTTGCGTGATCGTAGGAAAATTTTAAAATACTACATTCCCCAACAGTGGCATCATGAGCCAGGTCTATTCGTAGATGATATGCACGAGTAGAACACAATGAGTTGTGGGCGATACTAGTCATACTGCTTACCAGCATGTCATACTTTGCTTCGGCGGTATTGTGAGATGAAGCGGCCCGGACCGACATTACGCGTACGCTTACGCGAGACTGGTTTCACCGTTACGAGCACTCGTTGCTTAAAGGTGACTGGCGGGTGTCTGTCTCTCTCACTTTAGCTGAATCAAGTGTGGCTACGCCCGGTCCTTGTGAAGGTTAAAATAGCACATACTTGACGAAACATCGTTGTGGTTTTGTATGCGTAGGTAAGAACGGTTCTTGCTAAGCCCGTAGCAGCCACGTAAAACTTGCAACAACAAAGTAGAGGACGTCTAACTTGTTTTTGCAGGGCATGTTGTGATGTGATATGGTCAAGACATGATGAGTTATACGGTTTTGTATGAGATGATCATGTTTTGTAATGTTATCAGCAACTGGCAGGAGCCATATGGTTGTCGCTTTATTGTATGAAATACAATCACCATGTAATTGCTTTACTTTATCACTAAGCGGTAGCGATAGTCGTAGAAGCAATAGTTGGCGAGACGACAACGATGCTACGATGGAGATCAAGGTGTCGCGCTAGTGACGAAGGTGATCATAAAGGTGCTTTGGAGATGGAGATCAAAAGCACAAGATAATGATGGCCATATCATGTCACATATTTTGATTGCATATGATGTTTATCTTATTATGCTTCTTATTTTGCTTAGAACGACGGTAGCATTATAAGATGATCCCTTACTAAATTTCAAGGTATAAGTGTTCTCCCTGAGTATGCACCGTTGCGAAAGTTCGTCGTGCCGAGACACCACGTGATGATCGGGTGTGATAAGCTCTACGTTCAAATACAACGGGTGTAAGCCAGTTTTGCACACGCAGAATACTCGGGTTAAACTTGACGAGCCTAGCATATGCAGATATGGCCTCGGAACACTGGAAACCGAAAGGTCGAGCGTGAATCATATAGTAGATATGATCAACATAAGATGTTCACCATTGAAACTACTCCATCTCACGTGATGATCGGACATGGTTTAGTTGATTTGGATCACGTGATCATTTAGATGACTAGAGGGATGTCTATCTAAGTGGGAGTTCTTAAGTAATATGATTAAATTGAACTTTAATTTATCATGAACTTAGTCCTCATAGTATTAGCATATCTATGTTGTAGATCAATAGCTCACGATGTTGCTCCCCGTTTATTTTTTATATGTTCCTTGAGAAAACTAAAGTTGAAAGATGTTAGTAGCAATGATGCGGAATTGTTCCGTGATCTGAGGATTATCCTCATTGTTGCACAGAGAAATATGTCCTTGATGCACCGCTAGGTGACAAACCTATTGCAGGAGCAGATGTAGATGTTATGAACGTTTTGACAAAAGCTCGGTATGTTGACTACTTGATAGTTTAGTGCACCATGCTTTACGGCTTATAACCGGGACTTCAAAAAACGTTTTGAACGCCACGGAGCATATGAGATGTTCCAAGAGTTGAAATAAGTATTTCATACTCATGCCCGTGTCGAGAGGTATAAGACTTCTGACAGTACTTTGCCTACAAGATGGAGGAGAATAGCTCAACCAGTGAGCATGTGCTCAGATTATCTGGGTACTACAATTACTTGAATCAAGTGGGAGTTAATCTTCCAGATAAGATAGTAATTGACAAAGTTCTCTAGTCACTATCACCAAGTTAGTAGACCTTCGTGATGAACTATAATATGCAAGGGATGACGAAGGTAATTCCCGAGCTCTTCGCAATGCTTAAATCGGCGAAGGTAGAAATCAAGAAAGAACATCAAGTGTTGATGGTTAATAAGACCACTTGTTTCAAGTAAAGGGCAAAGGGATAGAAGGGGAACTTCAAGAATAATGACAAGCAAGTTGTCACTCCCATGAAGAAACCCAAAGCTAAACTCAAGCCTGAAACTAAGTGCTTCTACTGCAAAGGAAATGGTCACCGGAAGTGGAACTGCCCTAGATACTTGGCGGATAAGAAGGATGGCAAAGTGAACAAAGGTATATTTGATATACAGATTATTGATGTGTATTTTACTAGTGTTCATAGCAACCCCTCGGTATTTGATACTGGTTCAGTTGCTAAAGAGTAGTAACTCGAAATGGGAGTTGCATAATGAACAAAAACTAGTTAAAGGATGAAGTGACGATGTGTATTGGAAGCAGTTCCAAGATTGATATGATCATCATCGCACACTCCCTATACTTTCGGGATTAGTGTTGAACCTAAATAAGTGTTATTTGGTGTTTGTGTTGAGCATGAATATGATTTGATCATGTTTATTGCAATACAGTTATTCATGTAAGTTAGAGAATAATTGTTGTTCTGCTTACATGAATAAAACCTTCTATGGTCATACACCCAATGAAAATAGTTTGTTGGATCTCGATCGCGTGATACACATATTCATAATATTGAAGCCAAAAGATGCAAGGTTAATAATGATAGTGCAACTTATTTGTGGCACTGCCGTTTAGGTCATATTGGTGTAAAGCGCATGAAGAAACTCCATAGTGATGGACTTTTTGAAATCACTTGATTATGAATCACTTGGTGCTTGCGAACCATGCCTCATGGGCAAGATGACTAAAACTCCGTTCTCCGGAACTGTGGAGCGAGCAACAGAGTTGTTGGAAATAATACATACTGATGTATGCAGACCAATGAGTGTTGAAGCTCACGGCGGGAATCGTTATTTTCTGACCTTCACTGATGATTTGAGCAGATATGGGTATATCTACTTAATGAAGCACAAGTCTGAAACATTTGAAAAGTTCAAAGAATTTCAGAGTGAAGTGGAGAATCATCGTAACAAGAAAATAAGAGTTTCTACAATATGATCGTAGAGGTAAAATATTTGAGTTAGCGAGTTTGGCCTTCAGTAAAAACAATGTGAAATAGTTTCACTACTCACGCCACCTGGAACATCACAGTGTAATGGTGTGTCCGAATGTCATAACCGTACTTTATTAGATATGGTGCGATCGATGATGTCTCTTACCGATCTACCACTATTGCTTTTGGGGTTATGCATTATAGACAGCTACATTCACGTTAAATAGGGCACCATCTGAATCCGTGGAGATGACACCGTATGAACTGTGGTTTGACAAGAAACCTAAGATGTCATTTTTTTAAGTTTGGGACTGCGATGCTTATGTGAAAAAGTTTCAACATGATAAGCTCGAACCCAAATCGGAGAAGTAAATCTTCATAGGATACGCAAAAGAAACTGTTAGGTACACCTTCTTTCACAGATCCGAAGGCAAGGTCTTTGTTGCTAAGAGTGGATCCTTTCTAGAGAAGGAGTTTCTCTCGAAAGAAGTGAGTGGGAGGAAAGTAGAATTTGATGAGGTAATTGTACCTTCTCCCAAATTGGAAAGTGGAACATCACAGAAACTAGTTCCAGTGATTCCTACACAAATTAGTGAGGAAGCTAATGATGATGATCATGAAACTTCAGATCAAGTTTCTGCTGAACGTCGTAGATCAACCAGAGTACGTTCCGCACCAGAGTGGTACGGCAACCCAGTTCTGGAAGTCATGTTACTAGACCATGATGAACCTGTGAACTATGAGGAAGCGATGATGAGCCCAGATTCCGCAAAATGGCTTGAGGCCATGAAATCTGAGATGGGATCCATGTATGAGAACAAAGTGTGGACTTTGGTTGACTTGCCCGATGATCGGCAAGCCATCGAAAATAAATGGATCTTCAAGAGGAAGACCGACGCTGACGGTAATGTTACTATTTACAAAGCTCGACTTGTTGCGAAAGGTTTTCGACAAGTTCAAGGAGTTGACTACGATGAGACTTTCTCACCCGTAGCGACGCTTAAGTCTGTCCGAATCATGTTAGCAATTGCCGCACTTTATGAAATCTGGCAAATGGATAACAAAACTGCATTCTTTAATGGATTTATTAAAGAAAAATTGTATATGATGCAACCCGAAGGTTTTGTCAATCCTAAAGGTGCTAACAAAATGTGCAAGGTCCAGCGATCCATCTATGGACTGGTGCAAGCATCTCGGAGTTGGAATCTACGCTTTGATAAGTTGATCAAAGCATATAGATTTATACAGACTTACGGTGAAGCTTGTATTTACAAGAAGTGAGTGGGAGCACTACAACCTTTCTGATAAGTATATGTCAATGACATATTGTCGATCGGAAATGATGTAGAATTTTCTGGAAAGCATAAAGGAGTGTTTGAAAGGAGTTTTTCAAAGAAAGACCTTGGTGAAGCTGCTTACATATTGGGCATCAAGATCTATAGAGATATATCAAGACGCTTGATAAGACTTTCGATAAGTACATACCTTGATTAGATTTTGAAGTAGTTCAAAATGGATCAGTCAAAGAAGGAGTTCTTGCCTGACTTGTAAGGTGTGAAGTTGAGTAAGACTCAAAGCCAGACCACGGCAGAAAAATATAGAAAGAATGAAAGTCATTCCCTATACCTCAGGTTCTATAAAGTATGCCATGCTGTGTACCAAACATGTTGTGTACCTTGCCATGAGTTTGTCAAGGGGGTACAATAGTGATCCAGGAATAGATCACTATACAGCGGTCAAAATTATCCTTAGTAACTAGATGACTAAGGAAATGTTTCTCGATTATGGAGGTGATAAAGAGTTCGTCGTAAAGGGTTACACCGATGCAAGCTTTGACACTAAATCCAGATGACTCTAAGTATCAATCCGGATGCGTATTAAAAGTGGGAGCAATTAGCTAGAGAAGCTCTATGCAGAGCATTGTAGACATAGAAATTTGCAAAATACATACGGATCTGAATGTGACAGACCCGTTGACTAAACTTCTCTCACAAGCAAAACATGATCACACCTTATTACTCTTGGGTATTAATCACATAGCGATGTGAACTAGATTATTGACTCTAGTAAACCCTTTGGGTGTTGGTCACATGGCGATGTGAACTATGGGTGTTATTCACATAACGATGTGAACTATCGGTATTAAATCACATGGCGATGTGAGCTAGATTATTGACTCTAGTGCAAGTGGGAGACTGAAGGAAATATGCCCTAGAGGCAATAATAAAGATGTTATTTGTATTTCCTTATATCATGATAAATGTCTTTTATTCATGCTAGAATTGTATTAACCGGAAACTTGATACATGTGTGAATACATAGACAAAATAGTATGTCCCTAGTATGCCTCTACTAGACTAGCTCATTGATCAAAGATGGTTATGTTTCCTAGCCATAGACATGAGTTGTCATTTGCTCAACGGGATCACATCATTCGGAGAATGATGTGATGGACAAGACCCATCCGTTTAGCATAGCACTATGATCGTTCAGTTTTACTGCTATTGCTTTCTTCATGACTTATACATGTTCCTATGACTATGAGATTATGCAACTCCCGAATACCGTAGGAACACCTTGTGTGCTATCAAACGTCACAACGTAACTGGGTGATCATAAAGATGCTCTACAGGTTTCTCCGAAAGTATTCGTGGTGCTGGCATAGATCAAGATTAGGATTTGTCACTCCGAGTGTCGGAGAGGTATCTCTGGGCCCTCTCGGTAACACACATCACAATAAGCCTTGCAAGCAAAAAGACTAATGAGTTAGTCATGAGATGATGTGTTACGGAACGAGTAAAGAGACTTGCCAGTGATGAGATTGAACTAGGTATAGAGATACCGACGATCGAAACTCGGGCAAGTAACATACCGATGATAAAAGGAACAACGTATGTTGTTATGCGGTTTGACCGATAAAGATCTTCGTAGAATATGTAGGAGCCAATATGAACATCCAGGTTCCACTATTGTTTATTGACCGGAGATGAGTCTCGGTCATGTCTACATAGTTCTCGAACCCGTAGGGTCCGCACGCTTAACGTTTGATGACGATCGGTATTATGAGTTTATGAGTTTTGATGTACCGAAGGTAGTTCGGAGTCCCGGATGAGATCACGGACATGATGAAGAGTCTCGGAATGTCCGAGACATAAAGATTGATATATTGGACGACTATATTCGGACACCGGAAGTGTTCCGGAAATGTTTCGGATTTAACTGGATTGCCGGAGGGGGTTACCGGAACCCCCTACGAAGGGGGATGGTCCATAGTGGGCCTTGAGGAAAGGAGAGAGGCAGCCCATAGAGGCTGGCCGGCGCCCCACCTAGGGATCCTAGTTGGACTAGGATTGGGGGGGCGCCACCTCTCCCTCTTTTCCTTTCCTTCTCTTCCTTCTTGGTGGACTCCTACTAGGAATAGGATTGCAATCCTATTCCTAGTAGGATTGCCTCTCTAGCCGCACCATAGAGGGCCAGCCAGCCTCCCCCCCTTGCTCCTTTATATACGGGGGCAGGGGGGCACCAAAAGACACACAAGTTGAATTGTTCCAGCCGTGTGCGGTGCCCCCCTCCACAGAAACACACCTCGGTCATACCGTTGCAGTGCTTAGGCGAAGCCCTGCGCCGGTGAATACATCATATCCGTCACCACGCCGTCGTGCTGACGAAACTCTCCCGGTAAGCTCAACTGGATCAAGAGCTCGTGGGACGTCATCAAGCTGAACGTGTGCTGAACGCGGAGGTGCCGTACGTTCGGTGCTTGATCGGTTGAATCACGAAGAAGTTCGACTACATCAACCGCGTCACTTGACGCTTCCGCTTCCGGTCTACGAGGGTACGTAGACACACTCTTCCCTCTCGTTGCTATGCATCTGGTAGATAGATCTTGCGTGATCGTAGGAAAATTTTAAAATACTACGTTCCCCAACACTAAGCAACCCGGCAACGACATTGATGTGTACCTAAGGCCATTAGTTGAAGAACTTTTACACCTGTGGAATGGAAACGGTGTACGTGCGTGGGATGAGCACAGACGAGAGGAATTTGGCCTAAAGGCGTTGCTGTTCGTGACCATCAACGATTGGCCCGCTCTCAGTAACCTTTCAGGACAGACAAACAAAGGATACCACGCATGCACGCACTGTTTAGATGACACTGAAAGTATATACCTGGACAAGTGCATGAAGAATGTGTACCTGGGCCATCGTCGATTTCTTCCGACCAACCATCAATGTCAAAAGAAAGGCAAGCATTTCAAAGGCGAGGCAGATCACCGGAAGAAGCCCGCCATGCGTACCGGTGATCACGTACTTGCTATGGTCAATGATTTACACGTAATCTTTGGAAAGGGCCCCGGCGCACTAGCAGTTCCGAATGACGCTGAGGGACACGCACCCATGTGGAAGAAGAAATCTATATTTTGGGACCTACCCTACTGGAAACACCTAGAGGTCCGCTCTTCAATCGACGTGATGCACGTGATGAAGAACCTTTGCGTGAACCTGCTAGGCTTCTTGGGCGTGTATGGAAAGACAAAAGATACAGCTGAGGCACGGGAGGACCTGCAACGTTTGCACGAAAAAGACGGCATCCCTCCGAAGCAGTATGAAGGTCCTGCCAGCTATGCTCTTACGAAAGAAGAGAAAGAAATCTTCTTTGAATGCCTGCTCAGTATGAAGGTCCCGACTGGCTTCTCGTCGAATATAAAGGGAATAATAAATATGGCAGAGAAAAAGTTCCAGAACCTAAAGTCTCATGACTGCCACGTGATTATGACGCAACTGCTTCCGGTTGCATTGAAGGGGCTTCTACCGGAAAACGTCCGATTAGCCATTGTGAAGCTATGTGGATTGCTCAATGCAATCTCTCAGAAGGTGATCGATCCAGAGATCGTACCAAGGCTAAGGAGTGATGTGGCGCAATGTCTTGTCAGTTTCGAGCTGGTGTTCCCACCATCCTTCTTCAATATCATGACACACGTCATCTAGTCGACGAGATTGTCATTCTGGGGCCCGTATTTCTACACAATATGTTCCCCTTTGAGAGGTTCATGGGAGTCCTAAAGAAATATGTCCGTAATCGCGCTAGGCCAGAAGGAAGCATCTCCATGGGCCATCAAACAGAGGATGTCATCGGGTTTTGTGTTGACTTCATTCCTGGCCTTAATAAGATAGGTCTCCCTAAATCGCGGTACGAGGGGAGACTGACTGGAAAAGGCACGCTTGGAAGGGACTCCATAATATGCAGGGACGGATATTCTTGGTGTCAAGCACACTACACTGTTCTACAGAACTCTACATTAGTGACCCCGTATGTCGATAAACACAAGAACAGTCTGCGCTCCAAACACCCGGAGCAGTGCGACGACTGGATTACATGTGAACACATCAGGACTTTCGGCAGTTGGTTGGAAACACGTCTCAGAGGTGACATGTTTGTGATGAGTTGTACTTGTTGTCCAGGGGATCATCTTCGACTGTATTGATTTACAAAGGATACGAGATAAATGGGAATACATTTTACACGATTGTCCAAGATCAAAAGAGCACCAACCAAAACAGCGGTGTCCGCTTTGATGCAACAACCAATAGGGGAAATGACACATATTATGGTTACATAGTGGACATATGGGAACTTGACTACGGACATGATTTTAAGGTCCCTTTGTTTAAGTGCAAATGGGTCAATCTGTCAGGAGGCGGGGTACAGGTAGACCCACAGTACGAATGACAACAGTGGATCTGAAAAATCTTGGATACACTGACGAACCGTTCGTCCTAGCCAATGATGTGGCACAGGTTATCTATATGAAGGACATGTCTACCAGACCGAGAAAAAGAAAAGATAAGGAAGCGAATACATCATACGATGAGCCAAAGCGCCACATAGTTCTTTCAGGAAAAAGGGACATCCTGGGAGTGGAGGGCAAGACAGACATATCCGAAGATTATGAAAAGTTTCATGAAATTCCTCACTTCAAAGTCAAGACTGGCCCAAGCATCCTGATAAACGATGAAGATTATCCATGGTTACGGCGCAATAAGCAAATGACACAAGCGAAGAAAAAGTGAATACTTTTTTCCGCAACTATTATGATGATACCATGCCAACTTTGTAACAGACGAGTATGATACCATTGTCCGTTTGTACTATTCAAATTTCAATACTACTTGCACTAACAGAAAGTTTGTAATTGGTTTTACCAGAAAGAATTAAAAAATAAAGCAAAAAACTAAAGAAAATAAATAATGCAGAAAACAAAAAAACTTGCAAAAAAATAAAAAATAGCAACAATAAGTATTTCATTGTAAGTAGAAACAAAATAAAATAAATAAAGCAACAAAGAAAACAAATAATTTCAAATTTTAACTATTCAAATTTGAATACTACTTGCACTGACAGAAAGTTTGTAATTGGTTTTACCAGAAAGAATTAAAAAATAAAGCAAAAAACAAAAGAAAATGAATAATGCAGAAAACAAAACAAAAAAACTTGCAAAAAAATAAAAATAGCAACAATAAGTATTTTGTTGTAAGTAGAAACAAAATAAAATAAATAAAGCAACAAAGAAAACAAAGAAAGTTTATAATTTTTGTGACCTAAAAGAAAAAAGAAATCACTAAAAAACTATAAGTAATTAGTTCTAAGTAGAAATGAAAAAATAAATAGAAAAAAACAAAAAAAATGCCACCTACTGGGCCAGCACGGCCTGAATACGACTAGAAACCCAGCCATGGGCCAGGATTCAGGCCCGCAGCAGGCCCAGTAGGCCCACAGGCATTGCAGTGTCCAATTAGGCCCGTAAGGCTGCATTTTAGAGGAGTTCGAGAGGAGAGAGGCAGCGCAGCTTATAAACAGGTGCTGCCTCCAACCGGGACTAA
>LR738711.1:43013912-43049320 GCA_902687465.1 Secale cereale
ATGGCAGATGCAATATTTCCAGCCCCTTGGTTGATCATTCCCTTTGATGGCAAAAGAAAAAACTGTACTTGTCCCTAGGGAACCTTCCTTTGATGGCAGATGCAATATTTCCTGCCCCTTGGTTGATCATTCCATTTGATGGCAAAAGAAAATCTGTTCTTGTCCCTAGGGTACTTCCTTTGATGGCAAATGCAATATTTCTTGCCCCTTGGAAGATACATCCCTTTGATGGCAAAAGAAAAGTTCTTGTCCCTAGGAGTACTTCCTTTGATGGAAAATGCAATATTTCTTGCCCCTTGGAGTACATCCTTTGATGGCAAATGCAATATTTCTTGCCCCTTGGAGTACATCCTTTGATGGCAAAAGAAAAAGAGTCATAGCCCTTTGGGTCACACCCTTTGATTGGCACATATGGAGCCTGGCAGCTCGTAAAAAGCCTTGACTACATGGTCTTATTTGCAACTTCTGTTTTTGTGTTTGTGATTTTTCATGTGTTTTGTATGGTTTTTTGATCCGGAGCTGGACAACTTCAAAGTTGACCACATATTTTCAAAAGTCTGGACATAGAGCTCCAGCATTATTTAAACCGGTAGTTATTATAACCCGGAGCAATTATTGGGTCCACCCCAACAGAGCCAAGAGCTTCCTCAGAAACTACAAGGTTCGCCGGATTAAGGATATCAAACATACTTAATCAAAGGTATGAAGTTATTTTTGGTATAAAACAGACACTCGTTTGATATATATATATATATATATATATATATATATATATATATATATATATATATATATATACCGGCGGTAAAACGCTAGGACATCTTTTCAGTGTTATCTATGCAGATACAGATAATATAAAAATATCAACCATAGCAGACAAGGGATTAAGATTGGCAGATGCCTAATCAAACATCTGACATCCGGATTAAGGCAGAAAATGTTTCAAGCTATCATATTACAAGGCACTTGAAGGCCTGGACGGATTAAAGTTTTTCAGCAACGGATTACAACCAATAAAAATAAAATGAAGTGACTTATGCTTCTTCCTGACGCGAAGGCTGAGGATCGACTTGTTCCGGAACCTCTTCGTCCTCTTGAAGCGGCTGAAAATCAGGAACGCGCCAGTCGATCTTGGATAAAGCACGAAAGTACATCTCTTCAGTAATAAGGTCGGACGGATCAACATCTGGGGCGAAAGTATGGGGGCGCACTGGTGGGATTAGATTTTCAGTGTCATAAACCGGCCGATCCACCCGCTCATTCTTTAAGTCATACACCGGATGATACCTGGTCAAATCTGATTCATCAGCAAGCTTGCTGGCAAGGGGACGCATTTCTTTAGTCAAAGCATGAAGGTCTTTGCCAGAGAAGGCCGATCCATCTTCCTTGGTGCTGGGATAACCATTCATAGCTTCTTCTGGATCAAAGTCCGGAACCCAAGCCTTAGCTCTGGTCAGCGCTACAAGAGAAGCGGCCCGTGCAGTAGATTTTTTTCACCTCTTCCAAGCGTACAAGCAATATAGAAAGCTTCTCCAAAGTACCTTGGATAGTGGTGGGGGCCGCTTAATGAAAAGACATTGCACTTATAATCCTTTGAGCGCTGGAATACAGCTGCTCAACCAGAGTATAAGAGGCCTTGAGTTTCTTCCGGAAGTCATCCCCAAGATGGGTGACGCGTCGCCCTATATATGATTATCACAGTTAAATCGGAGCGGAATAAAGATTGCGGAAGATGAAAGCACATGCAAGTTAAGTATTTACCAAAGACGGCAGAGGTCATAAGCTCTATTTGCTGCTTTAAACCGGTCAGCTCTTGCGTCACCGGGTTAAGGGCCTCCTCAGCATCTTTTGCTCTTTTTTCAAGAGCATTCTTCTGCACTTCCCAGGTTGTGCGCTCCACTTCAAAATACTTTTTCAATTGTTCAGCAGTGGTTAAACTCAACGCCAGATCATCCTTGGCCTTGGCAGCATCAGTCTCAGTCACAGCAAGTCTATTCCGGAGCTCAGTGATTTCTGCAGCCCTCCGTGTCAAGTCAGCCTGCAAGAAAAACCAAGTGGAATAAATAACAGTTCAGAACAAGTCTCAAGCACATAACCAAGTTATCCACTTGACACTTGGGGGCTAATGGGCAGTTGAAGTATCAAAAGATGACAATTAAAGACAAGTCTCAAGCACATAACCAAGTTATCTACTTGACACTTGGGGGCTAATGGGCAGTTGAAGTATCAAAAGGTGACAATTAAAGACAAGTCTCAAGCACATAAGCAAGTTATCTACTTGACACTTGGGGGCTAATGTAAGATCATTTTCATACATTTGGAAGTACCGGTTCACCTGCAACAAAGCTAAACCGGAACTTGGGGGCTACCATGACATAGACAAAAATACAAAGAAGGCAAAAGCAAAGACAAGTAAGTTACCTCGTATTTGTCCTTCATCATATTAACCAAGCCCGCTTCATAGTCCCGGCTGGTATGAAGGTGGTTCAAATATCCGGAATAAAGTTCCTGGGCACTCAGCTCGGCTTAATTGGACAAGTCTGTGCTCCATCTGCCCTTGTCTTGTTGAAGCTTCTCCGCTTTAGCAGTATGCTTGGCTAAAACGATAGGCTCAGCAGGAGCAGTAAAACCTGTCCCGGTTATCTGAATATCCGGGGAAGAAGTAGCGGCCGGCTGTGAAGGAGCAGCAGTATGATCCGGACTAGCTCGAGCCGGGTTAGTCCGAGGAGGGTTAGTCCGGACAGGACTTGCCGGTTCAAGAACATCTTCTACATTGGTATCTTCAGGAGCGGTAGTGTATTCATTGTCCATGGGAGCAGGATCATCAAGCTGAATTGCAGGCTCGCCCTCTGGAGGGATGAATTCATCCGGATCAGCCACCGGATCAGCAGCAGCAGTCTCGGCAGCCGTTTTGCTGGCCTTTGCCTTTTTGCTAGGTTTAGGCTTGCTGAAAGAAATTGAAGAGGCAATCATAGTTATAATGGGCAAATACAAAAGTAAACCGGATGAGGTAAAGGACTTACCCAGGTACGGTCTTCAGCGTAGGAACTTGTGTGGTAGTTGACTCACCGGAAGATGATAAGGGTGTCTCCTGATAGTTAGGATCAGATGGTTTAAGCGGTTTGCGTATAAGTCCGGCCTTGGGATGAAGAAGAATTGGAAAGATTAAAACCTCCGAGCGGTGCCTCCGAGCTGGAGTGAGAGATATTCCGGAAGACTCGACTACATGGCCACTATGGCGTGTAGTCCGGCGGGCTTCATGTTGATGCTTCTTCAAAATAAAATTGGGGTCCAGTTGAGCGTAAGGATGAGAAAAAGGGTACTTCCGAGATGCCTTACGAATCTTGGGCACCGGTAGTTCAGAATCTGAAGAAAGAGAGATTACCTCAACTTCTGCCGCTTTATCTTCTTCAGCCAAATCCTGTGAGAAGACACTGTTAACAGAAATCTAGATAAAAGAGGTTAAGACACATCAGGATTAATTCATACCTTAGATCCGGATCATCCTCCTCAACATGTGAACCGGAGTCAGCAGCTGCCTTTTTCTTCTTGACAGCGAAAGTTTTCCGGCGAGGCTGTTTAGCGGACTTGTCCTGAGATTTTCTTTTCCAAAACGGATCGTTGGCCTGTGCAGAAAGGAAAAATAAATACAAAGGTAATTGATATGAATGGATTAGAAACCAACAGAGGAAATTAACTTACGGCTGGCAATGGGTTCTTCTCATAGTATGGAGCCAGTCCGGTTTGGCTACATTCTTCCAAAGAGACGTTAAGCAGCTTTTTGGCAGATTCATTAATTTCCTTCTCAGGAAGCATTACGTCAATATGGCGTTGGGGGTCATCCGTCTTTTCGGTATACTCATACATCAAACCGGAGCGCCGGCTCAGAGGAAGGATACTCCAGGCAAGCCAACAACGCACGAAGTCGACTCCAGTCAATCCGTTGGCCATGAAGGCTTTGAGCTTGGCAAGCTGAGGAGCAACCGGGCTCGCTCAAAGGAAGTAAGACGTTGTGGCAACGGATGATCTTCTGGAAGACGGTGTTCGCGATAACCTGGCAGTGGGTTTTCTCCTTCAGGCGAGGTATCTTACAGTAGAACCAGGTTTGGTTCTAGTCATTGGGGTGTGTATGGAGAGCAGCATGAGGAAAAACCACATCTCGTCTCTTCTGAATACTAACACCACCCAGTTCTTGATGTGGTCCGGCAGTGAATTCAGTTCGCCGGTTTAAATGGAAAAAATCCCGGAACAAGTCCACTCACGGTTCTTCTTGAAGGTACACCTCGGAGAAGACTTGAAAATTACAGATGTTTGACATGGAGTTGGGACCTATGTCCTGAGGGTGAAGCTGAAAGGCGGCTAGCACGTCCCGGAAAAACTTTGAACCGGGCGGGCTAAAACAATGGGCTAGATGATCAAAGAAAACAATGATTTCTCCTTCTTTGGGGTAGGGGGACACTCCTCCCCTGGGGCCCGCCATTTCAGAACTTCTTGGGGGCCCAGAATACCAATCGAAGCAGCATTGACTAGATCCTCTTCCGTAATGCGGGAAGGGACCCAGTTGCAAGAAACGAACTGCTTGGCAGACATATTAGCAGAAGGAAAGCGCTGAAAAAGTAAAGTGCAAAATTCGGATTATTCAAGTACTGAAGCATAAACCGGATCGTGTTATCAAATTACATCGACGGTTTAGACAAGGGACTAATGGCATTGACAACCCGGGAGCAGATGGGAAACGAGCTGCTACCGGTTTATGATAACAAAAAAGGAAGAAGCTAAACCGTCGGGTTCATGGTTGATGCGTCGCAGGAGCAATGTATGATCGATTAAACCGGCAAGTAACTTGCAGATTTATCAAGACAAAGAAACATGTTTCTACAAGAGGCTAAAGTAAAATAGATCTGAGCAGTAAGAAAAAGACGAAATTTACGCAAGTCTATCACAGAAGAACTGCGGAGGTTTTTTCTACAGAGCAGATGAATCTAAGGGCGAACTTAGAAATCTGAATCTAAGTCTAAAACAACGGAGCAGGAGCGAGTTCGAAGCTAATCCAAGGTTGGAATCTACTGCAGACATGGCGTATAGGATGAACAGCAAAAACTTCGAGGTCTAATGGCGGAAGCAATGGAGGAACCCTGGATCACGGATCTGTAGCAAGAGAAGGGGAATACCTAAGACAGAAGGAGACGGCGGTGGAGTGGCTCTGGACGCGTTTCAGGTTGATGCAGCGGCCTGGTTGACGGCGGCGACGAGCTCGAGGGCGACAGCGGAGCTTCAGGCGACGGAGGAAGAAGAAGAGCGGAAGGAAGAAAGAGTAAAGGCCCGGCCGTATTTATAAAGGCTAGGAGATGAAACGGCAAGCGCGGGATTTAAGGAGGTCAGAGATTGGATAAAGATTCTACTGTCGCCTCGATTTTCGGGATCGCCTTTAAACAAAGGTAACAAACAGCTGTGAGCAATAAATGCGGAGGTGATGTCACGATTGAATAAAATGATTTCTGAAGATGACGTCATAGCCGATTTACAAAGCAGAGAAGATACAGGGAAGAAGTTTATGCAAGATTTAGAAGACTGATATGAACAAGTTCAAATCATTCTGGGGCCTAATGTCAGGGATATTACTAGCAGATATAAACCGGCTAGGGAGCTCCGGATTATGGTAATATAGCTGTGTAGTTATAAACTCAGTAGAGGTTATGGCCCATGAAGGCTGAAGGCCCATGTGTAATGTTTACGGTTTATAAACCGTCTTATTATGTAACTTGAGGTATAAGGAAGAAAGAGTAGAGACCGAGGCGGACACGATTATGAGCCGGCCTCGGGACTCTGTAAACCGGACCGGGCGTCGCCTCCTATATAAAGGGACGACCAGACGACGGTTCAAGGACAAGCAACAATCCGTCGAGAAACAGGCAAGCAATCTGCTCCCTGTTCATCGACGCCCAAGTAATACCAAACCAAACTAGACGTAGGCTTTTACCTTCATCGAAGGGGCCGAACTAGTATAAACCTCTTCAAGCTAACCCGCGTGATGGCTCCACACCTAAATCCCTTAAACCGGACATCTGACGTGTTAATTCCACAACAGTTCGTGTTGCCAGCTATTTTCAGTAGAGTTTCTCTTTGCGGGAATCTTGATTCGAGTTTGAACTTGGTCAGACCAAACTTATGTATGTGCAACCACCACCATGTGTCCATTGAGCGAGGAAATAAACTAGCCCCAAAGTAGCAATTAAACGGTGTTAGTTTGGGTATATTACTAAACTTACAGTAGAAAAAGAACCTCGGCCGATCAAACCTTGACAAATCAAAGTAGTCGCCAGACTAGAGAAAGAACAACATAACCAGCTCGTCGTGTTGCATCCTAGTCGCATACTACCAAAACAAGACAAGCATCTGATGGCCAGAAGACGAGGGGCACACCGCCCCCATGTCACCAAATCCTGACTCTAAAATATTTCATTGCGGTGATAGATGACTAAAGGGTCCTCCCTAGCCTTCCAAAATTAAAAGCACTGTCAACATATCTTGTTAACTTTCCCGCAAAAAAAAAATATCTTGTTAACTTGCGATGCCTCCTACTCCTAGCGTGATGTGGCCAAGAAAAATATAACATCTATATGCCTCCAGCAACATTGACTATGTTTTTTCCTGTTGAAGCTTTATAGCTGATCCAAATTTCACGGCATTGCGGTATACATTTCGGGATAATGTGCTAGTGAGTGTGTGTGCGAGGGTCGAGGAGGTTAGTGAAGAATGGAGAAGCAGCGATATGTTTATAAAGATGAGGATGTAGATGTACTGGCATGTCCGCGGTCTTGAATATTAGCCACATCAACCCATCAGGAGGTAAACAGACCCCAGTGACGTTGTAATTTTTAATTAATTGTAGCAGAAAGGACAAAAGGCACTTGCATATGTTGATCGATACTGCAATGCCGCTAGTGTTTTAACTCACCATGCTACAAAGTCACCATCGTCATGTAGACCGGCCCTTACTATGCCTCACTTTTTATGGTGCCAGTTATTTTTAGTACATTTATTTTTAAGGGAATCAGTAGAGTTAGAGACCATGGTCAAAACAAAATTATGTATGTGCAACCACCACCACGTTTCCATTGAGCGAGGAAATAAGGTACACCCAAAGTAGTAATTAGACAGTGCTAGTTTTTGGTATATCACTAAACTTACACTAGAGATATATCCATATATAAACTAGAAGAAACAGATGTTAAATACTAGTATTACCATCATTCTGGATGTAAAATTAATAATCGTAACGTACAGTTGCAGCAAGTTGCACCAAAATTATGGTGCTAAACCAGTTATCCCTCATACAATGCATTAAACTGTTTTATTTAGGCACTAGTTGCATCGCCTGCGAAAACTGGATGTAGAAAATTCCCCATCTGATGGACATATTAAGTACTAATAGACCTAAACATTTAACATCAGCAACGATTCGTCGCATGTAATTTACAAATGGCGTTGGAGTCACAGGGAATTACCCAACAAATTAGCCATACATTTTGGAGAATGGACATGCGATTAGTATACCACAACAGTCGAACACCAGAATGTGCATATCAAACCGGGAATGATTTCTCATTAGTTTTTGTTTATGTACGAAACATTATACTAGAAATTGACCATTCCCATGTAATAATAAAAGTACTCCCTCCGTTACATAATGTAGTGCCTATAGATTTTTGTGAAAGTCAAACTTTACCAACTTTGACCAAGTGTATAGAGAAAACTGTCGACATCTACAATACCAAACATGTACATTCTGAAAATATAACTCACGATGTATCCAATGATGTGCATTTGGTATTCTAGATGTACATATTTTTCTCTATAAACATGGTCAAAGTTTGTAATATTTGACTTTTGTAAAAATCTATAGGCACTACATTATGGAACGGAAGGAGTATTAAATACTAATCCAAGACAACACTGAGAGCACCAAACTCACCTCACCACAACTGTAGCCATGGGAGGGCCTGCGGAACAAGAGACGGAAGCTCCACACCACCATCGATCCCAAGCCGGTCGCACCACCACCGAGTCCAACTGCACCCAGATCGTCCTACAACTAGCAACCGGGACACCAAACGTGGCAACCTCAAGGATTTCGCCATGTCGAGGACACCACCGCCACCCGATCTAAAGTTTTCACTCGGAGCCTCTGCCGTTGGTGTGGAGCTGCTTCGGTTCTTAACCCGGAGCCATGTCATCCGAGGACCAGCCCTCTGGTCATCTGATCGTTTTGTCTTGGTTTTTCGGTGATAATTTTTGCTGCTTTGATTCTTAACCATGCACCGCTGTGTAAGAGCATCTCCACTCGTTCGGCCCGCCAGGGGCTTGAAATAGCACAGCTTGGGGGCGCCGGCGAAATAATCGGCGTGGGGTGGTCGGTTTCCCAACCGCCGCCTCAGATGCCGTTTAAAAAAAAATCGGCCACAATTCGGCCAAACACGACACAAATTCGGCCAAACTAGACGAGTTCATTGATATTAATACAAAACTTAAAAAAAAACAAACTACAAAACCAGAAACTACTGCGCCCGCCGTCGCCACCGCCGCAACGCCCTGAGACCTTTACATATCGAGGAGCATGTAGAAGTTTGTGTAGTTGTCGCCGTCGTCGCCGACGTCCCTGCTGCTCCCCTTAGTAGCGTCGCCGATGCGTGGGGGGTTGGATGGCCCGGGCGCTTCCTCGTCACTGTTTCGAGGACGACGACGCCGCGTCCTCGCGTCCATGGCGCCGTGCGGCTATCTCCTCGAGGGCGCGGCGCTGACGGGCTATTTCCTCGCGGATGTAGTCATCCCGCGCCCATTTGAGGGCGGCCTCGTCGGCTGCCACATGGCCTCGTGCTCCTTCTTCCCAGCGAGGAGCCCCGGCTCCTTCAAAGTGGCGAGAGCCTCGGCTCCCTCTTCGGCCTGACGAGGCGGGAAGAGGGGAGAGGGCTCGTTGATGACGAGGGTGCCGCCCGAGCGGCATCTCCTTGGGCTCCGGCTTGACGGGGCGGAGCGCGAGCGAATCGGAGGAAAGGGAGCCCGACGACGAGGAGGACGCCGTCTCCATTCGACACAGCGTATAGGACCCGCCACCGCGGCGAGAGAAGGAGGGGGCCGCCGGGTACTCCAAGCGCGACATGTTGCTGGCCTCGATGTGCTCGAGGACGGCATCGAGGGTGCGGCCGGGGACGTCCCACCATCGACGCCGCCCCTCGGAGTGCAGGCGGCCGTGGGGCTCGACGTCATTGAGCTGCTCCTCGTGGTGGCGCTGGAAATACGCCGTCGATAGTATGTTGCTGTCGGGGGCATACCTCGGCTGGTTCCGCACCTGCTCCAGCAGCGATGACCGGATGCGCGTGATCTCGGCACGCCGGTCGGTAGTGGTGGGCGGCGGAGGAATCGGCACACCGTCCGCGCTCAGCCTCCACGAGCCAGGCACCGGCATGTCTGGCAGCGCTGGGTAGTCGAGCTCATCAAGGAGACGCGACTCGTCCTCGTGCAGTTGGCAGCGGCCGAAGCCGTTGCCGCCGCGCCATCTCCTGGGTAGCGCTCATCCATGGTAGTCGCATGGGGAGAGAGGAGGGACGCGCGTCGACGATGAGAGGTCGAGAGTGGCGTCGGTGGTGAGAGGTGGAGAGGATTTTGTGGCGAGCTAGTATGCATTCACCGGCGAGAGAGGGGCAGCTTTTATAGCCGCGGGCGGGCGGCGAGAGCGTGGCTGTCGTGTGTACGTGTGGCGGAAGCGGGCGGGACGTGCATCGCCGCACCTTCACTGCGCCACCCGTCAGACATCAATGGAAGACTGGCAGGCGCGACAGTGCGGCATCATTGGCAATGATTCCCGCGGAAACTAACATAAAGTCACTTCAACGTGCGAAAGTAGCTAGAAAACTATAAAAAAAAGCATTAAACTTCGGAATTGTGCATAAAATATAGTCTACTTACTGAAATAATTAGGGTGGTGCCATTTTGCACCCTAATTTTTGTAGTTACTTCACAAAAATAACCAAGTTTTAACAATTAGAAAATGAAAATTGATCTTTTTTTACAAAAAGTAGGAAACTCTATTTAGCAACATTGTGTGTAATGTTAAGATGCACCTATGTGTCTAATTTGCGAATATTATAATAAAATATGCAATGAATATGGCCATCCCATTGGCCATTTGCGACTATATTGATATTTAGCATGACAAAATGTGTAACTAATATGTCCTAAAATGAAAAAGTTTTCAATATGAAAATTGTCCCTACTCGTCAAGATGAACAACTTTGATTTTTGGACCATCTTCATCCGAGGTCGTATGCAACCTGTAGAGGCAAAACCATGCAGTTTAGGGAAGACCCCTTTTGCCGAGTGTGACACTCGGTAAAGACCCCTTTTGCCGAGAGTGACACTCGGTAAAGCCCTGTTTGCCTTGTTTTGTTGCTTTACCGAGTGTATTATCCACGACACTCGGCAAAGTCCATGTTTGCCGTGTTTCGTGTTTTTGCCGAGTTAGGTACTCGGCAAAGATACCATTGCCGAATGCCGAGTGGCCAACATAATGCACTTAGCAAAGAGCCTAACACTCGGCAAAGAGAAAATTTCCAGTAGTGCATGGTACATGCTATAATCTACTGTACTTGAAGAAGTATGGGAGATCAAGCACGTAAAGGAGAGTTAATTGCAAAAAACCACCACATTTCAGGCTTCTTCTGCAGAAAACAACGTGGTCTCTAATTATTTGCAAAAGACACCGCACATTCGGTAAACTTTTTGCAAAAAGCACTGATCGCGTGATTTGCAGCATGTGAGGGCGTTTCCGACAGGTGGGACCCAAAATAGGTGATGTGGCGTAACGGCGAGGCGGACGACGCCGTTACTCCACTACCTGGTCAAACCGACGCGGTCGGCTCGCCCGACCGCACCAGCTCACTCACAGATCTCGCCCGCACTCTCTCTCCCTCCGTGCTCCCACTCATGGCGACGGCGAAATCCCGTGACGGAGGCACTGCTGATGCTAGGTGCGGCGCTGATGGAGATCCGCCGGAGTTATGTGGTAGCTCAAATCCATCTCAGCCGCCGCTTCCTCCCCAACTGCCGGCGGCAAACCCATCAGTTGAATGGGCGGCGGCGGTCGCGTTCGCCCGAGCTGTGAAGGAAGATCCGACGGGCAGCCAAAACTGGGCATCCTCGTTCGGCGGCGTCTGGTAAGTAATGCATCCGTGTTCTCCCTTTTTCCCCGATTCGGTTTGTAGTTTAGGTTTCTAGGGTTAGGCTTCTACGTTTAGGGTTTCTAGGGTTGGGTTCTAGGGTTAGTGTTCTTGGGCTGCTGTGCCTGCGTTAGGGTTGTAGGGTTAACTGAAATTTTGTCTGGGTATTTAAATGAACATTTGTCTGAATATTTAGGGCATTGAAGTGTTAAGTTTACTGTTTTAGTTGAATTAGTAACTGAACACTAGTTAATTGAAGTGTTACATTTACTGTTTTAGTTGAATTTGTCTGAAGTGTCAATTTTTTGGCATTTAACTGAACTTGTAACTGAACATTTTACTGTAATTTTACTGAAGTGTTAACTTATCTGTTAACTGAATAATCTTTTAACTGAACTTTGAATATAACATTTAAAGTAGCTTTGTACTGAATATTTTACTATAATTTTGTTTGTAGTTTGGATGATGAAGTCTGGGAAGTCAGATTTCATTTCTTTGACAGAGATAACTTGGAAAGAAATATAAGCCTGTCAGACATAACTTTTTGGAATCTAGTTGCACTTGTAGAGTTAGAAGGCTATTCTTGTAGAGATTATATGTATTATGTCAGAGATCCAGGTGTTGGGGTGTCAGGAATGGTAGAGTTAACAGATGATGACAAGGTGGAGGAGATGCTGGATGAGCTAGCCAGTAAAGGAGAAACTGTGGTTAATATTACAGTAATGAGAAGTGATGCTCCAACAGCAGCTGATTTGAACAGAGGAAGTGTGTATGAAGACCTGGTTCCTTTGTCTCAAATAGGTGAGCCACTTGTGTATCAGATAGATACATCTGGAGTACTTTTCCCTAGTCCAGTGAAGCCACAACCAGAGCCAGTCCAGGTCATGCACACACATGATAGCATTGAACCAGAATTTGTAGTCCACAATGGTGAGGAGAGGCATGAGTATTTCATGGACATTGATCAGGAGCAAGAGCAAATAGAGCAACACATGGAAGAGAATAGGAATAAAGAGATTGAGAAGTTCCGGAGCAATAAGAAAAGAAAAGAGAAATACAGAGCAGCTAAAAGGAAACTTCCAGAGTTGCTTGCTGAAGATTGCACTGATAGTGATACTGATAGTGAGATTCTAGCAGATGAGGACATAATTGTTAGGCTACAGGCAATGAAGAAACATAGAGATGATCCACTCAACCACTTTGAAGGGGACACTGATGTTGAAGAGCTATATGAACCAGATGAGGAGGAGGGAGTTCATGAGGATGAGGCAGCAGAGCAGGAGGCAGCAGTGAATAGCAGCATAGGAGGAAGCAGCACAGGAGGCAGTCAGAGAAAGGGGCCAACAACCAGATCTCATGCAAGTATAGATCAAATTATAGAACATGACTGGTACCCTTCCTCTGATGAGGAGAGCAACCCAGGTGACTTAAGCCAGGAAGACAATGATGGGGCTCAGCAACCAGCTTTTAAGATTCCAGCTGGTAGGAAGAGTAGGGCCAAGAAGAAGAAACCAAGGGTTTGGTATGATGAGAAGAGAGAGAACCCACAGGAGCAATTTGTGAAGAAACTATGTTTCCTAGATGTGAGCCAATTCAGGAGGGCACTTAAACATTCCACATCTCACAGAACAGAAACTATTCCTTTCATAGGAATTGTTCTGATAGGGTTATTGCAGTTTGCAGTAGTGCAGTAGTGCAGAATGCCCTTTTTTCATTGCAGCCTCTTAGATAGCACATGAGAAGACATTTTGCATAAAGAAAATGAACTTGGGCCACAATTGTGCTGCAGTAGGAGAGAGCACCAAAGTAACTGCCAAATGGTTGGCACATGAGTGTGAGCAACAGTTGAGGACATATATTAACACACCAGTCCAATCCATAATTGAGAATTTGAAGCAGAAACATGGCATAGAAGTGTCCATTCACATGGCCTATAGAGCAAGGAAAGTTGCTAAGAGTGTGGTGCAAGGAGATCAAAGGGCACAGTATACAAGGATAAGGGATTACCTCCAAGCTGTATTGGATACCAATCCAGGAAGTAGATGCATTGTTACAACAAAGCATTTGAGGGCACATCCTAGCAAGAATCCTAGATTCCATGGCTTGTTCATGTGCCTAAATGCATGCAAAGATGGTTTCTTGAATGGCTGCAGACCTTTCATAGGTACTTATTGTGCTAATTGCTTGTTCGTAGGTACTTATTGTGCTAATTGCTTGTTCATGTGCACTACTTTGTTTCTAATGTGCTCTGTGTTGTTGTAGGTGTTCATGGGTGTTTTATAAAGCTAACCACAGGGCAGCAAATCTTGGCTGCAACAGGAAGAGATGGTAACAACAACATTTTTCCTATTGCATTTGCAATAGTTGACAAAGAAGACACTCCAAGCTGGTCCTGGTTTTTAACACAACTCAAGTATGCCATTGGTGGTGAGTCTGGGAAATATGGCTACTACACTATCATATCTGATAGACAAAAGGTAAAACCAAAATCTGCTCCTCTACACTATCATATCTGATACACTACCATACAACAAGTGCCTTGTTAGTTACACTTTAGTTGTTTCAAACAGGGTCTTCTTAAAGCCATAAATAATGTCTTTCCAAACTGCCCACAAAGATTCTGCCTTAGACATATTTATCAGAACTTTCAAACTGCTGGCTTTAGAGGTGAAGAGTTAAAGAAATACATGGATCAGGCTAGCTATTCATATACTGAGCATGGATATGATGTAGCAATGGATGGCATGAAAAGAGAGTGTGAGGCAGCTTGGAAATGGCTTAGTAAGATTCCCGAACATACATGGGCTAGACATGCCATGGACAATAATTGTAAAACTGACTTGGTTGTCAACAATATTAGTGAAGTGTTTAACAAGATGATACTTGATGTCAGAGGAAAGCCAATTAAAACTATGGTTGATGGGATCAGAACTAAGTTGCTAGTTAAGTCCAACACAACTAGAACTAAGACAGAGACAGCCAAGTGGAAGATATGCCCAACATATGCTGAAAAGCTAGAAGAA
Source organism: Secale cereale (assembly GCA_902687465.1). Lineage (NCBI taxonomy): Eukaryota > Viridiplantae > Streptophyta > Magnoliopsida > Poales > Poaceae > Secale > Secale cereale. The sequence goes on from LR738711.1 coordinate 43,028,152, forward strand.
GCAAAACATCATTCAAGATACTGTCAATCTATCAAAGCTGGACCTGATCTATACCAAGTTACAAGTGGAGAAAGTGCATATGCATTTAACTTGCAAGCATACACATGTGGTTGTAGGAAATGGGACATGACAGGGGTTCCTTGCAATCATTCAGTTTCTGCAATCAACAAGGCAAAATTACAGCCAGAAGATTTTGTCAATGATTTCTTCAAGAAACCCATGTACCAAGCAGCCTACAGTGCAATAGTTTACCCTGTGCCTGGGCCTGATCTATGGCCAAAGACTGGTACCCCTGACATAGAGCCACCAGTTTTCAAAGAAAAGCCAGGAAAGAAACAAACTAAGAGGAGAAAGAGTAGGTTTGAGAAGCCAGCTCCCAAGGATACATCTAGGATGGGTACAATCACTTGTAGCAATTGTAACCTGGCTGGGCATAGGTACACTAGCTGCCACAAGACTCTTAAGCCAGCTCTGGCAATGAGAAGGAACCAACATGAGGTAACTTTGTGACTATCTTGTAATCTGGAGTACTCTGTAATCTGTATATGTTTATGCAAGTTTCCTATCTTATATAATCTGTCTATGTTGTAATTCCAGGAAAATAGAAGAGTTGATGCTAGGACAACTCCAAGGGCACCAACAAGAGCCACAGCAACAGCAAGCAAAGCTCCATCAGCTCCTCCTGCTCCATGGGCGCCCACAAGAGCTCCATCAGCTCCTCCTGCTCCAAGGGCAGCTCCATCAGCTCCTCCTGCTCCAAGGGCACCCACAAGAGCTACAGCAGCTCCAAGCAAAGCTCCATCAGCTCCAGCTGCATCCAGGAGAGCTCCAAGGGCAGCTACTACTAGTGCATCTACTGCTGGGCCCAGTTCCTCTACAGCTGATGGGCCAAGTACCTCTACTACTGCTGCTGGTAGGCAAAAGAAAAACTCCATCCCTCCAAGACCAGCAGGTACTGGAAGAGTCAGAAAACCATCTTTTAAGATGTCTGAGTGGTTCAATTGTTCTAAGGGAAGCAGGTAAGTTTGTGGTGTCTGAAAAACATTATGAACCATGTATGGTTGTGATGGTTGAACTATGGTTGTGTTGGTGATGGTTGAACTATGTATGGTTGTGTTGAACTATGTATGGTTGTGTTGAACTATTTATGGTTGTGTTCAAGACTATGGTTGTGTTGAAGACTATGATGCATGACTGCTTGTTGTTATGATCATTGCTTCTCTATTGTTGTTCATGATTGTTGTTATGATGCTAGTTATGTTCAAGATTTTTTGCATGAGTATTGTTTATAGTTATGTTGAAGACTATGATGCTTGTTTGGGGTGGATTGACGTCGAGAAAACACCAAATGAGTGAGTTAGGTCATTTGGGGTGGATCGACGTCGAGAAAACACCAAATGAGTGAGTTAGGTCATTTGGGGTTGATCGACGTCGAGAAAACACCAAATGAGTGAGTTAGGTCATTTGGGGTGGATCGAAGGCGACAAAACCCCAAATGAGTAAGTTTGGCCATTTGGTGTGGATCGACGTCGAGAAAACACCAAATGAGTGAGTTAGGTCATTTGGGGTGGATCGAAGACGACAAAACCCCAAATGAGTAAGTTTGGCCATTTGGGGTGGATCGACGTCGACAAAACAAAAATGAGTGAGTTAGGTCATTTGGGGTGGATCGACGTCGACAAAACACCAAATGAGTAAGTTTGGGCCAAAACACAACTTAGGTCTCACCTTAATTCAGCCAAAACTTTCCTCACACAACATTAATCACAAACCATAACATAAAATGAAAGAACACATCAAATGACCCAACTTAGTACTTAAGATCATAGTTCAAGGACATAACTTAGTCTTCATCACAAATAACCCAACTACAGAATTAATAGAGTTCAACACAGCCAAAGTTAACACATTACAAGCTTTAGTTCAAAGCTATTACAAAAGACAATGACCCACATGGTCAGACTAGAACTCAACTTAGTCTTCATCACAAATAGCCTTAATCTGGTGAAGCTTCCTCTTGTTACTATCACCTGCTCTCTTGAGCTCAACAATGCAGGAAGCAAGAGTACTCTTCTCCATGGCCAACTTCTCCTTCTCTTTCATCAGCTCATCCTTCTCTTTCATCAGCTCATCCTTCTCTTTCTTCAGGTCAGCATAGCAAATCTCCAAAGTCCTCTTATCAGAGCTCATCTTTTCCTTCTCTTTGAGATGCTTGAACTTCAAATTTCTAATGACAGTGGCTTGAGCTACATGAATTAACTTTAACTGGTCATGAGCAGCCTTCCATTTTTTGATCTCCTCATCCTTTGCAAAGCTGCTTTCCACACTGATTGTAATGTTCTCAGCATCATCTTTCTTCTGATTTACCTCACGCAGGTTATCCTGTGTATCTAGGAGGTTGTTAACATCTTCAACAAGCTTCTCATATGTCTCCTGCAGCTCTTTTTTTTGCTGTGTGAGTATGTGTACAGTAGATGAATGGTCCAGGCATGCCATCCTATTGTCATGCAAGGGTACGCTCATACATAAGCCACAGCTTGTGAAGAGCATTTTGCAGATGATCTGGCCACTCCTCATCTACCCATTGCACTAATCCACAATTATTAGCACCCTACAAAGAAGTTACAGATTAAATTAGTTATAGAAAAAATCTGTTAAGTTAATGTACTACATTCAGTTAGGTTAAAGTACAAGATTCAATTAAGTTAATTGATCAGATTCAGTTAAGTTAATCTAACATATTCAGTTAAGTTTATCTACCATATTCAGTTAAGTCAATCTACCATATTCAGTTAAGTTTATCTACCATATTTAGCGAGTAACGGCGCCGTCCGCCTCGCCGTTACGCCACGTCACCTATTTTGGGTCCCACCTGTCGGAAACGCCCTCACAGGCTGCAAATCGCGCGATCAGTGCTTTTTGCAAAAAGTTTACCGAATGCGCGGTGTCTTTTGCAAATAATTAGAGACCAGGTTGTTTTCTGCAGAAGAAGCCTGAAATGTGGTGGTTTTTTGCAATTAACTCCGTAAAGAAGGAAGCACGCCCGCACTGCACCAGAGACGCCAAAGAAGCCTCCGGTGAACTGCGACCACCCGTCGCCAGTCTGCAGGTTGTCGTCCTCATTGCGGCCGGTGATTCCGAGGACGAGCGTGGTGGATGACGCGCCATGTACAAGGACGTGACGCAGTACATGATGAGGCAAACGCTGAGGATAGCGACGAGGCCCATGGTGCCGAATGCGCCGACTTGGCCGTGCATGGGCGTGTTGCGGAGCGGGCGGTGAGCGCGAAGGGGCCGACGAGGAGGTAGCCGTGGGAGCCGGCCTCGAATGGAAACAGCCCCAAGACAAAATCAATGATTTACTTTTGATCGACAACTAGGCAAAATAGGACATATCAGGTTTTATTTTATTTTATTTTTCCTTGGAGCAGATATTTTGATCCAGTAGCACATCCCTCAGCCCTTACACCAGGTTTGTTTGAACCTCAGAGAACAGAAACAGTCCCCAGACCAGAGAAAGAACAATGCCGCCACCTCGTCCTGCTTCGTTCCAAACCCGTACTACTAAAACAAGACATGCATCCGATGGCTAAAGACAAGGGGCACACAGGCCACATGGCATTATAATCCTACTCAGAAATCTGTTACTGGGATGACAAAAGCATCCTCCCTGGCCTTTCCAAAATTCCGAGCACTACCATAATATCTTGCTAACTTTCTGATGCCTCCTACTCCTGGCATGGTGTGGATAAGAAAAAAAATCATATATATTCCTCCAACAACATTGACTATGATTTTGCTATTGAAGCTTTAGAGCGGATCCAGATTTCACTGCATTGTGGTATACATATTGGGTTTTGGGATAGTGTGTTAGTGAGTTTGTGTGGGTCGGCGAGGCTAGTGAAGAACCGAGAAACAGCGAGAGAAAGGATGGGGTTTTTAAGATAGAGGATGTACAAGTACCGGCATGTTATTGTCTAAGAAAAGAACATCCATGTCTGCAGTCTTGAATATTAGCCACACACTACCCATCAGGCGGTGCACAGACCCAGCGACGTTGTAATTAATTGTAGCACAAAGGACAAAAACTCACTTGCATATGTTAATCGATCCTACAATGCCGCTAGTGATTTAACTCACCATGCTATAAAGTTACTACCGTCAATATAAAGTCAATTACACCACCGGTGCTAGACCTTACACAAATAATCACTTCAGTGCTAGAACTTATGATGTACATATAAATGGTTCAAAAAATTGGCTTGATGGTGCAAATACGATGTTGCATACGCATGCGGCGCTGACTAGGCATGCCAAGATGGCGGGGCCCGCTGTAAGTGATAGAAATGGAGGGGCTTTTCGCCAAACAAAAACATGCCGCCCTGCCTTCCATTTCTATCACTTACGGCGGCCCCACCATCTTGGCATGCCTAGTTAGCGTCGCTTGCATATGCAACAAGGTATTTGCATCATCAAGCCAAGTTCTTAAACCACTTATATGTACACCACAAGTTTTAACATTAAAATCAATTTTTGTGCCATGTTCTACCACTAGTGTTGTAATTGACTCGTCAATATATACTGACTGGAATATGTCACCGTATATGGTGCAAGTATTTTCAATAGAGTTAGACCTCGGTCAAACCAAAAATATGCATGTGCAACCACCACCACGTGTCTATTGAGCGAGGAAATAGCAGACCGAAAGTATCAATTAGATGGCCTTAAGGACTGTTCTGATCATCTCTGAACTTCCAAAACTCCTCAGAATCAGCTTCAGAAGCTAGCTTCCAACTGCACCTAACGATCAGCGAAGTTTTCTGCAGTCGTAGCTTCTCCCAGTGATTTGGCCTGCTGGGGAGGCTGCTGGCTTGCTCGGCTAGAGTCTGGGCTGGCTAGAATCAGCCCATGTAGGGCCTGACTGGTTTTCTGAGAGATAAAAGGGCTAGGCTGCTGTGAACGAAGAGCGCCTGGGTTTAAAACTGCTGCATTTTTTCCACATGGACTAGTTGCTGCGAATTTGTAGTGTACTGAGAGATGTACAGACAGTTTTGTAAACGTACTAGTTTATAGCAAGTTGAACAAGGAAAGGCATGAAGTCCCATTTTGGGTGAGTAAAAAATCATGTCAGAGTACTACAATGACCTACCATGTTATAGCCATGGGACTTGTTATATTTTGGGTGTAGTACAGAGAGCTTTCTTTACTGTGTTGCCTTGAATGATCACAAATTATCCCAGTTAAGACAAGCTATATAATTTAGAATAACAACAAGTTTTGTCATTTATCATAGAACAAAACCTTCTTCATTTGCATATAAGTTTGCAAATTAAAATGGCCACGGATCTAAAGACATGAACAAGATTACTTCACCAACTAAAAGCAATGGCGGTAGCTAGTTCATGCCTAAATAAATCCATGTTAGGAGCACTTTCCGCTGATGTTGAAGCATCCGATGCACTTGGAGGAATAAGGTACTTCTTGTATCTCTCTGGAATAGTTGGAACATAATCCGGATCCCTCTCACACCGAAGAAAGTGGAGATCATCCTTGTCATGGAGGCGGACAAAGTTGTGTAGTGTCATAGTAGCCGCAACAATCATCTTTTGTGTATTGATCGAGTAGTTTGGCATCTTAAGCAAGATTTTCCATTTCATCTTCCAGACACCAAAGTTTCTCTCTATGGTATTGCGCTTGGAGGAGTGGATCCGGTTGAACTTTTCTGAACGAGTAGTTGGGGGTGCACCTCTCTGGAAGTCGGGGATGTGGTAGCGTTCTCCTTTGTACGGGGCTAGATACACTAGTAGATAAAGGGACATCTGACCCGGTTCGTTAGGGCCTTTAGCCCCGGTTCTTGAACCGGGACTAAAGTGTCGGTACTAATGCCCTGGCCCTTTAGTCCCGGTTCAATCCAGAACCGGGGCAGATAGGTCTCCACGTGGCCTGTGCGCGGAGCCCAGGCAGGAGGGCCTTTGGTCCCGGTTGGTGGCACCAACCGGGACCAAAAGGCATCCACGCGTCAGCATTTCTGTGGCTGTGGTTTTTGTTTTTTTTAAAGGGGATGGGGGGTTGGAGGTTTTGGGGGTTAATTTAGGTGTTTCATATTGTGTTAGCTAGCTAATTAATAGAGAGAAGTGTCCTCTCTTATGTCCGTGCTTGGTCGACACTACGTACTACACATACGTATAGAGAAGACTAGACACGCTAGCTAGCTAGCTAGTAAGCAAACGAAGGAAACAGAAGATCGTAATCAACATATATATGCATACAGAGAGAAGTAATATCGACCACCTCTCCTTCTCCGAGAGATTGGTCGAACAACAAGTTCTCGTATATCTATCTGACACTACCGGGTACATATATACAATAATTATCTCTTACAAATATAATCTCCTATACGATGGACGCATGGTCCACATAGTTTTCTCCGTCTGGCGCGATCACGTGTTCAAGGAAGAATGCCGCCAATTCCTCCTGAATTGCTCGCAGACGATCTGGTGCTAGGAGTTCATCCCGCATCCGAAACATCTAATTTGAAGAAGGGGGTCAATACATGAAATGATGCTATAAAATTGTGAATATTATTAATTAATTGCTTACGCACTTCAAATGATGGTAATGAAATAAAATTGTGAATATTATTAATTGCTTACGCACTTCAAATTGTGCTTCAGAGTAGCCCCGCTCACAGGTTGTGTGGCGGATGGACTCGCAAATGTAGTATCCACAGAAATCATTTCCGAGTTCCTGCCACAACCACTTTACAAGAAATAGAGGTCAATCAAACTGATAAGCAAGAATGCCAAATGGTATTGATGAAACTAGGGCTTGAATCAAGATATAGGAGATGCGCGGAACATGCTACTATATAGTACTTACTTTCGGGTGTCTAAATTCTAGCTTCTTCGGCAGTCCTGGAGCTTTTTTGGTGAATTTTCTCCAAACCCTGCCAGACAAAGAAAACAATTACTTGATATCAGAAATGAACAAAGTTGCTGATATGCATGGTGGATAATATTGATCGATTTAACTTACCTGTCGAGCATTTGAGTCATGTCCGCATACTCCCCAGGATCTTTACGTTTAGAGTCCAAAACAGTTACTACTCCCTTCTCAAGCTTACTCTCTAAGAGAATATAGTGGAAGCTGCGCACGCATGCATGAACTCATCAATTACATTACTATAACCTTGACTGATATATAAGGGAAACCAAATATGCACAAGACAGTAACACTCACTTGAAGTTGTAAGGAAAGAGTGTCATATCTTTGTTTTCATTTACCACCAACAATCGTAGCAAGTTGGTCTCGGTATCTGAGGCACGCCATTTAACCTCGGTTGCATCTATGAGGTATGTGTTAGTGAACCCAATATCACCGACTTGTCTTTTCTTCAATTCGACGATCTTCAATCTGCATAATATAGTGAGGATAATTATAAATACATGAAATGAAAGAGCTGAGCTATATAGAGAGACTTAATGACAGAAGTAGTACTATTTACAGACAGTAGCAGGTGACCGTTGCTTTATCGAGGGCCAATTGATTGAAAAACTGATAGAACTCCTCAAATGGAATAGGCAACAGTTCAATTCCAACAAGGTCATGCTCCGGTTTAACTCTCACATAAAAACTATCCCTCCCCCCAGACTCTCTGCAGATTTTCAAGTACCAATCATGCAATCTTGGCATATTCGTTGATAGAGATCTTTCATTTTTGACGAGAGGCTTCCCGTACTCGTATCTTTGTATCTGCACCTCCAAGAAATCATAATGTACATCATCGGACAGGTAATCTCCAAGATTGCTATAACCGGGCACCATCCTCGGATCATTAGCGACCATGTCACTAGACACCTTGAGCGGGTGGCACGATTGGTCCACTTGTTCGCCGAGCTGGGCAATTTGTTTCGCAGCTCGTCCTTCTGCTAACCTTTGATCACTTTTAGTACTTCCCGACCGCTTCGCTTCGTGAAATAGTTGTCCTTCGGCTTACTTTTCGCTGGTTTCTTCGGGGCAGCAAGAGTGCGCTTTGCTTTTCGCCGGATCTATCTTCTCCTCCGGAGGTGGTTGTCTCTGTGATTTCAACCCATCAAGCCAGTCCTTCACTTCGCCTTGAGCGATCTTCGTGTTTTCCTCGTCGGACCTCTCGTATGGTAACTTCTCTAGAGGCGTGAGAGAAGGACCGAATCTGCATTGCCTCCCGCCTCTGGCTGTACTGCTAGACGTCGGCACACCAAAAGAAGCGGCTGTCTTATTTCCTTGCTTACGCGACGGAGCAGGAGCAGCCGGAGCGGCGGCAGGTCTCTTCCGCCCTTGCTGACTAGGCGGAGAAGGAGGAGCAGGCTGGCTGCTCGGGCGCGCCGGCGCAGGCGGAGAATTAGGAGGCTGGCTGCTCGGGCGCGTCGGCGCAGGCGGAGAAGGAGGCGGAGTGCCGCCACGCGCCGGAGAAGGAGCCGGAGTGCCCTGATCGTCACTCCCCGGAGGAGGAGGCGGTGGAGGAGGCGGAGTGCCCTGACTCACCGGAGGAGGAGGAGGAGGCGTAGGCGTCCAGTTGAGAATGTTGTTGAGGTTCTTCCGCCATAGGCATGGAGTCTTCAGTGAAGAACCCAGCTGAGTCTCCCCTTCACCGGTAGGGTGGTCAAACTGGAGCTCCTCAAATCCCTCCGTAAATTCATCCACCATCACCCTAGCATATCCTTCTGGAATCGGCCGGAAGTGAAAAGTTGCGCCGGGTCCAGTAGGATAAACAGAGCCAGCAGCCGCATTACGGAATCACCAATGTGTTGGAGATTTGCAAACATCGGAACACCAATGTGTTGGCCGACGCCCGTCCGGCGGAGCTACAAGTCCTTCACAGGATTTTGGAAGTGGGCAAGACTTGGGCTTCAGTGGGCATCTTGGAGGGAGACATGGATTCTTCCTTTCAAAATTTATGCAGGTTGTGTAGGCGGGCAACAGATGAGTAATAGCCATATGTAATTGTGGACTGCCTCACGGTGGACTTGTACTTCGTGTTTCCGTTTGTAAACCCTCCCTTCTATGAAAAGATGATGCACATAGCTTATGCATGTTCTAGCAAAAAAAAGGCCAATAACTCTCTCAAGCATTCATTTTTAGTCTGTGAAGCAGACATTTCTATCAACGTAATCACACCTTTTGCTGCTTAATGATTGATTTCCACATACTAAAACAATTCATAGTTATTTACTGTTGCAATTTTGAAGTTCAGAAGGATGCTAATATTTTGGGTTCATGCACAAGCCAGAAGATTGCAGTTAAAGTCGTCTTATTCTTAGTTAGTGCCCTCAGAATTTCATATTCATTTTTTTACTAAGGCCTGAATTTAGTGTTCAAGGAAAATGCAATGCTACAAGTGAAAAGTTGTTACACGTATGCCTACAAAGATTTTATTGCATCAAGCAAACCAACTTTAAATTTGCATGTCACTTATTTTTTGATATCCATTATTGAGTTTCCGCTCTGTAATTGACCACTCATGTTGTTGCACTAGATTTTCTTTCTGCGGGACCAGGTGATTAAACACTTTTACTCATGGAATTTTTTGGATAAGCAACATGCATTTGAACTCAAGTTTCTGTCTGGGCTAATACTAGATGTGGAAAAGCTTTCAATATTGTGATGTCGCGAAGCTCATGAAGAGAGGCCAGCGAATATTCGCGTTTGAGAATTCTCCTTAGTTCGTATATCTCTACCACATCTGTGTCCATGTTGCACAATGTAATATTAAAGTCCGGGGGGTACTTTTTCTCCCGGCGCAACACACAGTCTCATTTTCTAGTAGTTACTTAAGAAAGAACCAACGGAGAGAACCCCCCCCCCCCCCGGCGAATGTTCGCCAGACATCTTTTCCATTATTTGTAGATGTGGTAATCTAAAAAAACTACATACTCCCAGCAACCACCGTATATAATACTAGTGTAACAAGTGGTAGCCACAACTTTGGTTAGTAGCACCACGATTCCCTGCAACGCCAGCACTATTTATTTCAAATAGTGGTGGCGTCGGACAAATTGGTACGACATTGATATGAGCATACCACTGGCGTAGAATGTTTCTAGGACGTCATATCTATTTATGAGTATTTTTCCCGTGTGCTATCATTTTCAATGGCTTGGACCTTTAGGCCTACGACATCACTATCCATTAGGCCCACGTCGGTAAAAAAAAACTTTTTGCTCTCAGTAAAAACCAGTAAGTCTGATTCACTACGAACTCATCGTTTTCACCCTTCTTCTTCGTCTCCCACCTTCTCGACCAGCGCCGCCGACGCCACCCGACCACGCCGCTCTTAGTCGCCAGAACTGTGTGGCCGCCGCCAACTCTGGCAAGGAGGTGAGATATCCCCACTTCCCCTCGCGAATCTTCTTCCCCTCCCCAAGTGTCTCCCTCCGGTGGCAGATCTGATAGCCAGAAAATTTTGATATTAGCTAGTACTGTGAAATTTATTTATTAGGTAGATGATATTGGCATGGCATTGGCATTGATTTATTAGGTACTCCCTCCAATCCATATTACTTGTTGCTCAAACAGATGTATCTAGCACTGAAATACGTCTAGATACATCTGTTTGAGAGACAAGTAATATGGATAGGAGGGAGTAGATGATATTTACTAGAAATTGATTTATAACTAATGTGATTTATTAGTACAAATTGATATATTAGGTCCTTTGCAAGATTTATAGTGAGATACAATTTGGAATTTGGAACATAGGAGAATGGGTGCGAGTAAGTTGAATTGGTTGGGCGGGAAAACTAAAATCAAGACCATGATTTTGAATTGGAGTGGTATGCCTGCATTTATAATGCAAGTTAGTGTTCAATATGTGTTTTGTGTAGAATGGAGCAAGAACCACCATGTCAACTGTGCAAGTCAAGGTGCCGGACCAGCCTTTCTACTGCCACACCGTTAGACATCTACTTCCAGCTTAGTTTTATTCATGCAGCGGTAACAAATTATTTGAACCTTCTAACAGTTTTTTTCTTGCTATTTCCACTAATGCATTGTGTGTGTTAATCGGATGGTTCTTACGACGCGGCACTCCACAACTACTCTTAGGGAGTACTAACCGAAAAGCGCATGGAGTACCTCGACCTAAAGAAAAATTACGTCTTCCATTTTTTACCCTGGATGAAAATGAGTCAACTTGCCACGATCTAACCTAAACGATTCGTAACCCCCACCATTCGTCCTCTCCGGCACTAGCCTCTCCCTCACCCACGCGGCCAATGGCGCGGTGACGACCGGCGGTGGTGCCTCCTCCTTCTCCACTCGAGTTTTGATCTCCCCCTTCACCAAGCGGCCAACGGAGAGCGGTGGGACAAGCGGAGGCGGGATCCATGGCAGCCATCATTGGTAAAGGTCACACCTCCCGGAGCAGTGGGACATCGTTGCTTTGTTGTAGACTCGTACCACCAAAACTAGACAAGCATCTGATGGCTAGCAGACTAGGGACGAGCACCAACTCCCTACTGTCAAACTGGGATGACAGATGATTCAAGCGCCCTCCCTAGCCCTCCCAACATTCCAAGCACTGCCATCATTTCTCGTGAACATTCCGATGCCTCCTACCCCTAACATAGTGGGGCCAAGGAAAAAAGTATAACATCTATGTACTGGTAGCAACATTTACTACGATTTCTCGAGCAAATCTTTAGAGGTGATCCAGATTTCATCGCATTGCGGTATACATTTTGGGTTTTGGTAGAGTGCATGTGTGAGGCCAGGGAGGTTAGTGAAGAATGGAGCGGCAGCGAGGCAATGAGTGGGTTTTGAATTGTAGTAGCAATGACAAAAGTCACTTGCGTGTGTTGATCGATCCTGCCATGCCCCATGTGATTGGACTCACCCATGTTATAAAGTGACTACCATCAATATGTAAACCGGCCCGGAGTATGTCATTACTTATGTGCCAGTTATTTCAAGTACAGTTATGTCATTACTTGGGTGTACCACTACTTTCCCCTTGATCAAACAAAAAAAATGTATATGGAACCACCACCACATGTTCATGGAGCAAATGAAATGAGCTAGATCCAAAATAGCAATTCGATATAGTGTTATTTTGAATATATTACTAAACTTATACTAGAGATACATCCATATATAAACAAGAAGAAACTAATGTTAACACACTAGTCCTACCATCATTTCGGATGTAAAAATCCTAACGTCCAGTTGTTACAAGTTACAACAAAAATATGGGGCAAAAACTTATTGGTCTTCTGATGCAATGTAATAAACTTCTTTACTTATGCACTAGTTACATCGCATGAACATGAAAACTAAATCCCTTGGGAGACAAATCAATATGTAGAAATTCACTTCCATTCACTGGCAATATGTGAAACAATTTTACAACAACAATATTTTTTATTCCGTGCAGGTATTGTCACAAAATATCTCTACACTACAAGCATGCAATAGAAAGCAAGAAGCATGATTGACAAGAAGTGGAAGCATACATATTTGAGTTCCCGACTTTATATGCTAACAACAATACATATGAAGCATTACTAATTGAAAAAAATAGTCGCAAAAAAGACTAAACTTAGCACAACATATGCACAAAACTCCCATAGGAGCTGGTGATTGCCGTTGGAGGTAGTGGCTTGCTGGGCGGCCGTTGGTAGTTGGAACTAGGAACATTCATGCTAAGGTCTGAAGATGGATGAGGGCATCACGGGTGAAGAAGGGTGTCGTCCGGAGGTGGGAGGTCATCACCGTCTGGTTGGGATGGCACCGTTGTGTCACGGAGGCCGTCACTATGGGCGGCGGACGACGCTGGCTAGTTGGGATGGCATTCCTCATGTTTTTCTGTAAAGGAGGTTGAGACCCCCGGTCTCTGCATCAGTCGATGCATACGGCCATCTTTATTTGTTATTCAACATAGGTCTAACAAGAACATACATCAAGCTATCTGAAGTCATCATTCACACCTACAAATTCGATAATGTGGAGTTCTCTCACTCCCCATATCTAAAATCGGTGCCGTCGCCGATCCATCCGCGTAACGCATCGGAACCCACAGCCGGTGGAACAGATCTAAATTTTACACCACATGCACATGTTTTAGATGCCACCATCGTCATCAAACCCCTGACCCGTCTTCAGGAGAGATATCTGCACCATCCTTGCCAATCCGTCCATCCGTCGATGCCACCATGGCGCCCAATGGCGCCGCCACACCATGCTCGTCCGTCCAAACGCAAAGATTCTAGAAGATCTGTCGTGCGTAGCACCTACCACTAGTAGAAAACAGGGCATTGGACCAGCCCATTAGTCCCGGTTCAATCTAGAACCGGGTCCAATGGGGGCACTGGACCCGGTTCGTGAGCCCAGGGGGCCGGCCGGGCCACGTGGGCCATTGGTCCTGGTTCGTTTGGACCTTTTGGTCCCGGTTGGAGCGACAAACCGGGACCAATGGCTCTTGGTCCTGGCCCACCACCATTGGTCCCGGTTAGTGTTATGAACCGGGACCAAAGGCTCCCCTTTAGCCCAGGTTCATAGCACCAACCGGGACCAATGAGGTGCCTATATATAACCCCTCACTCAAGAGCAGAGCTCACTGCTCTGTTTTATTTTCTGGCCGAGGAGGAGACGGGTTAGTGGTGCTCTAGCTCACCTCCTATGCACACAACGTGTTCGGTGGAATGCCCGAGCCACACTAGTTAAGCTTTTCTCCTCTCGAAGCTCTATTTTCTCCGAGATTTGTCTAGGTTTAGCGGTCCGTCATGTCCCGTCCCCGTCTTCGCCGCCGTCGATCGCCCCCGCCGATCTCGTCACCGGCACCACCGTGGTGAGCCTCTTGTTATGTACATGCTTTTCTTACTTTTATTATTGCTTGTTATTATTGCTTTAGATAGATATTTGTCTAATTTTCTTACGTTTATTATTGCTTGTTATTATATAGTGCGATGGTTTTGATATCCGCCCACGTGGGCCCTCGTCCTGTCTACGATTTGGATGTGGTATATTATCTTTAATTTATAACTAATTGTTTTAGTGTTTATGATAGTTATGCCGACCAACCTGACATGCATAGATGTTTTATTATGTCTAGGAGGTAGTTGAACCGGAAATTCCAACCGACCCTCTTGTGGAGAGGTTAAATTTAGTTGAAGAGGAAAACATTTCCTTAAAGAAAAAATTGGAAAAAATGGAGGAGGAGAAGATGGAATTGGAGTTGCATGTTGCGGACGTCATCGATGATCACAAGATCAAGATGGACCCTATTGTCGAGAGGTTAAATTTAGTTGAAGAAGAAAACAAATTCTTGAAGGAAAAAAATAAATAAATTGTGGACGACAAGATGATATTGGAGTTGCATGTTGCGGATGTCGTCGATGATCACAAGATCAAGATGGATGCAATGCGGTTGAAGATTAAAAAGATTAGAAAATATGCCATTCATACCGAGGCTTGGTATCATTATGCCGTTGGATCAATTGTTACCTTGGTATGATCGCATTTGTTTTCGCATTGAAAAGTTTTACATAGTTTCGATGTGTATGGAGAGCTATATGTTGTTAGATGAGAACTATATATGTATGTACTTTGGTTTTAATGTGATGATGAACTTTTATCCATTTGGTCACTTAATTATCTATTTATGATGTTCTGTAATGGTTTTTGACACACTTAATTATATATAATGCACGCAGATGAACCGGCAATGGATGTACGGTGACAGACACACCTCCGAGTACATTAAGGGCGTGCATGAGTTTCTAAATGCCGCTGAGGCAAACAAGCAGAATGGTTTTATGTGTTGTCCATGCACTAAATGTGTGAATACGATGTCTTACTCTAACCGGAAAATCCTTCACTCCCACCTGCTTTACAAGGGTTTCATGCCACACTATAATGTTTGGACGAGGCACGTAGAAATAGGGGTTATGATGGAAGACGGCGAAGAAGAAGAGTACGATGACAACTATGTGCCCCCTGAATACGGTGATGCTGCAATGGGGGGAGCTGGTGAAGATCAAGAGGAACCAGACGATGTGCCCAATGATGCTGCAACGGGTGAAGCTGCTAAAGATCAAGAGGAACCAAATGATGATCTCCGCCGGGTCATTGTCGATGCAAGGACACAATGCGAAAGTCAAAAGGAGAAGCTGAAGTTCGATCGCATGTTAGAGGATCACAAAAAAGGGTTGTACCCCAATTGCGAAGATGGCAACACAAAGCTCGGTACCGTACTAGAATTGCTGCAGTGGAAGGCAGAGAATGCTGTGGCTGAAAAAGGATTTCAGAAGCTACTGAAAATATTGATGAAGAAGCTTCCGAAGGATAACGAATTGCCCGACAGTACATACGCAGCAAAGAAGGTCGTATGCCCTCTAGGATTGGAGGTGCAGAAGATACATGCATGCCCTAATGAATGCATCCTCTACCGCGGTGCATACAAGGATCTGAACGCATGCCCGGTATGCGGTGCATTGCGGTATAAGATCAGACGAGATGACCCTGGTGATGTTGATGGTGAGCCCGCCAGGAAGAGGGTTCCTGCGAAGGTGATGTGGTATGCTCCTATAATACCACGGTTGAAACGTTTGTTTAGAAACAGAGAGCATGCCAAGTTGATGCGATGGCACAGTGAGGACCGTAAGAAAGACGGGAAGTTGAGAGCACCCGCTGACGGGTCGCAGTGGAGAAAAATCGAGAGAAAGTACTGGGAGGAGTTTGCAAAGGACACAAGGAACGTATGGTTTGCTTTAAGTGCGGATGGCATTAATCCTTTCGGGGAGCAGAGCAGCAATCACAGCACCTGGCCCGTGACTCTATGTATGTATAACCTTCCTCCTTGGATGTGCATGAAGCGGAAGTTCATTATGATGCCAGTTCTCATCCAAGGCCCTAAGCAACCCGCCAACGACATTGATGTGTACCTAAGGCCATTAGTTGAAGAAATTTTACAGCTGTGGAATGGAAACGGTGTACGTGCGTGGGATGAGCACAGACAGGAGGATTTTGACCTAAAGGCGTTGCTGTTCGTGACCATCAACGATTGGCCCGCTCTCAGTAACCTTTCAGGGCAGACAAACAAAGGATACCACGCATGCACGCACTGTTTAGATGACACTGAAAGTATATACCTGGACAAGTGCAGGAAGAATGTGTACCTGGGCCATCGTCGATTTCTTCCGACCAACCATCAATGTCGAAAGAAAGGCAAGCATTTCAAAGGCGAGGCAGATCACCGGAAGAAGCCCGCTATGTGTACCGGTGATCATGTACTTGCTATGCACTACAAGAAATATGTCAACTTATGACCTTTTGTCATAGATCCTGGAAGAATTGGTCATAGATCTATGACCATTTCAGACCAATTGGTCAAAAGCTGTTCGGGGGGCTCCAAACCATAAACTATAACGACCATTTTGGTCAGAAAGGTCATAATTTCCTTACATGAAATGGTCATAAAGCAGATAGCACTGGTTCGCTGCCTTATTTCTAGCTGATCATGACCAATATAGATGGTCATAACCTTGTAAATTGTGGTGGGTTGCTACGACTAGGCGCCACCTCATCAATTTTGCCTATGTGTCATGTTTATGTGGCAGTTTTTGCCCTAGGTTGTGAAGCAACCTATATTTCTGTCATTCCCAAAATTCCCCAAAAAATCTCATAAATTCTTTGGGTCATATCTTCATCAAATATGTAGAAAACCTTCCTTGCCTAGTTCAAAAATAATTCAAAAATATTCATTTTCCTATTCTGTTCAAAAAAAGACTTTGTGAAGGAAGTACCACTTTGGCACGTCCAAATGGTATCCATTTTCTACAGTGCTTTCCTATGCCCAAATAATTATCCTCCACCAAATGCCAGCTCAATCCATTCATTATTTTGAGCCCATCTTCAACATTCGTATTTATGTCCAGTGTGGTACTTTGCAAAGCAAGTACCACCTAGACTCCTCCTTTTGAGCTGAAAATTTGTGAAGACGGTCTTCTTAGTAACTGATCATCCTCAACCAAAACTCACGCCCATTAGCCATGTGCATTTCCCGTACCGCTAATCAAACACTTGGCTGCTAATTCATGTTTGAGCATCGATCGGTCTTCTCGTGAGAATCTTATGTTGTAATTTTCTTCCTAGCACCTACCTGGGGAGTGGCCAACCCACTAGACATGCCTAGGCCGCCCAGAACACATGGCAACGCCACAGTCACGCGGTGACCACGCGGCGAGCATGCGAGTTTACGCGCTCTAGAGTTGGGGCCCTCGACCACCGCCCAAACCTTGACGTATCGCCACCAAACCATGTATTTATGATTAAATAGGTACTTATGTAACTAGAAATGATTTTTAGAAAAAATAAATAGCAAACTATGAGGCAGACGCAGTTCAAATTTGACCCGCTTCCAACTGAATCGGCGGAAATTTGTCTTTTTCAGGAGAGGTGGATCAAAACTTTTTACACCCAACCATTTTTTCAATTGTGCATTAAATATGTCCTAGTATTTTAGAAAATTGATTTGGTCAAATTTTGCAACAATTATTTGGGAGGTCCTTCACAAAAAAACCTCCTTTTGGGCACTCGAAAAATGGAAAATGAATTTTTCGTCCAAAGAAAATGAAAACTTCCTTAGGCAACATTGTTTGCCATTCCAAGATTCACCCTTGTGCACAATATGAGATCATTTGAACAAACTATGCCATGAATGTGGCCATAGGATTGATCATTTGGCTTGAAATCTATGAATCTTCATGCATGATAGCTCATTTCTGAGAACACTTTTTTAAAAGAATTGCCGTATTACAAGTTTATTATTTTTCCTAGTAACTTGGTCATATATAATGACACCATGCGAAGGTGTTCCAATTTTTTGAATATTTTATGCCCGTTTCAAAATGCGGTCAAAACGGCGGGAATGACCGTTCCTAGCTAGTGGTTGAATCTTGGAATTTTTTTGGTGTTTCTATGATTAAATATATACTTAAATACCTAGAAATGATTTTTGGAAAAAATAAAGGGCAAACTACAAGGCAGCTACAGTTCAAATTTGACCCGCTTCCAGCTGAATCGACTGAAATTTGTCTTTTTCAGGAGAGGTGGATCAAAACTTTTTACACCCAACCATTTTGTCAATTGTGCATTAAATATGTCCTAGTATTTTAGAAAATTGATTTGGTCAAATTTTGCAACAATTATTTGGGAGGTCCTTCACAAAAAAACCTCCTTTTGGGCACTCGAAAAATGGAAAATGAATTTTTCGTCCAAAGAAAATAAAAACTTCCTTAGGCAACATTGTTTGCCATTACAAGATTCACCCTTGTGCACAATATGAGATCATTTGAACAAACTATGCCATGAATGTGGCCATAGGATTGATCATTTGGCTTGAAAGCTATGAATCTTCATGCATGATAGCTCATTTATGAGAACACTTTTTTAAAAGAATTGCCGTATTACAAGTTTATTATTTTTCCTAGTAACTTGGTCATATATAATGACACCATGCGAAGGTGTTCCAATTTTTTGATTTTTTTTGAATTTTTTATGCCCGTTTCAAAATGCGGTCAAAACGGCGGGAATGACCGTTCCTAGCTAGTGGTTGAATCTTGGAATTTTTTTGGTGTTTCTATGATTAAATAGATACTTAAGTACCTTGAAATGATTTTTGGAAAAAATAAAGGGCAAACTACAAGGCAGCTACAGTTCAAATTGAACCCACTTCTAGCTGAATCGACTGAAATTTGTCTTTTTCACGAGAGGTGGATCAAAACTTTTTACACCCAACCATTTTGTCAATTGTGCATTAAATATGTCCTAGTATTTTAGAAAATTGATTTGGTCAAATTTTGCAACAATTATTTGGGAGGTCCTTCACAAAAAAACCTCCTTTTGGGCACTCGAAAAATGGAAAATGAATTTTTCGTCCAAAGAAAATGAAAACTTCCTTAGGCAACATTGTTTGCCATTCCAAGATTCACCCTTGTGCACAATATGAGATCATTTGAACAAACTATGCCATGAATGTGGCCATAGGATTGATCATTTGGCTTGAAATCTATGAATCTTCATGCATGATAGCTCATTTCTGAGAACACTTTTTTAAAAGAATTGCCGTATTACAAGTTTATTATTTTTCCTAGTAACTTGGTCATATATAATGACACCATGCGAAGGTGTTCCAATTTTTTGAATATTTTATGCCCGTTTCAAAATGCGGTCAAAACGGCGGGAATGACCGTTCCTAGCTAGTGGTTGAATCTTGGAATTTTTTTGGTGTTTCTATGATTAAATATATACTTAAATACCTAGAAATGATTTTTGGAAAAAATAAAGGGCAAACTACAAGGCAGCTACAGTTCAAATTTGACCCGCTTCCAGCTGAATCGACTGAAATTTGTCTTTTTCAGGAGAGGTGGATCAAAACTTTTTACACCCAACCATTTTGTCAATTGTGCATTAAATATGTCCTAGTATTTTAGAAAATTGATTTGGTCAAATTTTGCAACAATTATTTGGGAGGTCCTTCACAAAAAAACCTCCTTTTGGGCACTCGAAAAATGGAAAATGAATTTTTCGTCCAAAGAAAATAAAAACTTCCTTAGGCAACATTGTTTGCCATTCCAAGATTCACCCTTGTGCACAATATGAGATCATTTGAACAAACTATGCCATGAATGTGGCCATAGGATTGATCATTTGGCTTGAAAGCTATGAATCTTCATGCATGATAGCTCATTTATGAGAACACTTTTTTAAAAGAATTGCCGTATTACAAGTTTATTATTTTTCCTAGTAACTTGGTCATATATAATGACACCATGCGAAGGTGTTCCAATTTTTTGATTTTTTTTGAATTTTTTATGCCCGTTTCAAAATGCGGTCAAAACGGCGGGAATGACCGTTCCTAGCTAGTGGTTGAATCTTGGAATTTTTTTGGTGTTTCTATGATTAAATAGATACTTAAGTACCTTGAAATGATTTTTGGAAAAAATAAAGGGCAAACTACAAGGCAGCTACAGTTCAAATTTAACCCACTTCTAGCTGAATCGACTGAAATTTGTCTTTTTCACGAGAGGTGGATCAAAACTTTTTACACCCAACCATTTTGTCAATTGTGCATTAAATATGTCCTAGTATTTTAGAAAATTGATTTGGTCAAATTTTGCAACAATTATTTGGGAGGTCCTTCACAAAAAAACCTCCTTTTGGGCACTCGAAAAATGGAAAATGAATTTTTCGTCCAAAGGAAATAAAAACTTCCTTAGGCAACATTGTTTGACATTCCAAGATTCACCCTTGTGCACAATATGAGATCATTTGAACAAACTATGCCATGAATGTGGCCATAGGATTGATCATTTGGCTTGAAAGCTATGAATCTTCATGCATGATAGCTCATTTCTGAGAACACTTTTTTAAAAGAATTGCCGTATTACAAGTTTATTATTTTTCCTAGTAACTTGGTCATATATAATGACACCATGCGGAAGTGTTCTAATTTTTTAATTTTTTTTGAATTTTTTATGCCCGTTTCAAAATGCGGTAAAAACGGCGGGAATGACCGTTCCTAGCTAGTGGTTGAATCTTGGAATTTTTTTGGTGTTTCTATGATTAAATAGATACTTAAGTACCTAGAAATGATTCTTGGAAAAAATAAAGGGCAAACTACAAGGCAGCTACAGTTCAAATTTGACTCACTTCAAGCTGAATCGACTGAAATTTGTCTTTTTCACGAGAGGTGGATAGAAACTTTTTACAGCCAACCATTTTGTCAATTATGCATTAAATATGTCCTAGTATTTTAGAAAATTTATTTGGTACAATTTTGCAACAAATATATTATAGGTCCTTCACAAAAAAAACTCATTTTGGGCACTCGGAAAATGGAAAATTGATCACGACCTTTTTAGATGGTCATAACGGCATCAAAGGCTGCACTTCGTTCTGATTGGTCTATGGGCATGTCACGCGGATCAAGCATTAGAGACCATCGGATGCTGCCAGATCCAACGGCCCACACCCTTCATAGTCTCCCCACCCACACCCACCCGAAAGCATCTCCCCTCACCTACACCACATGTCGTTGAGGACACTGACATGTGGGCCTAATTCCTCGCGGGCCCGCCTGTCAGTGGCCGAATGCCACCACTCACCCACCGCACACCACTCCTCCCCCCTCCCT
>LR738711.1:43058389-43075306 GCA_902687465.1 Secale cereale
AGTTATGCAAAGTTGTTCTGGAACGAAGTCCCTGATAGGATAATCCGTCTTTTGTTACGAATTATCTTATCTGGGACTCCGTTCCAAAACCACTTTGGAGAGCTTCGTACCATCATGCTACTATTACTTTCGCCTAATGATGAAATATTGGTTTTGTTGAATCCTTTGACACTAGACAAAATGTGACATGAGGGGGCCTAGGTTTGTGGATCGCCGAGCAGTCGAGGGTCGAGGGGGCGAGAGAGGTTGCCTAGCTAGTGTCAAAGTATTGAAGAATCCATGACTTCATCATTTGCCAGAAGTAACCGGGGCATGTTGGTACGAAGTTATGCAAAGTTGTTCTGGAACGAAGTCCCTGATAGGATAATCCGTCTTTTGTTACGAATTATCTTATTTGGGACTCCGTTCCAAAACCACTTTGGAGAGCTTCGTACCATCATGCTACTGTTACTTTCGCCTAATGATGAAGTATTGGTTTTGTTGAATCCTTTGACACTACACAAAATGTGACATGAGGAGGTCTAGGGTTGTGGATCGCCGAGCAGTCGGGGGTCGAGGGGTCGAGAGGTTGCCTAGCTAGTGTCAAAGTATTGAAGAATTCCATGACTTCATCATTTGCCAGAAGTACCGGGGCATTTTGCTACGAAGTGTCTAGGGTTTGTGGATCGCCGAGCAGTCGAGGGTCGTCCAGGGGTCGAGGGTCAAAGCTAGTTCTACGTTTGCCATTAATATATCCATCTGTCATGTTTCAATAATAATTGGCATGTTGTAAATATTTGTAGAAACTATAGACGACAACACCCGAGACCTAGCACAAGAAGCGATGTTGATGGACATAATCGCAGACGGAAAAAATGCCGTCTTGTCGTTTCTCAACGACACCGATGAGCAAGTCGAAAGAGAGCTGCAGCTGGAAGATCTAGGCTATGATATTGATGGATCCGGTGACCCAATGCACATGGAAGAAGTAGACCGTGAGGACGGCTCCGGTGACCCAATGCCGGTGCAAGAAGGAGACCGTGATGCTGGCTCCGGTGACCGAACCGAGTCCGGACAGGAGGTATATATGTTAGTTAAGCATTTGCTGACTAGTTAATTGATGCATTCATTAACTCTCGTCTTTGTTCCTTTTTCTAGCCCTCCGGATCGAGCAAATCTTCGGTAAAGAGACGAGGCGCGAAGAAAAAGTTGAGGCCGGATGAAAAGTTTGAGATCTCAGAAATCTCGCGCTCCGGCGAGCTGATTGACCCCATCCGGACAAAGAACGCATTTGTTAATCAGTGCGGGGTTCTGGTTAGGGACAAGATCCCGATCAGCATCCATCAATGGTTAAAGCCGGCTGCAAATGACGCTCAGGTGACTTATGTCACTGATATGCAGAAAGAAGATCTTTGGACTGAGCTGAAGTCAAATTTCATCCTTCCGCGAGAGGATGATCTGGCGAATCCAGTTAAAGAGGAGTTAATCAAGTCTGCTGCACTTTCGAAGATGGCAGACCAATTCAGGGCATTGAAGAAAAAACTGAATACGTTTGTCAAAGATAAAAAGACTCCAGAATTCGTGGGCATATATGAGAAGATCAAAGATGACTGGCCCGCATTTGTGGCCCATAAGACATCGGAAAAGAGTCAGAAGATGTCGGAGACAAACCGGATAAATGCTGCGAAGAAGAAGCATCACCATCGCACGGGGTCAGGTGGCTACCTCAGAGCCCGGCCTAAGTGGTCCAAGGCTGAGAATGATCTGCTTGAGAAAGGGATCGAACCAGAGACAATTCAATGGCCAGACCGTTGCCGGACTTGGTTCTTCGGGGCTGGCAGAACCTTGGACCCTGTATCAGGGTGGTGCATTTGGACGGACAAGCAATTGGAAACACCACTCAGGAAGATGCGGGAGTATATCAAAGCAGCGCATGAAGGGACGTTCTTCCCCGACAGAGAGAACGACGAGCTGACAATGGCCCTCGGGAATCCTGAGCACCCTGGACGGACACGAGGCACGCCAGGCTCCCGTCCGTGGCGTGCTGGGTTTCCGGACGCAGGCGGCTACAAAAGTAATGAGAGGAGGAAGAAAATGGAGCAGACCGAACTGCAGGCGCTGCGGGCCAGAATACAAGCGATAGAGGAACGGGAAGCAAATCGGGACAAAAGAATTGCCGAAGCATCCCCCGAAGCTACCCTACCATCTCAGCGGAGAAGCAGCGTGGCTTCCACCGAGCTGCTTCAGCCGGAGCCTGTCTTGACGGCTACTGCCAGGTATCCCGTGGATGCTATCACGCAGGCACAAAATTTCCACCTTATGGCGCAGTGGATGAATCTGAAGGTCAAGGCGGCTGCTGGCTCTGTTTATCCTTCTGGACCCGATGACACTTTTCACTGCTGTCCGACTCCAGAAGGATATGCTAGGGTGATGGTGGATGAAATAACGGAGGGATTTGAGGAGCTCCAGCTTGACCACCTGATACGTCTCAAGCGTATCTACTTTTCCAATCACTTTTGATATTGTTTTGACCTCATTCTTGCATGATTTGGACTAAACTAACCCGAACTGACGCTATTTTCAGCAGAGCTGCCTGTATGGTTTATTTGTGTGCAGGAAAACGGATTTTTAAGTATCTCAGAAAAATCCACGAAAAATCAGAGAAAATCCACGCACCCGAAGGAACCAAATACCAGAAGTGGGGCCAGAGGGGGGCCAGGGGGTGCCCAGGCGCCCTGTGGGCGCCCCCCCCCCCCCCTGGGCCGCGCCGGGGGGCGCCTGGGTGGGGCCCACACCCCCTGGTGCCCTACTTTAGCCCATATTTTTCCTCCCGACGCAGAAACCCCAGATCGGAAGTTCTTTCGCTGTTTTTCGTCGCGGAGCCGCCGCCACCCTCTGTTCTTCTTCGGGAGGGCTAATCTGGAGGCTGATTTGGCCTCCGGAGAGGGGAGATCGTCGCCATCGTCATCATCATCACCACTCCATCATCCCTCCATGACTTCCCCCTTCATGTGTGAGTAATTCCCCTGCTGTAGGCGAAGGGGATGGTAGGGATTGGATGAGTTAGATCATGTAATAGTTCATCAGATTGTTGGGGGCATGTTGCCTATCATCTACTATGGTGTTTATCATCTTTGCTACAACTTGTTATTCTTAATGCTTGACACTTAGGGCCTGAGTGCCATGATTTCAGATTTGAACCATATGTGTTTGCATGAATATATTTGTGTTCTTAATCCTATCTATGAGTTGTATGCACCTGTTACGGTTCGGAACCGGCGATCCCAAAAGTGACAGCTTGGGACACCAAAGGGGATGGTCCGTAGTTTGAGGATTACATGTATCCATTGCGTTCATTGCTTTGTTCCGGTGCTCTTTGACAGGAGCACCTTAATATCCATTAGTTCCTTTTGGCCCCGTTCATAGCGGGATGGTAGGACAAAAGATGTTTTGCAGGTTCTTATTGCAAGCACGTACAACTACCTATGGGATACATGCCTAATGCTTGATATTTGCCTAGATGATCATTACTTTTCCGTGTGCCGTGCCCCAAGTTAGAAACTATCTCATCCATGCAGCGCCCAACCATCCATCTCCCTAGCCTACAGTATTTTAAACCTTGCTTGTCACTAGTTGCTACTTTTGCCATTTACTACTAATATTTACTTTTACTGTTTACTTTTACTATTACTATCATCACTATCATATCACTATTACCACTTATCTTTTGTTGCAAGTAAGTATATTTCAGGTGCGGTTGAATTGACAACTCAACTGTTAAAGCTTATAAATACTCTTTGGCTCCCCGTGTGTCGAATCAGTAAATTGGGTTATTCTTACCCGCGAAGACTATCTCGATCCCTTACGGTTGAGGGTTATCAAGTACCGTTTTCTGGCGCCGTTGCCGAGGAGCATAGCAATATTTACAAGTCTACTTGAGGTATCCTACCTGCTGCACTTTATTCACTATGGGTAAGAAAGGAGACCCCAAGGTTCCGATCTTACTATCCACTACAAGAAGAGGTACTGCTCTGAGCACTAGTGCTACGCTTGATTCACCTTTCGTTATGAGTAAGTTTGCCTCACCACCACCACATGATGCTCCTACTGAATCTGTTACTATGACTGATACTCTTGATTATGCTTCTACTACTTTTGATGATGATATTAGTTCGCTTGGTTATGCTCTTGAGAAACAAATTGCTGCCGCAGCTGAAAAATATGGAATTGAACTTCCTGTTGCTCGCTACCCTATTGGCGAAACTTATGATTATCCTGATTTGAGTAAACTCAAAGAGAGGCTCCTTGAAGATGATTACTATATGCTTGATGAAGATCTATGCAGGGAACTGACAGAGTTTGCTGGCTCTGACCCTAAAGTTATTAAGAAAATATTTGAAAAACACTCTTTGAAAGACAAAACCGTTCCTAATCCTGAGTTTGCTACATCTCCTATATGAATTGATGATCCTGATTTTGACTTCTCTGTTGATCTTTCACTTATACCTATGGTTGAAGCTGACCCCTTTTATGGCAGAGAAAATGATGATGCTATTGCACACCTAACTAAACTTATTGAGCTAGGTAGCCTGTTTACCACAGATGAAAAGATACGATACTTTTATGTGACCAAGCTTCTTCCTTTCTCCTTGAAGGAAGGTGCTAAAGCGTGGTATGACTCACTCCCATGCGGTTCTATTAAGAGTCCTCAGGACTTAGCTCACTCTTTTGTTGATAAGTACTTTCCTGCTCACATGCAACATGGTGCTTTACAAAGAATTTATAACTTTAAACAGTTGCAGGATGAGTCCCTCCCTAAAGCTTGGGGGAGGTACTGTGGTTTGATTCGGGCTAGACCAGGACATGAGATTCCTAAGAATGAATTAATTGATATATTCTATGCTGGTCTAACTGATGAATCTAGGTCCTATTTGGACAGTTGTGCTGGTTGTGTTTTCAGGAAAAGAACACCGGACGATGCGGAAGATCTGATGGGCAGGATTGCCAAAAACCATGAAGATTGGTCTGTCCCTGAACCACCTCCACCAACAAAGAAGAGGGGCATGTTTGTTCTAAGCCCCGAGGATATGTGAGAAGCAAAGAAGTCTATTAAAGAGAAAGGTATTAAAGCTGAAGACGTGAAGAATCTACCCCCTATTGAGAAGCTGTGTGAGCTTACCACTCACCCTCCTATGGTAGAGGTACACTCTCTTTTAGATTTCAACGCAGGTGACATCCCTCATGGTAAACCTCCTGATCAATGTTTAGATGAGTTTGATAATTTTATTATGAAACAGAATCATTTTAATGAGAGGATAGAAAGTCAGTTGCATGATAATTCCCTTGCTATCAAAAAATTGCTTGGTGTTTTAGATAGAACAGTTAATGATGTTCAATGTCTTGTGAAGCATTTTCATATGGTTCAAACTCAGCTTGATCAAATTTCTAATGTGCAAAGAGATTTGCTTGCTAACAATGCCAAACAAGATAAATTGCAGGCTTTTGGGATTAAGACCCGAGGAGGAACTAGTACTCAAGATCCTCTTTATCCAGAAGGACATCCGAAGAGAATCGAGCAAGATTCTCAAATGCAGGAAGAAGAAATTATTGTCTCTCCAAATAAGAAGAAGAAACATAAAGAGACTGACAATGCTAATGATCCTATTGCAGATGAAGAGCCAGTTATTGATCCCAACAGTGTATCTATTTCCGATGCTGAGACTGAAGACGGTGCTGAACCTGAAAGTAATGATAATGAAAAAAACGATTCGCCTGAAGTTTGAGAAGAAGAAGCACCTGACAAACGTAAGAGGTACACTAAAGAAGACTTCATCGCAAGAAAACATTGGAAGGAGAAAGAACCATGGGTACAGAAACCCATGCCCTTTCCAGGTAAGTCCATCAAATCTAAAGAAGAAGAGCATTATAATAAGTTTTGCGAGTGGATTAAACCTCTTTTTCTTCAGATACCTTTGACTGATGCTATTAAGTTACTTCCTTATTCAAAATATATGGAAGATATTGTCACTAACAAAAGAAAAGTTCCTAATGATGCAATACCTACTGTGCTTGCTAACTATTCTTTCAGTGGAAAGATTCCTGAGAAGTTCGGTGATCCAGGTATACCCACCATTCCTTGCTCCATAAAGAATAATTATGTCAAAACTGCTTTATGTGATCTTGGAGCAGGAGTGAGTGTTATGCCTCTCTCTCTTTACGAGAGGCTTTGTTTAGAGAAACTAATTCCTACAGATATCTCCCTTCAGATGGCTGACAAGTCAACCGCTGTTCCGATAGGTATTTGTGAGGATGTTCCAGTTGAAGTTTCTAATTGTTTAATTCTTACTGATTTTGTTGTGCTTGACATGCCCGAGGATGGGAGTATGTCCATTATTCTTGGTAGACCTTTCCTTAACACCACAGGTGCTATTATTGATTGCAACAAAGGGAAGGTTACCTTTCATGTGAATGATAAAGAACACACGGTATATTTTCCAAAGAAGACCGACAGGAGGCATACCCACAACTCTATAGAGAATATCGAGACCGTGAAAATTGGAGAATGGGACTGTCCACTACATGTGCCTCACAAATACAAAACTATCATGGTAGGGACAATGTCCATCAAGGTAAAAGTCCAGTGATTACTTCGTAGGAGGTGAGACTTTTTGCTCTATATATCGCTTGTTTGTTGGTAAGACTTGATCAACCTTACTAGTGAACGTGTTTTATATGGATAAAAAGTTGAGCTTGCTATGTTTTCATTTGTTTTTAGTTTTGTCCTACTTGCTGTACCAAGTATCTATGTTTTTTAAGCTTCACAATACTACTAACTGCTTCAAGTTTTCAGAGAGTTTCGCAGATTTTTGAACTTCGAAAAAATTTCAACAGTGAAGTTTTCAGAAAAATTCCAGAAAAATTATATTAAAAATTTCCACAACGGGAGAGACCCGGAAAGTCCTGGGGCCAGCTAGGGGAGGCCACCAGTGGCCCAGGCGGCCAGCTGGCGCAGCCCAGCCCCTGGCCGCGCCCACAGGGCGCCTGGGGCCCACGGGACCCCCCTCCAGGTACTTCTTCTTCCCTCCTCTCTTTCTTTTTCCAGAAACCCGAGTTCTGGTCTTGTTCTTGCTGTTCTTGCTGTTCTTGGAAGCGATTCTTCGATCTCTCTCTACAGCCCATCATTTGAGCTGAAATTTTGAGCAAATACTCCCTGGTATGTGACTCCTCCACCCCTCCAATTAGATTTTTGATCGGTGGCCTCATTTGTGAGTATTTAGTAGTTCTTGGTGCTGTAGAGATGAGATTGCATGCATGTGTAGAAAGTTATTTTCCAAGTTTTGATGCAAGTTTATGCCTTGGGCAAGTGAGTTGAGTAGTTTGCCTTAGCTCACTTTGTTTTAATCCACGTTTTTGTAAATTGTAAAAAAAAATCAGAAATGAGTTTGTTAGGAAGGGCAAAAGGATGGCTTGAGAAGAGGAGGCCCGCACACTCCGATCGAGTCACTAGAGCCGCAGCTTCACCATCGACTTCTAGGGTGAGCTATAATGAGGATCATGTGCCCCTGGAGTTGTTGGAAGATACAAGTCCAGCACGTGCGATGACATTTCCATGTGATGAATTCATGGAAGCTGCGGGAATCAAGGATGAGTTTTATAATCTTTGTGCTAATGCAGGTTTGACACGACTCGTCATGAGCCGTGTTACTCAGCATCTTGTTTCCTCACCTCAGGTATTTTGCATATTATATTGCTAGAGGGGTGTTAGCTCGTGACAACACGAGCAGCATTTCTGCTCCGGATATCGCTATCTTGGCAGCAGCCCTCTCAGGGAGGTCTGATTATAATCTTGGTACCTTAATTGCTCGACGCCTTGCTATGAACGGTAACAAGGGGGACTTATATGGTGGCATTTATGCCACACTTATCTTAGAGCATCTTGGAGGCACCCCACACCCTGATGATACTCCTTTTACTTATTTAAGCTTTGATCTTGCTGTATGAAAAGGCATAAGTTTGTTACCATGGGTTCTGAGCTTGATAACCTTGTTTATATCTTGCGTTTCGGAACTACCGCGGAACGCGAGATCCGTCTACCTGCACCTCTTTTGTTTGATTTTTCTCGCAGGAACGGATGGTTCTTTGATGTTGTCCAGTTCGATGAGTTCATGGTCCAGCATCAGTTCCATAACCCCATGGAGGGGGTTGTGCCCGACGAGGAGAGGCACGGTGAGATACCACATTTTCAGGAAGAGACCGCCACCGAGTTTGGTGAAGGGTCTTCCTCTGTTTGGCGCTCGGAACCTTCCTCGTGGGAGACTCCGAGGAGTTTGGTGTACGCGCCATCATCCTTCTACGACCCTTGGGCTCGCCACCATACCCCTGGAGCAGGAGGCTCCTGGGGACAGTAGCTGCTAACCAACTTAGGCCAAAAGCCTAAGCTTGGAGGAGTACGTGCCCTTCTCACTTTTCCCTTGTATTATCCGTTTTATTCGCTTTGATCTTTTCGAAAATTTTGCCCGTTCTTCTTTACTTCTCTCTTTGCAAAAACAACAAAAAGATTTTCTCTTTCTTTTGCTTTTATTCAACCTTTGAAAAAAAAACCAAAAAGATTTCCTTTTTCTCTTTAGTTTGCTTTGTTTTCAGAGATCAGCTCGAGTCCGTGATGGCATTTGATTATATTTCCTATGTTCGATCGTGTAAGTGACAAGCAGTAATGACGAAGATCGACTGAGAGGAAGCAACAAGGAAGACCGGTATGAACTCTTATTGTTTCTACTTTTGTACATATGCCTGTACTTATGATCTAGAGACCAGCTTGTAGCGACCCAGTGCTATGTTTACAATGCTCTTCCAGTGGTTCATGCTTTCCTTGTGGCTAGTCTCGAATAACTAGAGTATATAATGTGTTATTGAAATGATCTACATGCATTGCACTGTTCATGGTCTGGTATACTAAGGTGGTATTTCCCTTTAGAGAATTTTTGGATTGACTTGGCACATGCTTACACATGTTTAAGACTAAAAAGTCTGTTTTGCCTTGATGATCTTTGAGTTTTAGAATAGTTATATCACTTTCATGCCCGGTTCAATGTTGCTTTGTCGCTCTGCATGATTATGACCGTTATTGCTCTTTAGTTGGTCGCTTCCCAGTCTTTTGCTAAACCTCCACCCGTACTAAGCGGAATGACTGCTTGTGCATCCAAAACCTTTAAACCTGTTATGCCATATGAGTCCACTATACCTTCCTATACATGGTATTTACCTGCCATACCTAACGAAGACTTTCATGTAGCATCTCGAAATTATTCAAAAGCACTTCTCTTTTTGTGCCTATGTTTTAGCTCATGAGGAAGTAGTAGTTAATTCATGATCTCTTTAAGTTGGACAAGTTTCACCCCTGGATTGCATGTATAATGTGCAAACCCCTAATATGAAATGGAACTGGCATTGAGTGCGCCCGGCTCGAAAAGATAATATAACAAACAAACCCTCCTTCACGCTTTGTTCATGAGAAATCAGAAAACTTTGGCAGTGATAAACAAAGGAGATTAAGAGGATGTGATCGTCCTAATGCGGGAGCCGTTCCTCGAGACTTGTCTAGCTTAAAAAGTGATTGAGTTATCTGCTAGCATTCGTTGACGAAATATGCACCTCTCAAAACATATTTACTTCTGTTTTTAAAACCAAGAGCTCTGGTACATGTTTAGTTTTTGTTTCCGATCACGGGTTTTCAACTTTGCCAATAAAAGCCACGGTTCGAGAGTCTCACCTTCTTTCTTCAAAGCACTGACTAGGAGAGCATAATTGTCATTCTGAGTGTAATGTGCATTGTCCCAAAGTATTACATTGTCTTCTGCATACTTGTGATATGATTTATTCAGAAATTCTTAGCTCTAGTCTCCTTTAAAACTCTGGAGGAGTCTCTGCATTTATGTTTTGCTTCACTCATGGAGGCTAGCGAGATACCACCCTAATATGCTCAAGCTATGTGCAATGTGATCCTGTCTTGATTTTCAGTAATATATTATTTACTTCTAAGTATTTGTGACTGGTCACTTGAAAGAAGGATTGCTCCTTGCATTGTTCTCATAAGTACTGTTTTAATACTTGCTGAACTCTTTTCGTAGTACATGCTTATATACATCTAATGAAGCAAAATAGTTTTTCAAAGTTTTCTTTGTCGCGTCCAGTTCGTTGAACTGAATTTCTTGAGGACAAGCAATATGCTAAGCTTGGGGGAGTTGATACGTCTCAAACGTATCTACTTTTCCAAACACTTTTGATATTGTTTTGACCTCATTCTTGCATGATTTGGACTAAACTAACCCGGACTGACGCTGTTTTCAGCAGAGCTGCCTGTATGGTTTATTTGTGTGCAGGAAAACGGATTTTTAAGTATCTCAGAAAAATCCACGAAAAATCAGAGAAAATCCACGCACCCGAAGGAACCAAATACCAGAAGTGGGGCCAGAGGGGGGCCAGGGGGTGCCCAGGCGCCCTGTGGGCGCCCCCCCCCCTGGGCCGCGCCGGGGGGGGCCTAGGTGGGGCCCACACCCCCTGGTGCCCTACTTTAGCCCGTATTTTTCCTCCCGACGCAGAAACCCCAGATCGGAAGTTCTTTCGCTGTTTTTCGTCGCGGAGCCGCCGCCACCCTCTGTTCTTCTTCGGGAGGGCTAATCTGGAGGCTGATTTGGCCTCCGGAGAGGGGAGATCGTCGCCATCGTCATCATCATCACCACTCCATCATCCCTCCATGACTTCCCCCCTTCATGTGTGAGTAATTCCCCTGCTGTAGGCGAAGGGGATGGTGGGGATTGGATGAGTTAGATCATGTAATAGTTCATCAGATTGTTGGGGGCATGTTGCCTATCATCTACTATGGTGTTTATCATCTTTGCTACAACTTGTTATTCTTAATGCTTGACACTTAGGGCCCGAGTGCCATGATTTCAGATCTGAACCATATGTGTTTGCATGAATATATTTGTGTTCTTGATCCTATCTATGAGTTGTATGCACCTGTTACGGTTCGGAACCGGCGATCCCCAAAGTGACAGCTTGGGACACCAAAGGGGATGGTCCGTAGTTTGAGGATTACATGTATCCATTGAGTTCATTGCTTTGTTCCGGTGCTCTTTGACAGGAGCACCTTAATATACATTAGTTCCTTTTGGCCCCGTTCGTAGCGGGATGGTAGGACAAAAGATGTTGTGCAAGTTCTTATTGCAAGCACGTACAACTACCTATGGGATACATGCCTAATGCTTGATATTTGCCTAGATGATCATTACTTTTCCGTGTGCCGTGCCCCAAGTTAGAAACTATCTCATCCATGCAGCGCCCAACCATCCATCTCCCTAGCCTACCGTATTTTAAACCTTGCTTGTCACTAGTTGCTACTTTTTCCATTTACTACTGCTATTTACTTTTACTGTTTACTTTTACTATTACTATCATCACTATCATATCACTATTACCACTTATCTTTTGTTGCAAGTAAGTATATTTCAGGTGCGGTTGAATTGACAACTCAACTGTTAAAGCTTATAAATACTCTTTGGCTCCCCCTGTGTCGAATCAATAAATTGGGTTATTCTTACCCGCGAAGACTATCTCGATCCCTTACGGTTGAGGGTTATCACCACCCTACCGGTGAAGGGGAGACTCGGCTGGGTTCTTCACTGAAGACTCCATGCCTATGGCGGAAGGACCTCATCAACATTCTCAACTGGACGCCTCCGCCTCCTCCTCCTCCTCCTCCGGCGAGTCAGGGCACTCCGCCTCCTCCACCGCCTCCTCCTCCGGCGAGTGACGATCAGGGCACTCCGGCTCCTTCTCCGGCGCGTGGCGGCACTCCGCCTCCTTCTCCGCCGGTGCGTGGCGGCACTCCGCCTCCTTCGCCGCCGGCGCGCCCGAGCAGCCATCCTGCTCCTGTTGGGGAACGTAGTATTTTAAAATTTTCCTACGATCACGCAAGATCTATCTACCAGATGCATAGCAACGAGAGGGGAGAGTGTGTCTACATACCCTCGTAGACCGGGAGCGGAAGCGTCAAGTGACGCGGTTGATGTTGTCGAACTTCTTCGCGATCCAACCGATCAAGCACCGAACGTACGGCACCTCCGCGTTCAGCACACGTTCAGCTTGATGACGTCCCACGAGCTCTTGATCCAGTTGAGCTTCACGAGAGAGTTTCGTCAGCACGACGGCGTGGTGACGGATATGATGTATTCACCGGCGCAGGGCTTCGCCTAAGCACCGCGACGGTATGACCGAGGTGTGTTTCTGTGGAAGGGGGCACCGCACACGGCTGGAACAATTCAACTTGTGTGTCTTTGGGTGCCCCCTGCCCCCGTATATAAAGGAGCAAGGGGGGAGGCCGGCCGGCCCTTGTTTGGTGCGGCTAGAGTTGCAATCCTACTAGGAATAGGATTGCAATCCTATTCCTAGTAGGAATCACCAAAAGAAGGAAGAGAGGGAATAGGAAAAGAAGAAGAGGTGGCGCCCCCCAACTCCTAGTCCAACTAGGAACCCTAGGTGGAGCGCCGGTCAGCCCTATGGGCTGCCTCTCTCTTTTCCATAAGGCCCACTATGGACCATACCCCTTCGTAGGGGGTTCCGGTAACCCCCTCCGGCAATCCCGATAAATCCGAAACTTTTCCGGTATACTTCCGGTGTCCGAATATAGTCGTCCAATATATCAATCTTTATGTCTCGGACATTCCGAGACTCCTCGTCATGTCCGTGATCTCATCCGGGACTCCGAACTACCTTCGGTACATCAAAACTCATAAACTCATAATACCGATCGTCATCAAACGTTAAGCGTGCGGACCCTACGGGTTCGAGAACTATGTAGACATGACCGAGACTCATCTCCAGTCAATAACCAATAGCGGAACCTGGATGTTCATATTGGCTCCTACATATTCTACGAAGATCTTTTATCGGTCAGAACCGCATAACAACATACGTTGTTCCTTTTGTCAACGGTATGTTACTTGCCCAAGATTCGATCGTCGGTATCTCTATACCTAGTTCAATCTCGTTACCGGCAAGTCTCTTTACTCGTTCCGTAACACATCATCTCGTGACTAACTCATTAGTCTTTTGCTTGCAAGGCTTATTGTGATGTGTGTTACCGAGAGGGCCCAGAGATACCTCTCCGACACTCGGAGTGACAAATCCTAATCTTGATCTATGCCAACACCACGAATACTTTCGGAGACACCTGTAGAGCATCTTTATGATCACCCAGTTATGTTGTGACGTTTGATAGCACACAAGGTGTTCCTACGGTATTCGGGAGTTGCATAATCTCATAGTCATAGGAACATGTATAAGTTATGAAGAAAGCAATAGCAGAAAAACTAAACGATCATAGTGCTATGCTAACGGATGGGTCTTGTCCATCACATCATTCTCCTAATGATGTGATCCCGTTGATCAAATGACAACTCATGTCTATGGCTAGGAAACATAACCATCTTTGATCAATGAGCTAGTCTAGTAGAGGCATACTAGGGACATACTGTTTTGTCTATGTATCCACACATGTACTAAGTTTTCGGTTAATACAATTCTAGCATGAATAAAAGACATTTATCATGATATAAGGAAATACAAATAACATCTTTATTATTGCCTCTAGGGCATATTTCCTTCAGTCTCCCACTTGAACTAGAGTCAATAATCTAGATTACAAAGTGATGATCCTCACACCCATGGAGTCTTGGTGCTGATCATGTTTTGCCCGTGGAAGAGGCTTTGTCAACGGGTCTGCAACATTCAGATCCGTATGTATTTTGCAAATCTCTATGTCTCCCTCCTTGACTAGATCGCGGATGGAATTGAAGCGTCTTTTGATGTGCTTTGTTCTCTTGTGAAACCTGGATTCCTTCGCCAAGGCTATGGCTCCAGTGTTGTCACAAAAGATTTTCATTGGACCCGATGCACTAGGTATTACACCTAGATCGGATATGAACTCTTTCATCCAGACTCCTTCATTTGCTGCTTCCGAAGCAGCTATGTATTCCGCTTCACACGTAGATCCCGCCATGACGCTCTGCTTGGAACTGCACCAACTGACAGCTCCACCGTTCAATAAAAATACATATCCGGTTTGTGACTTTGAGTCATCCGGATCAGTGTCAAAGCTAGAATCGACGTAACCGTTTACGACGAGCTCTTTGTCACCTCCATAAATGAGAAACATATCCTTTGTTCTTTTCAGATACTTTAGGATGTTTTTGACCGCTGTCCAGTGATCCGCTCCTGGATTACTTTGGTACCTCCCTGCTAGACTTATAGCAAGGCACACATCAGGTCTGGTACACAGCATTGCATACATGATAGATCCTATGGCTGAGGCATAGGGAATGACTTTCATTTTCTCTCTATCTTCTGCAGTGGTCGGGCATTGAGTCTTACTCAACTTCACACCTTGTAATACAGGCAAGAACCCTTTCTTTGACTGATCCATTTTGAACTTCTTCAAAATCTTATCAAGGTATGTGCTTTGTGAAGGTCCAATTAAGCGTCTTGATCTATCTCTATAGATCTTGATGCCTAATATATAAGCAGCTTCACCGAGGTCTTTCATTGAAAAACTCTTATTCAAGTATCCTTTTATGCTATCCAGAAATTCTATATCATTTCAAATCAACAATATGTCATCCACATATAATATTAGAAATGCTACAGAGCTCCCACTCACTTTCTTGTAAATACAGGCTTCTCCAAAGTCTGTATAAAACCATATGCTTTGATCACCTCATCAAAGCGTATATTCCAACTCCGAGATGCTTGCACCAGTCCATAGATGGATCGCTGGAGCTTGCATACTTTGTTAGCACCTTTTGGATCGACAAAACCTTATGGTTGCATCATATACAACTCTTCTTTGAGATATCCATTCAGGAATGCAGTTTTGACATCCATTTGCCAAATTTCATAATCATAAAATGCGGCAATTGCTAACATGATTCGGACAGACTTAAGCATCGCTACAGGTGAGAAAGTCTCATCGTAGTCAACTCCTTGAACTTGTCGAAAACCTTTCGCAACAAGTCGAGCTTTGTAAACAGTAACATTACCGTCTGCGTCGGTCTTCCTCTTGAAGATCCATTTATTTTCGATGGCCTGCCGATCATCGGGCAAGTCAACCAAAGTCCACACTTTGTTCTCATACATGGATCCCATCTCAGATTTCATGGCTTCAAGCCATTTTGCGGAATCTGGGCTCATCATCGCTTCCTCATAGTTCGTAGGTTCATCATGGTCTAGTAACATGATTTCCAGAACTGGGTTGCCGTACCACTCTGGTGCGGAACGTACTCTGGTTGGTCTACGACGTTCAGCAGAAACTTGATCCGAAGTTTCATGATCATTATCATTAACTTCCTCACTGATTGGTGTAGGAATCACTGGAAAAATTTTCTGTGATGTACTACTTTCCAATCCGGGAGAAGGTACAATTACCTCATCAAGTTCTACTTTCCTCCCACTCACTTCCTTCGAAAGAAACTCTTTCTCTAGAAAGGATCCATTCTTAGCAACGAATATCTTGCCTTCGGATCTGTGATAGAAGGTGTACCCAACAGTTTCTTTTGGGTATCCTATGAAGACACATTTCTCCGACTTGGGTTCGAGCTTATCAGGTTGAAGCTTTTTCACATAAGCATCGCAGCCCCAAACTTTAAGAAACGACAACTTTGGTTTCTTGCTAAACCATAGTTCATAAGGTGTCGTATCAACGGATTTAGATGGTGCCCTATTTAACGTGAATGCAGCTGTCTCTAAAGCATAACCCCAAAACGATAGTGGTAAATCGGTAAGAGACATCATAGATCGTACCATATCTAATAAAGTACGGTTACGACGTTCAGACACACCATTACGCTGTGGTGTTCCGGGTGACATGAGTTGTGAAATTATTCCACATTGTTTCAAATGAAGACCAAACTCGTAACTCAAATATTCTCCTCCACGATCAGATCGTAGAAACTTTATTTTCTTGTTACGATGATTCTCTACTTCACTCTGAAATTCTTTGAACTTTTCAAATGTTTCAGACGTGTGCTTCATTAAGTAGATATACCCATATCTGCTCAAATCATCAGTGAAGGTCAGAAAATAACGATACCCGCCGCGTGCTTCAACACTCATTGGTCCACATACATCAGTATGTATGATTTCCAACAAATCTGTTGCTCGCTCCATAGTTCCGGAGAACGGAGTTTTAGTCATCTTGCCCATGAGGCATGGTTCGCAAGCACCAAGTGATTCATAATCAAGTGATTCCAAAAGTCCATCATTATGGAGTTTCTTCATGCGTTTTACACCAATATGACCTAAACGGCAGTGCCACAAATAAGTTGCACTATCATTATTAACCTTGTATTTTTTTTTGGTTTCAATATTATGAATATGTGTATCACTACAATCGAGATCCAATAAGAATAGACCACTCTTTAAGGGTGTATGACCATAAAAGATATTATTCATTAAAATAGAACAACCATTATTCTCTGATTTAAATGAATAACCGTCTCGCAACAAACAAGATCCAGATATAATGTTCATGCTCAACGCTGGCACCAAATAACAATTATTTAGGTCTAAAACTAATCCCGAAGGTAGATGTAGAGGTAGCGTGCCGACGGCGATCACATCGACTTTGGAACCGTTTCCCACGCGCATCGTCACCTCGTCCTTAGCTAATCTTCGTTTAATCCGTAGTCCCTGTTTCGAGTTACAAATATTAGCAACCGAACCGGTATCAAATACCCAGGTACTACTACGAGCATTAGTAAGGTACACATCAATAACATGTATATCACATATACCTTTGTTCACCTTGCCATCCTTCTTATCCGCCAAATACTTGGGGCAGTTCCGCTTCCAGTGTCCAGTCCCCTTGCAGTAGAAGCACTCAGT
>LR738711.1:43082091-43101422 GCA_902687465.1 Secale cereale
AACCCCCCTCCCCTTTCAAAAAAAAAACAAAAACCACAGCCACAGAAATGCTGACGCGTGGATGCCTTTTGGTCCCGGTTGGTGCCACCAACCGGGACCAAAGCCCCTCCTGCCTGGGCTCGGTGCACAGGCCACGTGGACACCCATCTGCCCCGGTTCTGGATTGAACCGGTACTAAAGGGTCAGAGCATTAGTACCGACACTCTTGTCCCGGTTCAGGATTGAACCGGTACTAAAGGCCCAAACGAACCGGGCCTGATGACCCTTTATCTACTAGTGTACCGACCAGGCATGACACAGCGTAGCACCTGTCGGCCCGGCATCACTTGACATCTCCATCGAAAGCTCCACGCAAGACGAAGCGGCTCCACCTCCAGGCTCTGTCTTGCAGCTCTTCTCCACAAATGATGCTCCCAAAAGAGAAAACGACACCGCAGTACCGCCATCATATGATCTAGAAGACCAGATCCTAGGGTTTCCCTGGAGCAGCACGAGTGGGTCAACAATAGTTACACGACGATGCCTATATCAAGGTAACGACGCAGAACGCCACCATCACCTGCCATCGGCTCGGTTTTCACCGGCAACTATGTCTTCTCGACTCGCAGCCGGAACTTGATGGAGGATCTCGAGATGTGACCATCTAGCCTCAAACTGACCACCTCTGACAGAGGAGATGGCCACCACCGCCAGCGGCACTGGCCAGATCAGATCTGACCAGAGGCGTCGCTGACCAGTCAACCATGGCCACATCCCCTCCCGATCCGCCCTCCCCACGAAGCCGCTGGAGCAGCGCCGAACAGCCGAGTAAGACGAAGACCGAAGGGAGATCTTGTGTCACCGGTCCCTCTAGACCGCGGGGCTGCAGCCTAGATCCCCGCCGTCCCCATCACCGGTGGCGCCTAAGCATAGCCGGCGTGGGACAACGAGGTGGAGGAGAGGGGGGAAGGGGCTGCAGTCGAGGCACTGGGGTTGGCCCCCTGGGGTCTAGTTGAGGCCGTCACCATGGGTCGGAAAGAGCAGCACCACACGGAAAGGAAGATCGGCGGATGGAGGAAGGCGCCATCGCCGGTGGGCGAGGATGATAAAGAGCCGAGTCACCCGATTTCCCGGCCATGGGAAGAAGGGCGGCGGATGGAGGAAGGCGCCATCGCCGGTGGGGGAGGATGATAAAGAGGCGAGTCACCCGATTTCCCGGCCATGGGAAGAAGGACGTCAGTTCCAACCATTAATATAAACCACGTTATTTCGGGATGACAATTAGGAGCAATTTCAGTAATTAGAAGCTAACCATATGGGCTATTGGGTTGGTATACGATCGACGGTGCACAAGACGTCCGAGCGAATGGAAAATATCAGACTACTGATGCAGTGGCGGAGCTACTCTCAAAATCATGGGCGGGCCAGTCTGAAGAGAAGCCTAATATTTGTGATAATTATGACCCACGTTTACCATTAGCTCAGCCTGTTGCATGAAAACTTGGGCGGGCCATGGCCCTTTTTGCTACAACATAGCTCCGCCAGTGTACTGATGTAAAGCGTTTCCCTAAAACATATTGGTCTTCTGATGAAATGTAACTAAATGAAACAAACTTATTTAGTTATGCACTAGTTACATCGCATGACCGTGAAAACTAAATCCCTTGGGAGGCAAATCAAGTTGAAAGGAGGGAATGTCAGTGGGGAACCAACGGTTTGATTTCCAGGGGACGAAGAGTAGGAGATCAATATAGAAAGGGATCATCATAAAAAAAAAACGCAGATGACTTGTCCAAAGGAATGTTCGGATATCTACTTCCCAACGGCCAGTAATTTCTTTCTTTTAAGAAAAACATTATAGACACAGACACTCATGTTGACACGGGCATAATCACCCTTATGAACGCACACATGCACAACTCTGAGCTAATAGATCTTGAGTTTGACAAACTCGCTGGAGACACTTTCGTAGGAGTCTGACACATCATAGCACTGAAAGAATATCGCCAGAAAGCCTAGAATAAATTCAAAAAATTAGAGTCAAGTCTAGTACTTGAATCCGAGTTGGCAGATTCCGTCACAAAGAATTTAGCAATCTACTACTTATGTTTCTGACTGGGTATTGTTTATGCACGCACCATTATACTCACTCCGTTCCCAAATATTTGTCTGTCTAGACATTTCAAATGAATACAACATACGGATGCATATAAAATATTTTGGAGTGTAGATTCATTTATTTTGCTTAATATGTAGTAATTTGATGAAATATTTAGAAAGACAAATATTTAGGAATGGAGGGAGTAGATATTAAACATTCCCATGTTATAACACGCAGTATCATCCATCCAAAGATTGTGAGGAATACGTAAGTTCATTTATACATAGACTCTTTCAACCAACCACCAAGAAGAGATGACATCATCTGCAGTTGTGCACCCATCGTACATGCATCCATGCCAATAATTAATCTACTTGAAGAAGTATGGGAGGTCGAGGACGTAGAGGAGGAAGTAGGCCCAGATGGCGCCGGAAACACCACCGAAGAAGAAGCCTCCGGTGAACTGCGACCACCCTTCGGCGGTCTGCAGCTTGTCAGCCTCCTTCTTGCGGCCGGTGAGCGTGAGGGCGGGCGCGGTGGATGGCGCTCCCTCGTTGAAGGAGGCGACGCCGTACATGGTGAGACATACGCTGAGGATGGAGACTAGGCCGATGGCGCCGAGGGTGCCGGCCTGGCCGTGCACGGGGGTGTTGCGGAGCGGGCCGGTGAGCGCGAAGGGGCCGACGAGGAGGTAGCCGTGGGCGAGGCCGATCTCGATGCCGCGGAGGAGCGGGCTGACGGCGGTGCGGTACGCGGGGAGGTTGGAGAGGTACCACGCGACGAGGGGGCTGGAGGTGACGGGCGTCTCGAGGCTGCCGATGAACGGGTCGCCGTTGATGGGCTGGACCACCTGGTACGTCCCCTGTTGTTGCAGGAGAGAGAGGAGACACAAGAATATGTACGTATGAGATAACAAAAGGAAAAGTGTGGTGAATCGCTTAATTCTAGCTATCTCTTGCAAGTGCAGCTGACCTTGTCGGACTTGACGGCCTGGACGACGAAGCGGGGCCTCCTGGTGAGTGAAGCACCAGACAGCCCCCGCGGCTTGGAGCACACCAAGCCGCTCTTCATCACCTGGCTCGCCATCGGAGGAGCATATGCAGTAGCCATCTCTCCTCCAACTCTCACACGCTCAACTCTGCTCTGCCTGCAGCTACAAATGGATGGATGTGTTACAGGAAGAAGATCTGCCCAGATGGCAATATGTTTTAGTGGCTCCAAGGGAGAGGGGAGAATCTGGCTCTTGTTGGGCGGGCCCCCGCATACGAGATATGGTCCGGAGCTGTGTGGCTTTCATTGGCTGCAATCCTATCCCTTATCCGAATTCTCGGATTCTGTCTCCGTGTCACTCTGTGTGTGGTCTCTCTTTGTCTATGGCTGTACCCAGACCAGATTTTTGCTCTTATTATTCTGCTAATTTGTTAATACACCGAATAGACAACGTAAGATTATAACTGTTATATATGTCTTGTATCAGTCCGTACTAGAAAATCTAAGTACCAGTCGAATATTCTGATATTTAATTTGTAGTGCAGACTAATACAAAACATATAATAAAACAAAATACGTAAAAAAACACAAACTTGTGGTACCTTTTTTACAAGCAAATTATGGAGCCATCAAATAAAGGTATGAAGGTCTTCGTGTACAAAGTACACGCTTTCCGTTCCAGAATATAAGGCGTATTAATCTCCGTCCAAGTCAACCTCTTAACTGTTTGACCAAGATTATAGAATAAAACAATAACATCTACAATACCTCATAGATACAATATGAAACTACTTTTCATGATGGATCAAATGATATAAAAAAAATTATTGTGGATGACGATATATTTTTCTAAAAACTCGGTCAAAGTGCACTCATTTGATTTTTCGAAAAACTAATACATCTTATATAAAGGAACGGAGGGAGTATACTGCTACTGTGGAGTTCAAATAGATTGCACATATACAAAGACACCAGAATTTTCATCCGGAGTTGACATTTCACCTTTATATTAGCTCTGCACATCTATATGCAGCTGATGAGCCAAAATCTGTAGGTATGGTAAAATGAAAAACATTGTTAATAATATAGTTTCTTCCTTTAGAGGATTAATTAGGCAAAAATGAGCAAGATATGTAGATGAAAGTTTTATTTTCGTGGTTCAGTATGTTAGAAGGGAGAGAGAGAGGTTAGTAGAATAGTTAATGTATTGCTTGAGCCTCGTGGGCATATATATAGGAGTACAATGATCAACTTGGAGTACAAGACGAGCCAGAACTAATCCTATTATATCTCGTCTTTCCTAATAATCAATATACTCAACACAGTACACTAGCCTCGGCGCGTTGAGGACGTCTTCGGCCGCTGCATTGGACATGACTGCAGCACCCGGATCAAAGGCAAAGGTGTCCTTCGCTCGTGGGACCGCAGCCAAGGCCACCTCCCTCTGTTGGATCACCCACGCTCAGACTAACAGGTGGTGAGTGCATGGACACAGGGGCTCGGCACAGAAGGTTGTGGTGGCAGGAGCTTTGCAATGTGCACTGGATTCATCCCGCCAACACTATGCCACCTTGACTCAAAAGGTCGGCCGATGCAAGATGTTGCAGCGGCAGCGGCCATGTGCGCAGCAGATCTGGTGCCCGACGGCGGTGCGACCACGTCTGATCGTCATCA
The DNA here is from genome assembly GCA_902687465.1 of Secale cereale. Taxonomy (NCBI): domain Eukaryota; kingdom Viridiplantae; phylum Streptophyta; class Magnoliopsida; order Poales; family Poaceae; genus Secale; species Secale cereale. Next base: position 43,086,836 of record LR738711.1, read on the forward strand.
ACGGTGGGATGGATATTTCGAGGGCTAGTCTTCGCAGAGGCAACGGCCTTCGCTGGTTATCGAGGCTAGGGTGGAGTCCCTTCTCAGCCACAAGCAATTCCCACGGCCTCTCCAGATCCAAGCGACCAAGCCAGGCAGGACGCAGTTGTGGAGGCCGGGCGGGGTCGCCGGCGTAGGCACACGGTGCAGAGACTTTGCCGGTTGCTGGTAGGGCAGCGGCATTGCCGTTAAAGGAAATGAACAAGAAGATGGATAGGAAGTGGGAGGAGCTAGCAAAGGTAAATGTGAGGGGCATATTTTTATGTATTTTAATGGCAGATAATAGGTTAGCAATATATAATGTACTTATTTTAGTGCTATTTTCATGTGATGAATGTCTCGACAATCTATTTTAAGGTACTTGATAGTGGTAGTAGCTTCAATCCAAATATTCGTGGCGGTGTTACGGCACATGCCACTCATCGAGATGACGTGAATTTCGTGTGTGCACTATTAATATATATGGACTATGTATATTGGTTTTGCATATTAAAATTTATGCTTTAGAGATCACCCTACCTTAAAAAAAATTCCTCTGCAACTGATGGCAGTGATACGAAATTTCAATTTGTTTTGTTTCTTCCGAAAAGGTCAAAGGACAATCCGTACCGCTTGTTATATTTCGAAAAGGTCAGCTGATGGAACAATGTACAATTAAAAAGGAGCAAAGGCGCGAATCAACCTGTGGCTGAGTTGATTAGGTGGACAGTGGTATCCCCAGCCCACCAGGGTTCAAATCCTGGTGCTCGCATATATCCTGGATTTATTTCAGGATTTCCGGCGACATGCTTTCAGTGGGAGGAGACGTTCCCGTCGACTACGAGGCGCCTACGGTGACTTCGTAAAATCTCAAGATGATATGCCGGCTCAGTCTCTTGGAGGTGCTCATAGGGGTAGGGTGTGCGTGTGTGCGTTCATAGGGTTGAGTGTATGCGCGTATGTATGAGCGCTTGCGTCTGTACTGTGTTCAAAAAAAAAGGAGCAAAGGCCTTCGACCTTACATTGGTTTTGATATCCCACTTGCGTCTTGGCCAGTTGTTCTGAACCATTAATTATGCTAGGGCCCTCATGTTCTGAAAGTCTCTGTTAGGCTTTCTTTTGGATGTGATAAAAATTCTCACACACAAGATACCATATAGTTTGGTCTTCGCCAGTTGTTTCAGGCCTAAAGGCTATGGCATATTTGTCTTTGGACCTCGCTAACTTCCCGATACCTCCTACTCTTACACTTGGTCATGGCAAAATACCATCTCGGGATTCAACAACCCGACCAGTACTTTTTAGATAGATCACTAAAAAAGAGTATGATCGATCAATATTTCAAACGCGTTGGTGTGGAATGCGTGGGTTTCGGGATTGTGTTCGTAAGTGGTGTTTGCGTGTGGGTTGATAAATATGGAGAATGGATAGAGGGAGAAAATGTGTTCCTTTTATGCACAATGGAGGCAGAAGCAATTGGCATTGAGCCTTGAATTGTACTTTCTCCGTCCCAAAATAAGTGTCTTAACTTTAGGACAACTTTGTGTACTAGAGTTAGTAAAAAGTTGAGATATTTATTTTGGAACGGATGGAGTAGGTTTTTTTTTGGGAGCCCTTAACAGATGTTGGGTTACTAGTGCGGACAAGCAACTGTGAATTGTGTATCACGCTACTTGGTTATTTAGCAATACCCTCGTTAGTGTTGTTCTTGTGTTTGATGTTCTGATGACCTTGCGGTAGGTATAGAGCCATGAGTCATTGGTGCTAGAGCAAATGTCAAATGCCATGCAGATTAATTGTGCTGGTACAGCAGGACTAACGCCATCAACACGTGTTGATTTCAATACGATTGGCCCATTAAGTTGGCGCATGTACACTGTTGTATTGAAGATGATTTATAATCCCCCGTGACATATGAGTATTTCACGAGCTCGGTGGGTTTACTCCCAATGAACAAGTAAAATGGTGCTAGAGCAGCAGATTTCTTCGTGATGTTAATTGTGGTCATTAAGCAAGCCAGAGAAGCTAGTGCAACACCACACCACATGCCGTTCAGACAAGCTAATCAGCGGATTACTCCCGAATTAATGCAACTTTTTTAAGAAAAGGAGGATTACGCCGGCCTCCACTATGCAGTCATTTTATTAATTATTCATAAAGTACTTACAAAGTACTAGTACATTATTTTGTCCGAAGACTCTATCTTAGCAAGGACTGTCGCTACTCCTAACCAGTTGATAAAGGGATGCCGATAGTCCGAGCGTAGTACCAAACAAATATCACACCAAAGCCTAACATTTAAAACCGGAGGCCCCAACCGAGTCACATACTGGGTTTGGGATACAAACCGATCCGACGTAGTCTCATGTGTCATCACCGCCGTCTTCCACCAATCCATCTTCAGAGTAGAAACCAACACACCCAGTGGCGTATCCACGTTGACCCCATAGCTATTTTGCTATTCCTTCATATACATGTATGCATTCATATTAAAAAATATCAAAAACCATGTAAAATCTGTGATAATCATCTCTTGACCCCACAGATTTATCGTGCTGGCACCGCCACTGAACACACCGACCTTGCTAGGCCTCTCTGTCATCGACGCCACCATGACGCTAGACATCGTCCTCCTCCTTCGCGAGTCCATCTTCTCACATCGAACGCCGAGCCTCCAATGCGCCATGCCGCCGAGATCCGCCGCGATCAATAAGTAAGATGAAGCACCTCTCCACTAAAGAAGCCATCCACTACATTTAGAATATCTAAGGTAACATGAATTGACAACACTGATATTAACCTTAAAAACACAGAAAGAACCTTACAGAAAATGATAACCAAATTCCAAGGGTATTATAATCCATGCAATAAATATGCACAAGATAGTGCGAATCATGCCATCTAGAAGTGCGCAAGTCAAACTTAATGGAACTTACGACGGACGGTGGGATCATATCTTAATATTAGTTTCTGACATGCAAGAAATCAGTATGATCAATATTCAATGGTATAGTCGCAGACACCAACGTTCAACCATGCATACAATGTCATGCAGGCCTTCTTATAAGTATACTGCCCCATCTATTCTTAACCACTCAACATATTCACACGCATACATACTGTGCTGCTATTACTCAAGTAAGTAGGTCGCAGGCTACGTAGCGGCTTCACTAGCTCGAAGGATTACGAGACAACGGAATCCATTAGATGCCTAATTATGGGAATATGATGCATCGTGAAAGAAATGAATGTTTAGCTATGGGCCTAGTGGCTTTCCATCTCTCAGACATTCACGATGAGATTGTGAACCAGAGGAGCGACAACATTGGTGCCTACTCCTTTATTCCTTGCAGCTAAAGTTGAGCTAGACTTTTTTTTTGCTTTGGCTTTCTTTTGTAACTTTTGTTAATGTGAATGGAATTACTGCAGAACGATTGTTCTACGGCCAGTGCTTTAAAAAAAAAGCTAGACTGGAGGGGCGTAGAACTGGCTATGTTGTGCCGAAGTGTGGCAGTCGGCATCTTGAGTTCATGACAAAGGTGATTCAAAACGTTGTGACCAAAACATTGTCAGTGCTTTTCTAACATGATAAATATGACTCTAGGTATTTCCCGATCCTATATTTAAAGGAGACGGAAATCACACGTAAAGAAAGAGGCAAGTCAGACGATATTGCGGCCACTAATCTTGTGAATCCTCCATGAGGCAAGTCAGACGATATTGGTTATCTCAGGAGTATTTCACGTTAATACCTAAGCAGATCGTCACTCATGATCATCGTGATGAATAAGAACCGATATCACCAATTAACCATCAATCTATATGGCTGGATAGATGGTCCAGTTGCTGACCGGTCAAATAAAAAACCCAATCTGGGCTGACGGGCACGCCTCATATCCAACCCATATATGGGACGGGTATTGGAAGGCCTAGGCGTGTTCACCACGTCAGAGTGACCGCATCGACCCACGCGGAAACACTCGGAAATCATTGGTCCGACAGGCATCTCTTCGAGTTTCAATGATGCCGTTGAGGAAGCGTACATGGCGCTGCTCCTGCGTGCTGCCCGATGGTCCAAGCCCGACTATTTAAGACAGGCGGCAATCCCCAACTTTAGTCGCATCCCATTTCCCTCCCTGTCCCTTTTCTTCACGCCGCCACCCCACATATCTGCTTGTCGTCCATCGATAGCCATGGCCGGCAGAAAGTCACGACGTACGCCATGCTCACACCATGCTCACACCGGAGCGACACCTTGAGATGCTTGAGGAGATCCGGGCTAGGAGCAAAGCCCGTATCGCAGCCGGCCTTCCTCTAGACTCATCGGACCCGGAGGAGCAGGAGGCGGAGGTGGAGGCGGAGCAGGAGCAGGACGAGGCCATGGAGGGCATGGAGCCAGTGGAGGAGGACGACGAGGCGCGCGAGGCGGATCCCGTTGAAAATATGAGCAAATACTACGAGATTTAATCGGAATAAACAGAAAGTAAATCATGACAGCAATATCAGATATTAAACTAATCACGCGAACTAGCATAGTAGATGAACATATCACATCTAGGGCACATACTAGAAACATGAATTCTACCACGATCTGGAACAAGAAAGATAGAATCACATATGGTGCAGCGGGAGCAGCACCGCCGGCGTCGATGTTATCGCCCATGTCTTTGAGGAGGAGGTTGCCGAGGTCGGGGAAGAAGTCGTCCCTGGCGAAGTTGTCGCTGCCAGCAGTCGCGTGAATGCACTCCCCAAAACCTAATCGCCCCTCTCCCGTACAGGATCACGAGAAACGGGGTTCCGGAGGCCTGCTATCCCTTCTCGCGGTGCACGCCGGAAGGAGGGATGGTGAAGACTTGCGTGGCGGTGCAATGCTCTGGAACGGTGGTGCGAAACCATACGATACCGCGGCGGCTGGGGTAGACGTCTGACTGACTATATAATGCGGGCCGGGTAGGTCGTGGAGAAAACCCCACATCCAAGTAACAACCCCACGATCCAAAAGAATTCTAATTAATGCATCTATTAATAATTAATTAATGACTTCTTAATTATTCTCGAGCAATAAAAATATAGACAACGTGCCTAGCTATGTCCTCGGCTCATTCCCGCAACTTGCGGCGCGTAATGACGAGGCGAGCGAGGAACAGGAGCGCGCGTGTGGGTCTCATCTTCTCATGCTTATACAAGTGGTAGAAGAGCTCACCTTATAAAGAGGTGCAACTGTCTCTCAACTTCCGTTGTGGGACTAAACTTTAGTCCCACTCACACCACTCACTAGCTATGCATGAATGGGCCAAGATAATTTCAGAATTTTAGTTGAGCTTTGGGTGAAAGGCCTACTAGCAAAATTCCAACAATTCCACAAAGTCTCATTGGCACATCTTATCATTTAGTTCCAAAACATTGTTTATATACCGGTTCTTAGTGGAGACTGTAAAGTTGAACTTTCACTCAGAGATTTATGCTACACTAGATCATAACTTGAATAGTGGACTATGTCTTGAACTACAAGTGTTCTGCGAGACTAGTTTAATACAAATTCTTGACCGATACTGGGCTGCCGCAAGGCTGCTTCCCTGTGGGTGGAGCGTATACGTCATACTCCACGGCCTTTCTTGGATTTATTAAAGAACACCCAATTCTCACAGACTGCCACGTTAACAGTCGAATTCATATAGGTGTGTTCCTCAGGAGATGCTACGCAGGGCAACATTTCTGCTTACCCGAATAAGTCACTTGGAACACATTAAGATAAGTATCAACCTGCCATGCTGATCAAGAGAGTATGTATAGCATCTTTATGGAGTGGGATAATTAACATAGGAATATTCTCCTCCTAGCTGACCAACAGCTTGTCTCCTACTTCTACATCACGGAATCTGCGATCACATAGAATGGGTTACCACTGTGGACAACTAATGCGTAGGGTCTCAAACCCATAACCGTCGATGCATTATCTCTCACATTGCTTGATAAACCCTTTGTGAAGAGATCTGCCAAGTTTTTCGACGTTTGGATGTAATCCAACGTAATAACTCCTGAGTTCTTCAATTTTCCGACAGATTTCAATCTCATCTTCACATGTCTTGAGGACTTTATATTATCCTTAGGACTGATTATCTTGACGATCATAGTTTGATAATCACAGTTCATTACGACAGGGGTATTGGCTTTTCAACCATAGGTAAGTCCATCAAGAGTTCACAAAGCCACTCTGCTTCAACAGTGGCAGTGTCTAATGCTGTGAGTTCTGCTTCCATAGTTGACCTTGTTAAGATGGTCTGCTTGCAAGACTTCCAGGAAACAGTGCCACCACCAAGTGTAAAAACATAACCACTCGTTGCCTTAATCTCATCAGCATAAGATATCCAGTTTAAGTCACTATAACCCTCTAGTACCCTCGGATACCAGGTGTAGTGAATCCCATAGCTCACAGTGCCTTTCAAATGACGTATAACTCTCTCAAATGCACACCAATGATCATCTCCCAGTTTTGATACACCCAAAACCAAAACCTTGTACACTGATGTGTTTGCAACCTGATCGCAAAACTATGGAAGCAGAACTCACAGCATTAGAATCTTCCATACAAGACCCAGAAAAAGATAAGAATTAATACAGATTTCAAACACATCGGTTGCGGGCTTCCTACGGAGGAGGCGGTGGAGGACATTCCATCCTCGAATCCCTCATGTACGAGGAAGAGGTGGAGGCCTACCGCCGCTACCTCCGCCAGGCGGCCGCGGCGAACTCCTAGTGGCCATGAACGAGGCGGCCAATGAGCAGGAGCCCAGATCAGTGACGTGGCTGATATTCAGGATCCTGCGCAAACTTCTTCTACTCCCTCCATTTTTGTATACAAGGCCACTATGGAAAATACATTTTGCATCAATACAAGGCCACCAACAGTAATCGAGGCAAATATTAATGATATTTTCTCGTACTACCAATCCATGGCTTAATTACTAGCATGCATGTAGTGGATGATAATGACACACTCACCTACTTCCTCTCTCACGACCACTCAGTTTCCTCTAATGTCCATGCACCCTATTAATTAACCCAATAAACGAGAAAATAAATTGGCTTGTAAAGCACACATTAATTTTTATCTTGGTACCTGTAATTTGAGTTTGTGGCCTTGTATACAAAAATGGAGGGAGTAGCTCATGTCTTTTAAAAACTACCCCGTCCCTTTCCCTCTCCACTTCTCTGATGTCCACTCCCATCAGACGCACCCACAACACGCACACATACAGCGCGACCCATGAGCACTAACCCAAAACCGAAACCTTGTACACCAATGTGTTTGAAATCTGTATTAGTTCTTATCTTTTTTTGACCAGCCAGTTGGAATAGAGTAGCCACTGTCGAAACTGAATACTAATATAATCCCTCGTGTGACTCCCCTAGTAGGAGTGTGAGGCATCGAGAAGGCAGCAAGAAGACACAGTAGTTGAAACTCTGTATCAAATTTTCAGAAAATTAGGCAAGATACAACTCTGACCAATCCCGCGGGAGACATATAATCTTGTTTTCCCTTTGTGGGCATCGCACGAACTCACCGGGTTACCTGTCCTATGAGTCGGGGGATGTTCCAGCACAGAAAGCACAATGCTGATTGTGTTGATGTGCCGGAATCATTTCCCCTTGATCCGGGGGATTGTCCAGCCATGAGGGATCAAACCTCACCAGTGGTCCTGATCGCGCCGGCCAATTCATGGACAGTAGGATCAACTGACACCCTATGGAATCGCTAGACTGTTTTAGTTTCAGGCCGGTCTCTTGATGCGTGCAAATAGCACAACCCAAATTCAATCAAACTATGGTATCTAGCTGACGCTGTACATAGTGTTTCTATCTCGGGTTCATGATCTCGCTCGGTCATCCTCTCTGTTTTTGAGGGAATATATTTAATCATTTTAGTAATCTATATAAATTCACTAGACTGGGTCATAGCTGCTGGAAATATTAGCACTTTTCCGACTAATTTAATCGACGAGTAAACAGTAAGCATGGCAAATACGATATACATCTCATACCGATACCTAAGCATGTGAGCACGTACAGTACATAGAACCGAAACATCTATGAACAGCATATATACGGCTAGCACATGAACAAGCAAATAGGGGATGAACGAGTCATACCGTCCGGTTGGCCAAGCCAACGCGGCGGCAGCAGCGGCAGCCTCGGTATCTGCCGAGGCCTTCTTCTTGGCGGCGGCGGCGTCAGCCATGGGGTTGATGCAGGGTTAGTAGTGGAAGCAGAGGCGGACGGAGACGGGGACGGATCGGGAGCAGTCGCGTCGAGACGCTCCCCAAAAACCTTATAGCCGTTCTCCCGGGCATGGTCTCGAACGACAGGGGTCCGGATGCACCTGCTCTCCCGACCAACCGTGCACGCGGTCGTCGGGATGGGATCGCCGGAAGCAGCACAAGGAGAGGTACAATAGATGACGTCAAGGGTTGTACGAGAGGGAGTGAGTGAACTGAGTTAGGGTTCACTCCACTGGCCAGTGCCTTCTTATATAGGCCGTCGGGTAGATGGGCCTGGGCCTAGCCCACGACCGAGTCCGCGAACAGCCCACGGTCCAACGTCTCGGACAGTGACGCTTCCGTAAGCGACTCGTTAATTAATTAACCATTCCTGAGCGGCAAATATAAGCTTCGGCTCGGCTCATTCCCGCAATCCGCGGCACGCGCGCGTTGTGACGAGGCGAGGCGAGGCGGGCGGCGGAGAAGGAGGAGCGCGCGTGTACAACTCCTATTCCCAAGCTCCCAATAGCAAGTGGTAGAGCAGCCCTTATAAAAAGGTCTCACTCTTCTTACTGTAGCAGTATGGGACTAAACTTTCCACACTTCCCACCACTTGCCGTACACATGCATGGGCCTTAGAGATTATCTAGGGATTATTGTCTTATATGGGCCTAAGCCCATCCATAATCCATCAGTCCCCCACCAGATCTCAAGGCACATAAGTTTGTCAACTGTTTCAAACAATATTTGATATACCAGAATTTTCAGTGGAGACTATTAAGTTGAACTTCCACCTAGATTAATAGGATTAGACTTCTTCACAACTGAACAATGGACTATGTCTTGAATTGTCAGTTTGGCGTGTAGAAGTTTCGCCTATTGTCAGCTGATACGTGGCTGCTGAAGGCTAAACCCCATAGGTTGAGCTTATTAGTCATACTCGGTATCTTCTCATGAGCTTCCTAGAGATCACTCAATCTCATAGACTGTGACCAGCAATCGGGCTCACATAGGTGTGTTCCTCCGAAGAATGCTATGTAGGTTAGCGTCTTGCTTACATAAGCTTTGGAACACATTAAGACAAAAGTCAGCCTGCCTTACAGAATTGAGAGTATTATTGCATCTCCAACGAAGTGGGATAATTAAGGATACTCTCCTCAGTTGACCGCTGGTTTGTTTTCCCAGGTCCTAATTCACGTGATCTCCGATCACATAGGTTGGGTTACCCCCATGGCAACTTACGTGGGTATCATACCATCTCCCTCGATGCATTTTCTATCACAATCCATGATAGCCATTTCGTAAAAGGGTCTGCCAGATTCTTAGCCGTCTGGATATAATCCAACACTATTACTCCGGAATTTCTTGATTTTCTGACAGATTTTAATCTTCTTCCTATGTGCTTTGTGGATTTCAAGTTGTCCTTTGAACATTTAGCCTTGGCAATCACTGTTTGATTGTCACTGATCATAAGGACAGCCAGGACTGGTTTATCAACCATCGGCAAGTCCATCAAAAGCTCTCGAAGCCATTCTGCATTACTAGGAAATGGGCCATAGATGGAATTGATACTAATGGCGCACCAGACAAGCAGCGCGCCATTAGTATATACTAATGGCGCACCAACCTCAGATACGCCATTAGAGATCAAACTAGTAATGGCGCACCTAGCCCAGGGTGCGCCATTAGCATCAAAAAGTTTTTTTTTTGAACTAGTGCGCCTGTCCGAACATACTAATGGCGCATCCAGACAAAGTGCGCCATTACTAGTTGTAACTAGTAATGGCGCACCGGCAGTAAAGTGCGCCATTAATGTTATTTTTTTATTATATTTTTTATTCTTTTTTTTGCAAAACTACTAATGGCGCACTGTGGGACAGTGCGCCATTAGTATTGTTTTTTTTAAACTAGTAATGGCGCACTAACTGATGATGCGCCATTAGTAACCTTGATTACTAATGGCGCATTTATAGTGGGTGCGCCATTAGTAAGTGGGCAGCAACAAGATATTTTGGACAACCTCTTCTATCCACACTCACTTTCTCCCCACTTCATTCTCTCCACCTCCTCCTTGTCTCGGGTCCCTCCTCTTTTTCACCTCATTTCCACCATAGATTCATTCAAATTAAGTGGTTAAATTACCTTGTTTTGATAGGTAAGTAAGGGGGGAAGCTATATTTATGTTGTTCTCCATACAACAATGTGCACATGCACTTTTTATGGCCTAGCTAGATCTATGTATGTTCGTGGTGTTGCATATGTTTGTTGTGTTGCATATGTGTTTGTGTTTGGAGGTGTACCGGTATTTGAAATGCGATAGTTGCCAATATTTTCCCGGAATGTTGATTCATTTTCGTTTCGGTGAGAATTTTGGCATTAAGCATTCTTTTTTGTCCTATTTTTAGGGAAAGTCATGGCAAATTTTTTCTTGGTTCTAAAATATCGTTTTGCTCTACCCCGCAGGCGACCATGGTGCGCACGATGACCGAAGGCATCGTGAATAGGTTTTTGAGGTCCGCGAAGGCCGAGATGCTTCAAAAGAACGAGACGGAGATAAAATGTCCGTGTCGAAGATGCAAGCTGAAGAGCCTTATTGCGGACCCGGATTCCGGGCAGGTGCGGGACCACCTGCTCTTGCGTGGTTTCATGGATGGCTATCGGTGGCAAGGTGATGAAGATGACTACGAAGTCATCCATGGGGGGCGGGCAAGAAATCAGGAAGGGCAGCAAGACAGCCACCGCGGCTCGGGCGGGCGAGAAGACGAAGAATCCCCAGGAAATGATCACGACGGTGATGCTGTACACAGTCATCATGTAGAAGATGCAGGACATGATGATGAGGAAGATGCCGGAGCAGACGACGGGCATGATCATGAAGATGATGATGCCGGCGGAGCAGACGACGCTGGACCATAGATGGGCTGGGTGCAGGACCCTCATATTCAAGAGCTGCTTCTCAAGCAGACTGATAACGCAAGAGCTGCCGCCCGAGAGAAAGCCAAGATGGATCAACTTGAATTAGACGCGGTTACTCCATTGTATGAAGGATGCAGGCCCGAGGATACCCGCCTGAAAGTAACGCTCATGGCTCTGAAGATGAAGGTAGAACACAAAATGACCGACGCATGCTTCGACGAGAACATGTCATTCTGGCACGAGCGTCTTCCCAAGGGGAACAAGTGCCCCACCAGTTTGGAGGAGGCGTAGAAAATCCTGTGTCCTCTGGATTTAGCGCACGTGAAATACCATGTGTGCATGAACAATTGCATCATTTATCAGGACGAGCACGCGGAGTCTAGCATTTGTCCGATGTGCGGCGTCACTCGATACAAGAAGAGGAAGAAAGCTCCTCGAAAAGTGGTGTGGTACTTTCCGATCACTCCTCGTCTGCAGCGGTATTTCGCGGACCCTAAGGTAGCAAAGCTCATGCGTTGGCACGCGGATAGGGAGGAGAAGAAGCGAGAAGATGACGCAAATGATCCAGAGATAGATAAAAAAGACAAGATGATGAGTCACCCTAAGGATGCGAGCCAGTGGCAAGCGTTGAACTTCGAAGACCTAGAATTTGGGAACGATCCAAGGAACATCGTGCTGGGCGCGAGCACCGATGAAGTCAATTCGTTTGGCAGCCAGAGAAGCACACATAGCACCTGGCCTGTGTTTGTGTGGATGTACAACCTTCCCCCCTGGTTGTGCATGAAGAGGAAGTACATTCACATGAGTATGCTAATTGAAGGACCGAAACAACCAGGGAACGACATCAATCTGTATCTGGGGCTGCTGAAAGAGGAGCTAGACACGCTGTGGAAAACACCAGCCAATACGTGGGACGCCGCAAAGAAAGAATATTTCCCTATGAGAGCCGTGCTGCTCACGACGGTGCACGACTATCTCGGTTTCGGATATGTCGCGGGGCAGTTGGTCCACGGATTTTCTGGATGCGTCAGGTGCATGGATGACACAATGTATCGCCAGCTAGATAGAGATCCCGGGTCTTCGAAAACCATGTTCATGGGACATCGAAGGTGGCTTCGCGACGATGACCTGTGGAGAAAACGCAAGGATCTGTTCGATGGTGAAACCGAATCCCGAGGACGCCCGCGTATGAGGAGCGGCGAGGAAATAGACGAGCTGTTGAAAAATTGGAAAGATTGCCCACTGCCGGGAAAGAAGCAAAAGGCGCCAGAGCCGGGAAAGAAGCGAAAGGCGCTAGAGCCGCTGCTGAAGGTATGGAAAACGAGGTCTGTTTTCTAGGACTTGCCGTACTGGAAGATCCACCGTGTGCCTCACAGCCTTGATGTAATGCATATCACGAAGAACGTGTGCGAGAGTCTGCTTGGTACCCTGCGCAACATGCTAGAGAGGACCAAAGATGGGCCGAAAGCAAGGGAAGACTTGAAATCAATGGGCATCAGGCAGCAGCTTCACGCTATATATGATGATGATGATGATGATGATGATGATGATGATGATGATGATGAGGCGAAGCAGGACACGGAAAGTCGTCGCAAAGGCAAAAAGGCCAAGAAGACCGGAAATGACTACCCTCCCGCGTGCTTCACTCTAAGTCAGGAGGAGATCGAGCAGTTTTTCACCTGCCTCGTAGGAGTACAACTTCCTTACGGTTACGCGGGGAAGATAAGCAGATACCTAGACCGGGCGAAGCTGAAATTCAGCGGGATGAAGTCTCACGACTGTCACGTGCTGATGACGCAGATACTTCCAGTTGCAATCCGTGGGATCATGGACGCGCACGTCCGTGAAACCCTATTTGGCCTATGCAACTTTTTCGACGTCATCTCTCGGAAGTCTGTTGGCGTGAGGCAACTCAGAAGGCTACAGGAAGAGATCGTGGTGATACTATGCGAGCTTGAGATGTACTCCCCGCCCGCATTCTTCGACGTTATGGTGCATCTGCTGGTCCATATCATGGACGATATCATCCAACTCGGGCCGACGTTCCTGCACAGCATGATGCCGTTCCAAAGGATGAATGGTGTCATAAAAGGATACGTTCGCAACATGTCACGTCCAGAGGGAAGCATAGCCAGGGGCTTTCTGACCGAAGAGTGCATCTCCTACTGCACGAATGATCTAGGCATCGAGAACCCCGTTGGTCTGCCCATCAACAGGCACCTCGGCAGGCTCGCTGGATGGGGTCACCGTGATGGTCGCCGCGAAATGCATGTCGACTTCGAGGGTCGACTCGCCGACTTTGAAAGAGCAAACCTAGTCACGCTACAACACATAGACGTGGTCGATCCTTGGGTGGTAGAGCACAAAACCTTTATTGAGAAGACGTACAATGACCGAGGCCAACAGAGGACGGACGGAGATATAATCAAAGAGCACAACTCATGTTTCACGCGTTGGTTCAAGCAGAAGCTTCTGTCGTACCCTTTACATGAGGATTCTTCTGCGGAAGAACAACTCATATTCGCCTTGTCACAGGGCGCCGAGCACAACCTGATGACCTATGAGGCGTACGATATCAACGGCTACACATTCTACACCGAGGCCAAGGACATGAAGAGCGATGGTTATCAGAACTCCGGGGTAACGATGGAATCCTACACCGGTAAGGACAAGGACAGATACTACGGAAGGATCGAGGAGATCTGGGAGCTGAGCTACGCTGGAGAGAAGGTCTCGATGTTCCGTGTCAGATGGGCCAAGAGCGTCCTAAAAGAAGACCGGTATTTCACCACCATGGTTATACCCGAAGCCAAATCCAAGACCGCGGGCGCAAACGTCACCGCGAAAAATGAGCCATGGGTACTGGCTTCCCAAGTTGACCAATGCTTCTTCATTACCGACCCGTCAAAGCCCAGTCGTGTAGTCGTGAGGAGAGGCAAATGGAAGATCATCGGAATGGATGGAGTAGCCAATGAGCAAGACATCGACAAGTACGGCGACCCGAGGATCGAACATGACGACGATGATGAAGTAGTAGCATACACCACAAGAAGAAGCAGGACCACCCTACCTAAAGTATGTTCGTTCCAGAGAAGAACTCCATTTGCGAAAAAGAAGGGCAAGAAGATTGTGAACAGATAGCTAGCTAAGATCGATTGTATTTAAATCGTAGCCTTCATTTCTCGATTGTATTTCATGGGCACTTTTTGAACTATCATGAATATTTTTAAATTTCATGGACACTCGATCTTGACCCCCCCTCCATCTCGATCGCTATCCCACCTCGCCAGATCCGGTCCCCCTCGCCGCCGAGCACCCCCCGGTCCACCGGCCGCCGCCGACCCCCCGCACCCTCGATTCCCCTACTCAACCGCCGCCACCGAGCACCCCCGGTC